>JAOTQJ010000096.1:20834707-20873652 GCA_025642045.1 Solanum sejunctum | reverse complement strand
ACAAGATAGTTGACTACTAATATGCAACTTCTACCACGTTTCCACTTTCTTCCATCTTAATTACTCCACTACTGATCTAATCTATGGTCCTTAAATTAAATTAATTGTACGTTAGTAATATCTTAGATGAACTGGCAAAAAGAGAATAATAAATAAATAATATGGTCCTTAAATTAATTAATTAATTTTGTCTTAGATTGCATATTTTAAGGTGAGAGAGAGAGAAACAAAGAATCATATTTAATACTCCTTACCTTACATGGGTTGACAGTAAAGAAGATTTATAGTTCCTTTGAAATTTACCAATTTTAATAAAATTCCAAAAACAAGTCCTTCCAAATCTCTCTTTTATTTCTTTCTAGCAATAAAAGTTAAAAGCCATATTCCCCTTGAGAAATTCAGTTCAAGAAAATGAGAGATTTTGCTTCTTGTTTCAATGAATATGCTGTACAAGTTTCTGATACTTCTTGTTCTAGTTACTCAAACTCTGCTTGTATCCCTCCTTTGATTCCTTCAGTACAAAACACAGTCAATTGTTTGTACAAAGTCAATTTGTCTAATAAAAAACAAGTCTTGATCACAATTTCATGGTGCAAAACAAATGTAACACAAGGCCTAAGTGTGCACTTTGGTGATGATCCATTAAACATCTTCAAACTCAACATGAATTCGCGTCTTTTTAGAAAGAAAAAGGGGAGCAAATCAATGGATTTTGATCAATTTAAGGTTGAAATCATTTGGGATTTGTGTGCAGCTAGGTACTTAACTGGACCTGAACCAATTGATGGATACTATGTACTTGTCTTAATTGATTCACAACTTGGACTAATTCTTGGTGACATGGCTGAAGCATCATCATCAAGGAAGTTGAAAAATGGAACACCAATGGCCAAATTTTCATTGGTATCAAGACAAGAACACTTCTCTGGAAACACCCTTTATTCAACAAAGGCTCAATTTTGTGAGAGTGGTAACATTCATGATGTTTTAATCCGTTGTAACGGCGAAAATGAAGGCGTAAAGCACCCTGTTTTGTCAGTTTATATTGATAAGAAGATGGTGATTAGAGTAAAAAGGTTGCAATGGAACTTCAGGGGAAATCAGAGTATTTTTTTGGATGGATTGCTTGTAGATCTAATGTGGGATGTTCATGATTGGTTCTTTAATCCAGCTTCTGGTATTGCACTATTTATGTTTAGGACAAGAAGTGGAATGGATAGTAGATTGTGGCTAGATGATAAAGACAAATTGCTCATCAAAGATCAAGAAAAAGTTGAATTCTCATTGTTGATCTATGCCTCTAAGACCACATAAATCAAAGGTTCTGTTTTTGTTTTTTTTCAAAATTTTCTTAGTCTTTTTTATTGGAACCCCATTTTTTTAATGTTAATTTTTTCTTTAAACCTTCATCCCTCATGAAAGGAATTAGAGGAAAAAGTTTCATCTTTGATAGAATGGAAATAACTTGAAGAAGTTTTCTTTCAGATTTGACATTGTATATTGAACTTTTGTGGTTCTTGAGTTACAAGAAATATAAACAGATTCGTTTGTTTATTTTTATGAGGGAGATTTAACGTTCTTTCCTGGAATTATAAACTCTTGTAACCTACTACTGTCTTAATTACTAAAGTGTCTATCTTAACTTCACAAGCAGTAGAAGAAGAGAAAGACACAATATGCCTAAATCTTATTGTACTTTGTAGATTTGTACATGTGTTTATTTGTTCGATTAATTTGGATTTGCACTAAGTCTTGAGAGTCTTGTTCATGATATAATTTCAATAATTTTCTTTGTCTAATTAACCTAACAAATATTTTTCAAGAAATAAAGGTTCAATATTTGAGAGGCATGTTAAGGGAATCAAAATAAGATGATAATACAACACATGTTTGAGTTAGGTGAGTTTCTTCCCTCGCCATAAGGCAATCAAAATGAGATTGCCAGGTAGGTTCAAACAGATTGGATGTTATCTTTATTTGGGTCTTTAATGATAACCACATTCATGTAGGCCCTTTTACCTCTTCTTTTTAATTGGATCTCTCATTAGTCATTGTTGTGCTTTTTACTTTTAGTCTACTGCTAGGAATTATGGCATGATATTGCCCAGCAAGAAACATGGCATATGTAACCATAGTCTTAACTATTACAATATTGTTAACGAAGTCCCTGGGGAATATATTTATTGGTTTACCTAAGTACTAGTTAGTTCATAAAAAATAATTGATGTTGAGGTAAATAATTACTATTAAAAATCAAATTCATTAAGTTTAAATTTTGAATTGCATTTGCCCTCCATTGATCCTCGATAAGGGCGTGGAGAGGAGGATGGCTGGCTCTGAGGCACTCATCTAATTGGAAAAAGGTTGTTGGTAGTCAAGGCAACTGAACCATAGGGCAAACAAAAATAAAAATGGGCAACCTCGGTGCACTCATCTAAGGCACTCATTTAATTGGAAAAAGGTTCCTGGCAGTCGAGGCAACTGAACCATAGGGCCCAAAAAAAGGGCAAGTTTAGTGTACTAAAGCTCCCGTTATGCGCAGGATTCGGGGAATGATCCAACCACAAGAATCTATTATCTACAGTCTTACCTTGCATTTATATCAGAGGCTGTTTTCGAGGCTTGAACCTGTAATCTCCTGATCATATGACAACAATTTTATCATTTACTCCAAGACTCCTCTTCTCAAGCCAACTGAACTTAAAAGATGAAAATCGTGTCAACACTTAACGGTGTGACTCAGTAATCAATAAAAGTCAATGCTCCAATTCCAGTAGATATAAAATTGATGATTTCTTTTTATATGAGTCACTCGATATTCGTATTGTTATAAGATAATAAGCACTTAGAGAAATAATCGAGATGAACCCAATTGATATGACCATGAACGGGACTGTTATTAAAAGAATGAGCAAGTAGTCCATTTGGAAAATTAGTATACAACTTCAAGTTGAGACAAGGGAACTAGGAGGAAAGTGGACCAAATCCAAAATGGGACACTAATAGTTAAATCACAACTTAAAATCAATCTTATGAACTCATAAGAAAGATACAACACTAAAACAATCTATTCATCATGAACCCACCTCCAAATTTGCACCTATGAAATTTGATCCTATTAAATGAATAATAAAGACATTTAATTTTCAAAATTAGTACTAAAAGGAATTAAATATAGGGCTGGTGGGAGTTGCTTAACTGTTTTAGATAAAATAATTTCACAATTTTATTTTCTTTAATTGTCATAATTAATATTGTTGTCCTAGTTCCTTTCTATTTTTTCTGCAGTGGGATTTGTTTTCTAAAATGATAGTGTGTACTAAGAATCTAGCTGTGCCATACATCAGCATTTGGATAAGACACTAGAGATATTTTTTTTATAAATAATAAACCAATGGGAAAATGACAAAAGAGAAGAAAATGAATATGCATTGTCTTTAATGAGACATGATTTTAATTTTTATCATATATATAAAAAAATATATGGGAATTAATATCTGTGAATAGTGAGTACCTAATACACATATTAATGTAAAAATACGTGAATTGAGGTTGTGTTGTACTTTTCAGTCAGCTGTTCATTACTCAAAAAAGTACCCCTTGTCTTTGATATATATATATATATATATATATACATATGAAACAAGTATTTTTTTACAAAAATTATTAGGAAAAATTACCTACTTACATTATTATTTCTATATTCAATGTATCATATTCTAAATATTACTTGTTGATACTTAAAAACTCTAAGTTGTTAGTAATTTTTATATCTGGAACTAAATTAATATATCTGGATTCTCATGTTTTTAAGGGATTTTTATAAATTGAAAAAGAATAGAAAAATAATAATTAACTCTTTACACTATATAATTTCGATAAATTACACAAATTATTATAGGAGTAGGAAATTAAGGATTATGTCACATTTTTAGAAGTTGGACTAAGTAAATCTAATACTACTTGGGAACTTTTAGCCAACCAATCTTTTCACCCAATATTATGAAATTAAGGATTATAAACTTGGTAAACACAACTAAGAGAACCTTTTGAGTCAATGATACAGACTGAAGAGGGAAAGTATTGTTTAAGATTTGTTAGGGGTTGCGTGAACGCAAGCCACACGAATTATGACCAGACTTGATCACTTGAACAATTATGTATAACAAAGTTTTTATTCGAGTGATAATATTTTTAACATTCAGAATTTTTTTATTTTAGGGGTTTTAATTCGTACTGATTTGTAAAAGATATATTATTATTGCTGGGGAAGAAATGCTTACCCAAAAAATGAAAGCTAAAATGACTTAGCAAGGATAATCATAAATAATTTAATTTTAAAACAAATTATTCCCAAGTTCTAATGAATTATGGATGAATGGAGAACTTGCATTGCATAATAAAATGTGATGACTTTGTTTTAAGTTATGTTATAAGTTTGGAAGAAATTCTTTTCTAGTTTTGAAGATTCGTCAATGGGGTTGATAGATGGAACAAGTCTTTTTTCCATGCATAAGTTGTGAGGATTTTTGTCTTAAGTTAGTTGTCATTTTTTAAAAGTTAAGTTGATTAATTATTAAAGTTAAATTAAATTAATTAAATTTAATATTTTAAAATAAATTAAATATTTAAAAATTATATGAAAAATAATCGGTAGTTTTTTTTTTAAAAAAAAAGAAAAGCATATGTAGGAGTGAGTGAAAATTAAGTGTGTCTATAGTCGTAAACTTTTAAAATTGTGGTCAAAAGTTAAATAGTTGCAAGTTCAATTGGACCGGAATCTTCTAGGGTTTGGCCTGGATTCAAGTAATTGATTTTCTTCATCGACGCTTCCTTGTTCATCGCCTTCAGCTTTCTCTCCGCGCTTTCCAAGTGAGTCCACCTTCAAACCCTAGTATAGTTCTATGTATTCTTAATCTCATTAGGGTTTCATTCTGACACGTTGATTCATAATCAATTTCCTGTTTATTCTGAAATTTTTTATTTTTAGTATGATTTGGATGTTTATGATATACCATCATTTGCTGTGGAGTAGACTGATTGGATTTTGGATCCGTTTCTCAATTTGTTTATGTGTGTTTAAAAGTCGATCTGTTTATTTGATGGTTGTAAAGGTTCTCTCGCTGTTGGTATACTAAGATAGAATAGTTTTCTTTATATTTTTATCTGGATTGGATTCATGTTTGCTTAGTTTTTTAGGTCAGCTCCAAAATGATAAGCCGCTTTTGATTTTATAAAGATCATAATTACATGGGCTGAGTCAGTTGGCGAAATGCCTCAACGTGCAATTCGAGTTATGTTTGGGGTAATTTAAGAACCACAATTGATCCACAGGGTTCGTTGGAAAAATGATTGTTAGGTTTCTCTTTTCGCTCATGTTATTATCCATAGGAGTCACTTTTTCCAAGTCTTTCGGACTACTAGCTAGCTGTTGGAATAACTCAATTCCTTGTTACCTCTAGGATGATGGATAAGGTTGCTCAGGTGTAACGTTCATGAGGAACAAGTGAAAACGAAATGTCTATGTTTGCTTTGCTTAAGCTACGAATGTGAAAGAGTAAGCAATCAATAGTACAGTCTGGTGGAAGGGTTATGTCTTTGCTGTTAAGTGAAGCCGTGCTTATTACAACAAAAGGGAATCTTTCTTTTTCAGTTAAGCCTGCACATGAATGATCCATTTGCCGCCTATTTGGTGCAAAATTCACTTGAATCACGGAGCTAATTGGTTTATTCATTGAAACATGGTTGTCAGTTGCACTTTTCATATGTGTAATCATATAATCTTTAATATTAACATGAGTGACAACACCATCCTGTTTTTTTTCCTGATTTAACTATGCCACAAACATATCTGATCTGATCATTTATTTGTTTTTCTATCTCAGTCCACTTAATCCGAGGAAGTCATACTAGTTAAATTGAAATTTGAAGGTGCAAGCCATGGATGTCATATGATCAGCACGTTTTTGTTTTCTTTTTGAATAGTTAATCTTAGAGTCTTGTTTTCCGTTTCACTGGATCCATTGAATTTGATTCTACTACAAACCATCTCAAATCTCAACCTTACTGGTTGACAGAGCATCTATATTTTCTTTTTGTTCTTCTTCTTCATGAGTTACAGTTACCATAGGAACTTCCCAAGATTCATTTGAGAAAACAGAGAACTCCCACCCAAAATGGAGATCTCACAGGATATACCGTCACTGCCAGTTCGTTTTGGTTCTTGAGGGAGGGGAGATATTTTTCGGTTATGTTATCTTATTAGTTTTCATGCTGCTTTAGAGATATGAATATATCAACATCTCAATTCCATGCCTGGAACATCCAGAAGAATATGGCTCTGCTTCTTTGTTGTACTGGAGACCTTTATTTTGTAGATGCCTTCGTGCACTTTATTCAAACGATTGGATGTTCTGCTAGTGCCTTTGACCATATGCATTTCATGTGCTTCTAATAATATTATTTTGTGCTGATGGACTCCACTTATCTGTCTGGTTTCTCGACTATGAGTTCAATTGACACCTCCTTTCTAGAGTAAATTATTTTATGCAAAGCTTGTTTAGTTATTTAAGCATCCATGAAAGATTCGCTTATCTCGTAAAGGTGCCACAAATACGTTACAGCATCAAAAAAATTCTGTTGCGATGGTAAAATAAGTAAAGGGAATCATACGAGTGTGCTTGTAAGAAAAAAAGGAAGGGAATGTGTTGGACCATGCAATTGGATATTAACCATCCTAACTGATGCAGGTTAAACGGATTCATTTTGTCATGAGATTGTAAATTTACAAGTTATTGAATAACACAGGATGTCAGAAGAAGCACCTTTCTATCCCAGAGAAAAGCTTATTGAGAAGCAAAAGTTTTACCAAAGCGTCCACAAGCACACATACTTGAAAGGTCGTTATGACAAGATCACCTCAGTGGCCATTCCAGCTGCTTTGGCAGCTTCTGCTTTGTTTATGATTGTGAGTTTCTTTGAAATTTCTAGATTGCTTTATCTGCTGTCTTGAATCAACCCTAACTGTATCCTGGATGATGTTTCAGGGGAAAGGGATCTACAACATGTCTCATGGCATAGGGAAGAAGGAATAGAATGGTGGCTTCTGCTCGACCATTGCACCTATGGTGCCTGAAGTTGAAAGGACCAGACCTGTTTGTTCTTTTGGGGATTTTTAATTATCAGTAGCTAATACTAGTCACTTGGACTCAGACATAGAGCATACCGATGTATGAGATATGCTATCAGTACTCCGCAGCATAACACATTTGCTCATCTGTTTTATATTCTGCATATTTGTATTAAACGTTGTTTGTGTGGAAATAAGCATGTCAATTACTGCACATCTCATTTGTCTTTTTAACATAAGAAGGTATATCAAATGAGAAATTCCTTTTGAACCCATGTAAGGTGTTCCGAGAAAACATAGTTATACAGAAATATGGTATTTGGGTTCTTTTAATTGATGGCAAGTTCTGGATTCTACAGTATGCTATATATACTACTTACATGGATCAGAGAAATCCTCTTAAAAAAGAGGAAAACAGAAGGAAAAGAAGAAAAACAAAACCTATCCATTCTCAGGTCTGGCATAGCTAAAACATCTCAAACTCAATATCCTCTCCTATACTTTTGAACTCTTTTTGAGACTTGGCAATCTCCTTGGTCTGTTGGTTGGTGTCAGGGATTACATTTCCCAATTCACAGAATCTAGGCAGTTCTGGAGGTGTTTCACATCGTATTAGCGCCCAGTTCAGTCCCTCGAAGAAAGGGTGCTGTTTTATCTCTGCAGCCCCTTTCTCAGCTCCCAACCTATTCTCCGGTTCCTTTTGCAATAACCGTCTGATCAAATCTCTGGCACTAGAGCTAACCACAGGATATGCAGGGAACTTGAGACACTGAGAAACCACATTTGCTAATGTATCATCATTTCCTGGTCCTTTGAAAGGTGTCCTTCCATATAACAGTTCATATAGAAAGATACCAAAGGTCCACCAATCAACTGCACTGCCATGACCTTCTCCTTTGATAATCTCTGGAGCCAAGTACTCATGGGTGCCCACGAATGAGTTGGATCGGGCATCAGTTGGCTCCACTACGAGCTGTGGCAAAGGTGTGACTTGTGCAGCTATGTCAGCCTTTAGCTTACGTGTCTTTGCTGCTGCAGATAAAAATCTAGGGGTGAAGCAGGATACTTGCCAGGATGGATGTAGGCAGAAGGGGTCTATGCAGCTTGATTCCGAGCATGGACTAGACGTCTTTGGGGGCTTAATCACAGGAGAATATGATTTAACCAACATAGGATTAACAACACACCTAAGAGACAAATCAAAATCGGACAGCATGATGTGACCATCTTCTCGAACCAAGACATTCTCTGGTTTCAAGTCTCGGTAGATGACTCCAAGCATGTGAAGGTATTCCAAAGCAAGAAGAACTTCAGCTACATAAAATCTGTGGAGAATAAGAACAACAGAATAATGTCAAGATCACATAGAAAACCATTGAAACTGCGCCAGATTAAAAAGACAACTACACTTCCATCACCAGATTACTGAAAAACATTAGGAGGACTTGTTCAACGAAATAACTTATAGAGCACAAGATATTTACTTGATCACAAGTATATTAGAAAGTTATCCAGTAAAATTTGAAAGAGTAGGCTCAACATGTTAGGTGTCACCTGAGATACTCAACTTTAAGTAAACAAATGATAGTAAATTGGAAGAAGAATTAACTATTACATGCTAAATCCGCTTGAATCTTTTATTTTTATTTTGATAAGGAACTCCAACGTGCTAATCTGCTATGAATCAAAACCAATTAGAGAAGTTCTCTGGCTTTTTCCGGTTTCTCATACACAGAGTGACTTATAAAATTGTTGAATAAAACAAGTTATATCATAAAGCAAGCTATTTTTTATCAGCAAATGACAAGTAAAAGCCATTTTGCGGGACGCAAAAGAAAGTCTAGTAAAATATTTTAGATAGATATCTCTAAAGTCTTAACGTAAGGGCTTCAAGGCATGCGTGGCTTCATCAGCCGGATAGCAATCATGAAAAAAAGAGTTACCACAGCGTATATGTGGCCACCTTTTGCAGATTTTTCCGCTTTCTCTCTTGGAATCCAGATTAAGAATAGACATAAAAAGAAATAGTTTCAGGAAGGAAGTAAGCTATATATTATAGGTAACCTGGCTGCTTGTTCAGAGAAATTCTTGTTGGCTTGCTTTTGTCGGAGTACATGCAGATCACCGCCCGGACAATACTCCATCACTAAACATGAATATTTTTCATTGGTAATATGGGCATAGAGTGTAGGGAGAAAAGGATGATCCAGTATTTGCAGTATTTCTTTTTCAGTCTGCGCTCTTGTCATCTTCCTCCTGCTGGCCAGAAAGTCATTGTCCATAACTTTCACAGCAAATAGGCAGTTTGTGCCCATTAGCTCAGATAGATACACAGTCCCAATGTCCCCCCCACCAAGTTTTTTAAGCATCTTAAATTGCTTCAAACTAATATTTCCATGTTGCTTCTGAACACAACGAATGGCTTCCCATCTCAAATCTTTGGACATATGAGGCCGATATCCACTGCGGCTAGACCCACTGCGATAGCTTTCTTCACTAAGGCTTGTGGTGCTGCTGTAATCCCCAATGCTACTCTTGGAACTTTGAGATATCTCCCCCTTTTCTCTTGATAATGATCTTTCATCACCTTTTTTAACTATACTTCTTGTTCTATTACAACTGCTTGAGCTGAGACCAGGTTTAGTAACACTTGATTCCAGAGTAGACGAGCTAACTTCTATACTATTTTCACCACATGATTCTGAAGATTCCTTATCCTCTTCTTTCTGATCATTCCTCGGTACATTTTCAGGTGTCTGACAAGGAATCTCACTTATACTACAGCTCAAATAATTGTCAATTCCACCATTGGATTGCTTGGAACTGCTGGTAAGAGCAGAAATGACATTCTTCTTAACAAATGTTCTGCTTCTGGAAAATGGTCTCATCAAACTTGGGCTGCTAGAAGTAGGTCTGGTGACTTTATTTCCAGTAATAGAAGTAGATGAGCGAGAGACGAGATCAGAATCCAGTGCCGGCTCTTTGTCTGATGGGATTGCAGTTGGTGGAGCTTCATCTGAGGTAGAAACTGTGTGGGTTTCCACTTTATTAGCAGAAGTGGCAGTTGAAGAATGTGGTAGTTCCAAAAATAATTTCCGCTCAGACGCTTCTTTCAAGTAACCAGGACCAGTATCAGTAGAGTGAGGACATGCGTCGTTTCCATCTGAAATATCACTTATTTCTGTACCGTGTTCCATTGCATCTTTAGAAAGATGGCAAGAACAAGAAGCATAAGTAGATTTTTCTTTAGTGGGTAAACATTCATATTCAGCGATATTATCAGAAGTATTTGACATACTGCTATCCGGGATGAGGGATATCTCCACTAAATTCCCTACACCTTCATTGACAGTATGTTCAGGGCCACTAGACTGAACAACAACAGGCCTGAAAAGGTTTTTGACAGCCCCTGTCTCTGAGACACCCGACAGCCTGGATGCTTTTGATGTACGCTTCTTCACAGCAGCAAGCTCTGATGCCTGAGAGATGCTTAATCCTCTGAAGGCCTGCTTCAAACTTACAGGCTCAGAATTATCAAAACCTGATGCTCGAGAGGGGCTAGATCGCATTGGTCTCTTCATCGCGCTTTTGTTGAATGCATCTTTGACACCCTTTTCTGATTTACTCACACCTCTACGGAAAGTCCTAATTTCTATAGCTTCAAACAGTTTGTTAATATCATCCTTCATACAATATTGTTTATCGATTGCAGGATTTAAGTCCTCTGTTGACTCGGTAATTTCACTAGGACCAGTTAACCCGCCCATTGCTTCTAGAAGCATATCTAATAAGACGGGCAAAAACAAGTCCAATGTGGCCACCGAAAGTCTATCTAACCCCTCTCAGACAAAGCACTACAGAGAGAAAGAAGCACAAAAGAGTGCATCAAAAGACCTCCAAAATGGTTTGATCATATTGATAACTGCCTCTTTACTACATTCAATATGCAGCAGCATTTCTTTTCTGCTACAAATGAAAAAAGTCAGGCAAATTACAGATGAATAATTAAATACATAAGAAAAAATGAGTCATTTAAATCCAAATATAGGATTTATAACATCCACATGTTATGTCCTTTCTAATGCTTCTGTTTTAATTACTACAGTTAGGAGTTGAAGACAAAGGACTATGCGCACAGTCCTCTAAATTAAGAACCCGCCGTTAAAATTCATGCCATTGTACACCTATCTATAGCATCTACAGCCAGTTGTTCATATGTTCTTTAAAGACAACCAACTGAAAATTATCTGTGTAGAGTTTGGTACTACTTTAGACAACCACCATTAATGGTGAGTTTAAAAACAATAAGTATCCAACATATCTTTAACTTTCTTGCTCACTCATTAATTCTCAAAGCTGTTAACCCATATAACTACTTCATTTTTCTATTTCATCATAAATTCTCTACCTCCCAAGGTAGAGGTAAGGTCCACGTAGACACTACTCACCCCAAACCCCACTCAGGGAATTACACTAGGTGGTCGTTGCTGTATCATAAGTTCTAGATTACATTAACTGTGTTTATGCATACACTTGCTTTATAGAGCCCAACAGTTTCAAATCAAAATCCACCAAATCAAGCTAAACTGATCTAAATATTCAGTTGAAAAATCCAATGTAATACACATAATTATCAGCTTATCTAAGTTTTGATAAAATGCGATACAAGAAATAGCATTAGAAGAAAAAAGGCAACACAGAAATAAAAAAGTTAAAACCTTTCCATCTTTAACAGGGATCAAGAAACAATAAATCTTCCATCTTTATGAAAAGAAAACTGAATAAACTGAGCCAACAAAAGCAAATAGGATCTCCTTTTTATTTCAATCAAGAGCAGAAGAAACAAAAGCCAGAAAGGAACATCAGCTTTAAGACTAGTGCAAACATTTTTAAAAAGTAAGAAATACAATATTTGTATAAAGTTTTTACCTTTAAACAACATATAAGGAAAATTGAAAGAGACAAATCAACCACCTGAAGGGAAAGCTAAATCTCCATTGGCCAAAGAAGAAGATGAAGGGTAATTTGGTGGTGTATCGGCGTGTGAGAGAGAAGGGTGAATGTCAAGAATGAGAAAGTTGAAAACTTTGAAGGAAAAAGAAGAAACCCCATAAGTGATTACTACTTTTAAAGGGGTTTAGAGTGAGAGAGAGAATAAGGGGAAAAGGGTGAAATTGAATGAGAAAATTGGAAGAATTGGGAAAATCACACTGTTGTTTTCCTCTGTATATTTTGTCTTTGTCCCTCTCTGTATATCTTCCTATGTTTGGGGAACTTCAAATTGGCGGAAAAAGGAAAAGCTTACACTGCAGAGACCAACCAGACCTTACTACTTTTGGAGCTCATACCAAATCCCAATTAAATTGCCTATTTAGTAGAATAAAATTGAAATTTTAGTATAAATTAAATTTTTTTGTTTGGGTTTTTCTCACTTATTGTTGGATATTCACATCGAAGCTTGACTATATCTAGATTCGTGCCGCATAGGATAAGATTTTATTTAGTAAAATTACTGTCTGCCAAACATTTATTCATTCTCAAAACTTGAACTCAAGACTTCTGATTATAACATTAGTGAATTTAATCAACTATAGCAGATTATTATAACGTCAGTGATTTGCCCCCTTTTTGATCTAAGTTGTTTGCTCATCTAGTTTTGCTTATGTTTCTGAATTATGTTATCTTATAGTACTTAGGTTGGAGGTCATATTGTGACTTGATTAAGGACAAATACGAAATGAACTGATACTGATATGAGATGAATAATTTTAAATATAATAAAGGATAAACTTAAATCGTATATATTTTTCTTTTTTTCCCTAAATCAAATTGAGAAAAATTATAAAAGGTCGACCCATCAAACAAGTTATTATTAGTATGAATAAGTTGTTGGAAATTGTTTAACAGCATTAGATTCAGAAAATGTATAATTAATTCTTCCAATTCAAAACACTTTTTGTTCTTATTAAAAATATTTATAATTTTAGAAGTTTAATGTAAAATTAATTATTTTTAAATTTTATTTTTAATAATATTAATTATTTTTGAAAATTATTAATACATTAATCGTGACACATAAATTAAGTAAATATTCAACAAAAATACATTATATATAAGACATAAATAAAAGTAAAATAATTAAATACTTCTCCTAATTACAATAATACTTTTTTAAGGTTTTGAGGAGGGGAGAGCTGGGGGTGGGGGACATTTGAACCAGGGAACATAAAGAGGTTGACGGAATAATGTGTTTTTGACTGTTTAATCTTTTAATTTACCTTTTTAATTAAAATTATGACTTTTTTTAAGTTACTATTTTCATTTTTTGAGAAAAAGTTGAGCTGGAATTTGATCATTTCTCCTCCATTTCAATTTCAAAGTTGGAATAACTTTAGACATTGCGCAAAGGTAAAAATATTCAAATATTTATCTTCCCTCTGGTTACAGAGATTAGGGATTATCCCAATATAAATTTGAGATTAAATTTGCTTAATATTTATTATAAATATTAAATAAAATCAAGATATAGTTTATGATAGTATAATTAATTATCTATCACATATAAAAGATGAAAACTGTATTTTTATTAAGCTATTCTCTTGAAATAACTTTATTTTACGCCAAATAATTTAGGGTTGATTAAATTATATTTAACTGTACATAAATGTTATATTTGTCTTTGTATTACTGAGATGGTTGTGTCTGATCTTTACCTTTTATTGAATGTTTGAAATTTGAACTTTAACAATAACAACAATAATATACCAGTGGAATTCCTCAAATGGAGCTTTAAGAAGGTAAAATGTACGCAGATGCTACTATTATTTTATAGAGATAGAGATACTATTTCTGGAAGACTCTTGTCTCAAAAAATATCAGGCCCCAAAAGCAAAAGATACTAGACAAGAAAGAAAAAAACGTCTAAAGTAAAAAATAAATGATAATATATAAATACAATAAAGTAATAAATATAAGACATACAATAACAAATCAAGATATAAAAATACGACTAATCATATTAACCTACTATAACACGAGGCCAAACATCATTCTACCTCTACCAATCTATTAATCTTCTACCCGAATATAAGATATACAATCCTTTTTATCTAAGGTCATGTTCTCGATGATATGAAGCTGCATCATATCCTGTTTAATCATCTGCCCCGATACTAGATTAATCAAAATGTAAATTTTGAATCGTATAAAATGAATAAAGAAAAAAAGTGAATATCAAACTAAAACATTCAAATCTCTAGGTAGGGATATGAATTTAATTTTGGAAGGACAGTTGTGTACAATATGGGACCAAAAAATAAAACCATAGTTCATTTGACAACTTGCAACAAAATAAATTTGATCCTATATCTTAATTAATGTTTCACTCAGCAGACACATAACGCATATTTCTAATTGATAAATATGTGTACGAAAGATACATATTTTATTATTATTAGATAGAAAGACGTAGAAATTGCGTATTAGAATATTGGGTTAATTAGTAGATTTAGGTGATGCTTGGTTTAGGGGTATAATAGGTTTAGTTGGGCAGGAGTAATTTTGGGTTCGCAGTATATGTCGTATTGTGTGTTACTTTTACCACTCTTTTTATTTTTACATACTGTTATTTCTATCATATCTAGTTCTTCTCTGCTTTGGGTTTTGAGATAAGGATTCACAAAAAACAGTCTCTCTATCTCTATGGGGTAGCGGTAAAATCTGCGTATATCACACCCTCCTCAGACCTCACTTGTGATGTTATTGTTGTGATGGTAGTGTTTAATTGATAAATTGAGGTGAGATAGTGGAAAATACATATTATTAATTAACATGACGAGTTAATAAAATTGTGATAGTATGTAATAATTAAATATGAGATAATATTGCACGTCAAGTGGATGTGGTAACGTAACCTATACTTTAACACCAAAAAATTAACGTAATCCATACTATATTGATAATCGTTAGTAATACTTCTTTTCATAAAAAATAAATAAAAAAATATACCAATACAACTCTTAAAAATGTTACATCTACTTTTAGAAAATTGCATAAATATCGTTTGGTCGAATTTTAAAAATTTTAATTACATTATTTATACATTTGATATCCCAAAATATCACTAGGGAATGCATTATAGGGAAGACATTTGCTTATTACATACGAAAGAGTTCAGCAGCTGAAGTATGCAACAATTTGTAAAGACATCTTTTAAAGTAATAGAAAAATATTTCTTCATTTTATTTTAATTTAATTAGTGTACAAATTTTTTCCTTTTTGAAATTAAGCTACACTAAATACACTGATATTTATATAAATTGTATAACTATCCAATTTACACAATTATCGAAAGAAGATGTCATCAAAACTTAACAACAAGTTCTACATAGTGGTGGTTAGACGTATTAGGTTGTATATCTAAAGTTTTGGCCTATCAAGAACTTTATGTCTAAAAAATAAAAAATTCAAAAATGAGGATGTTGAGATGGATATGCGAGATATAAGGAGAAATAAAATTATAAATAAATATATGATAAGGTAGAAGTGACCTTGATGGAGAACAAAATAAGAAAAACAAGATTAAGATAATTCAAATATGTGAAGAAAAGATGTCTGCACGAGTTAGGTGCGGTAATGTGAGAGATTTGCTATATATGGGTAAAAAATATAGAGAGCTACGTCAAAAAAAAATTTTTATAGAAAAATAATTAGATAAGAGAGAACACAATTTTAACTTATCGAAGACATGACCTTAGATACGAGAAAGATATGAATTAGGATAGAAGAAAGTTGGGTGATTAAAAGTATTGCTTTACTTTTTCTTCCATATCAATAGATATTAATGTTTCTACGTATTTCGATTATTATATTATTTTATTATAATTATGTGTCGCATATAAAGTTTTAAGAATCGCTTTTTATATGTTTAGTGATTTATTATGTTACTTTCTATCTCCCTTTTATGTAGCACGGATTGAATTTTGAAAGTTAATCACACTTTTTTTTTTGTATATATATCTAAATAAATCATGAAAAAGAAATTAAAATATTTACGTTATTATTTTGAAATCATGAATAAAATGCCTAAAGTCGAGAATAATAATATATCAAATTAAATAAATAAATTAGCATGGATTGATGTTGTGGGCTCAGGTTATAGCAACCTTTCTTAATTTGAGGGAATTTTAAAACTTAAAACATTCAAAAGGCGTATAAAACATTCCATTGACTCTTAAAGTTTTCGCATAAGATAGAAAAATAATATATATTATTTTAAAAAATAACATAAAAAGTAATATAATATCCTTTTAATTTTGCGTCTAATTGAAATTATAGTATATGATTAAAAATGTTTATAAATTTTTAAATTTTATAATTTTAAACTTATCATATACGACATTAATTTATCAAGCATAAAAGAAATAAATCTATGTAAAACAAATCAAACCAAACTAGAATATTTAAATTTTTAAAAAATATTTATATATTAAATACGTTCAAATTTTATTTATAAAATAAAGTCCAAACAATTAGAGTGCAGAATGCATTGGTCCGCCAACCAAATGTGAAGTGTGTTTCTCGTGGCATTTTCCATTTATTGTCACATTCTTCCTCGCGCATTTTATATTCAAGAATCTGACATTATGATTTCTTTTCTTCCCATATGCTTGTTGGATCGTGAATATGATTGATTCATGAATATGTTAATACCAAATTTCTTTGTTTTCTTCTTCAAATCTTTTATTATTCAACTGTGTGAGTGAAAGGTGCATTTAATTTCACATCTGAAAACCCCTTTTGGTGCTATGGAGGTTTACAAGAGATGGATTAGGAGGAATAAAGATTTTGTGCGTCAAGTCGATTCTATTGTCAATGTAAGACACTCTCAGTTAATGCTATATCAATGTTCCTTTTGTAAGGGCTCGGTCTATCATTTTTTTTTTCTTATGTATACATACTAACCACTTAGTGAAATTGTTTGCTCTGATTTAAAGAGGCTTAATGTTGAATATGGTGGGTCAGTGTAGTTGATAAATTTCATTTCTAAGCCAAAGGTTTGTTTTGATAAATTTCTGTTTTCTCTGTATGTAGGAAAAATGATTTCCCTTTACAAATGATTCTGAATGTTCTTAAATTTTACATTGAGATTACATAACCTGCTACCTACGCAAATGGTGCATTTTTCACTCTCAAAAGTTTCTACCTTTGAGTGGTTTGTGCTTGTCTCGGCAGTTGGTAAATGAGACTTAGGATTTTTGGCATGTTGGAAAATCTCATCTGGGGAAATGACACAAAATAGTATGTCAATCACCATACATGTTGACTTTCAGCATCCTGCACTAGCATAAGTGGATACTTGAAGTTCTGAACTTGAGCATCAAGAGTGTACCTATGGGCCGACGAATACTCAAATAATGTTAAGTGGTACGTTGAGGCATCGTTGCTCCATGAACCCAGCTGCTATTGAAGCCCGAATGGGCAAAGTTACCAAACACCAGTACTAGTTGGATAATGTTGGTAACCTGGTAAAATAGTGCACAAGCTTAGACACCATCAGTTTAGAAAAGATAAAGTCTTTCATCTTAGCAAGTTAGAAGTAATTTTACATTTATAGTGAGGGTGGTCAGCTTACGCAGAAAATACATCAGTAGATAAAGTAGAAACAAATATTTGAGTATTTACGGTGTGTTTGGTATGATGTAAATTTTTTCCAAAGGAAAATAATTTCCTTGAAATGATAAATTTCTCCGTTCTTTTCATAGGTGTTGTAACTCTTATTGGAATAATCATAAAACAGTGAGAGATGGAGAGGGAAACATTTTTCCTTGTTACCATTAGTAGGAGTTTGTTGTATGCATAAAGACGTACATTTGCCAATGACATTTTTCTCATGTCATTACTTTCGCAGATCAAACTTTAGATGGAAGCTATCATTGCTTGAGATGTTACATTGGCAAATTTGCACCAAATTAAAAGATATCATAGTTCTGTTGTTCTCGTAGTCAATGCCTTTTCCATTTTCGTTTACATCTTCAATATTGAAAATTATTTATGGTACTCCTTTGTTCAAGTTTTGGTTGTTGCATGTTTTAGTAACTGTTTCCTCATCTTTTTCTATATTTTCAGAATTTAACGTGGTTTCTCCCAGATGAGTTAGCTGAATCAGAAATCGTTCCAGAAGCAGGTTTTGTGAAACTTTGGTAACAATAGGCTTCTTTTCTGTTGTTAGGACAGCTAGCATATCTTTCGAAACTGATTTCTTCTCTTTTGAATTTGGGATCACTCTTTTCCATGTTGTCTTTCTCATGTAAAAAATTAGCAACTATAATGGTTTTATCGGGAAAGTTCCCCTTGGTTAATGTCACAATTTCTAAGAATATTACCTTATGAAAAACATGAATAAGGAATTACTCGAGAGGACAGAAAGGATTTCATTTTAACATTTTTCACTTTCCAACCTATGTTTTTTATCCCCCCCTTTTCCTGAACCGTCTATTCCTTGCAGTGTCATCCCTTATAGGAATGATTTCTACTGTGAACGAATATATAATAGAGACAAGTCCAACTGAGGCGCATACCAGATGTGCAGAGTCTTCTTTTATCCCTTTACCATTGTGCCTTACTTTGCTGAAAGATTTGGAGACATCGATTGAGGTTGTGGCTGAGCAAATTTATGGTGAAAAGAACAAATGGAATTTGATTGCCATAACTGAGGCTGTCAAGTAACCCAGCTAACTTATTCATAATCTCCAAAAGATTGGTTGGCACTTTACGACTAAATCTCTGCACTACTGCTTTTCCTTTCCAGGGTTTGCATTAGGCTGGCTATCTTCAGGAGAACTGGATACAAGATGCTTTTACAAGGAGGGGAGACTGAAAATGCAGAAAATGATTCTGATTGTTTTAGTCTTCAAGAAACAAAGAGGCGGCTTGGTAAGCCTACAGGAAATGAAGAGTCTGGTATCGCAAAAGCACTTCATTTGCAAAACTCAGGGAATCTTGAAGGCAGGGCAATATCTGGCTTAAGCGGTTTTGGCAAGAATGCTACAATGCAACATCCACGAGCAATAATGGAACGTCCAAGTAATTGCTTTTTGTTCTGAGCTAAATTATGGTGATTTGATTGTTTCTCACTTTGCGTTATAAATTGTTACAAAATTTCTTTGTAGGTAAACTAGCTGAGAGACATAGTTTATGGGTTTTCTTATCTGAGAAAGGTATTCCTGGAGGCTTCTTCATGACGGGAGAGATTTTGTTCATCATAAGGTCTCTTGTTTATGTACTATTGATGAAGAAATATGGAACACGGTCGTGGTTTCCCTGGTGCGTGTCGCTGGCTGTGGACCTCATTGGAAATAGCATTCTCTCAGTTACATCGATGTCTCGACATAGCGGGAAAAATCAGCAACTTCAGTCTTCTGACTCTGAGAAGGAAGAGGTACGGAGTCTAAGTTCACTTGTACTGACCCTAGACTTAGCAGTTGATGCCTCCTTCGATTAACAGCATTTCTTCTTAAACTTTTGAGTCTGATTGTAGACTCTGGTTGGGTGTTGATTCTTTCTTGAATGGGACTGTCTTATTTCTTTCTTAATTATACTTCCTCTCTGGCTTTTTTTCATGCACTCCTCCATCATCTTGCAGCCACCCCACACTTCTTCTGTGCAGAATTTGGTAATGAATCCTGTAAAAAAAAATTTTGCATGCTGAAATATGATGATTTTGTTCAACACTCTTATGCAGTTAAAACGACGAAGAATGTTATGGGCATTGTACCTCATGCGAGATCCACTTTTTACCAAGTATACCAGGTAATTATGTGTTCTCTTGTTACATATGCTTCTGATGTTTATGCCTATTACTAACTAATCCCTTCAACGCGAACTCGGAATCAGTTAGAATTATGCTAATGCCATCAGTTATTGCAGGCAAAGACTTGAAAGCACTCAAAGGCTAGTGCAACCCATTCCCATTCTTGGATTTGTTGCAGGTATGTTTGAAGATAGAGTTTAGCTTTTCCCTTGTATTTTCACAATATGTGACAATGTCTGATCTTGAAATGCAGAAAAATTAATTGAAATTGTTATTGGAGTTCAAACGCGTTACACGTACACATCTGGTTCATAACAGGGGGAAGCTATCAGGAAATTTGAAGCCAGATATTTGCTGTCTCTTTCTTGGGGATTTGGAGAGAGTTCACTACACATCTATGTTGTCTTGTCGGGCTTACGCACTGTATGTTCCAGTTCCACAATTGTCAATGTTTCTTTTTTGGTATAGTCATCTGGCATCCAAAACCAACTTGCGCGATATTAAAGTGGGAAATGATTTCTACTAAAGAATCTGTTTCTCCGATATTAGATGAAACCTTTATCATAAATCATAACTGAAATGAAATGATTCAACATTTACATCTTAGTGGATGCCTTGATGTTGATCAATGTGTGATACAGGGAGGTCCATTAAAAAATCAAATAGCATAAAAAGTTGTGATCAAAACATACTTCAACCAAAACTGAACTACATTATACTGCTTGTGTTTCAAGAAAAAGGAATGACACATGGATCTAATCCACAACCATTTACATTGGAACAAATTAAAGAATATTACATTTATGCATATACAGTCGCCTGGAGAGTACTTTGCAATGTAGAATCTCCCGTTGGGCTAGAGTTTTGAACTTCCTACAACCAAATGAGTAGTAACCTTGTATTATCCATCTGAAGCAGTAGCAGGCCAGACACTGGTCTTTCTATCTACTAGCTGTTCCCAGAAGAAATTTCTGAACTTCGGAAATAATTTCTTCCATAGAGAAGGAACTTATCCTTTTGAATTGGAGCGTTGGCTTTGGTTTGAACCTGTGTTAGTCTGAGAAGTGAGGTATTATGATCCAATCACACAAGTTTCCAACTGCATATAGAAGCAAGTTTGATTTGGGAGGTAGCTCTAGGTCTTCCCAATATTCATCATCTATCCTGGAGAAGCAACAATCAACTACATCACTAAAACCACAGAAAACATGAAAGCACATACATGAGTTTGGGGGGGGGGGGGGGGGGGGGAGGAAGATGATGTCTATATGTATAGTTCTATGGATATAGTGGCTTTTAAGTCAATACTTCTCCTCCTGCCAACTTTTAGACGGATGAAAATGAGTTAAACAATCGACGAGCAAGTTAAAGGTGATTCTTTCACAGTAATGCTACCTCTCACCTCAGTTTCTGTTTCCAATTCTAATTTCACTCCTGCATCCTTTTCTCCAAATGCAACTTCCATTGGAACTTCCTGCAGGAAAGCAACGCAATAATTAAGAATTTTGAATAGGTAGGCTAACATCTTACAGGAACATGAAAAGGAAATAAATTGAACGATTTGCTGACACCTTTAATTGCTATTTAATACAAAAATTTGTCAGATCAGAGCATTATGTCCAAGTAGAAGGATATATAACACTGGCTATTATCACATTATTTATCTGGAATCTGTATAAAGTTCATAAAAGCAAATTCATCATGAGTTCCAAGCTTCAGTCAAATTTACTTGAAGGTCTAGAGGTTAATGAGTTCCAAGCTTCAGTCAAATTTACTTGAAGGTCTAGAGGTTACTTCATATTCTGCTTGCAACATCAGCCTGTTTAAACTTTCACTTCCCAACTAACTTGATTCCACATTCCACCTAATTTCCATCTCAATAAAGCAAACACATTACAGAAAGGGCACATTAGTAGACTTGGCATCGGATACATCGCCAACATAAATAAAATGGGAGATGATTGTGTGTAAAGTTTGCCTCTCTGCAAGAGGGTTAACAGCAAATAGAGCTGCATTTGTTTTCAAAAGACCACTCTGAACCAGAAGAAAAGATGCAGATTTACACTCAGTATTATACTAATATGGATCTTCAGCATTACAAAAAATGATCATCAAGATAGAACATTGCTAATATTCGGAGGAGCAATTGCAGTGTACAATACCTCATATGGAGGCACCAGATTTCCACATTGTAGACTACAGAGGAGAAACTCACCCACAACATCGAAACTTCTTGCCATCCCTTCTTACCTGCAGCATTTGTAGGAACGAAAAGGATGACATTGAACACCGATTCTTTAACTGCACTCACTCAAAAACTTTGTGGAAGCAAACAAACCGAGATCATAACTATCCTCTCCAAGCCAATGATCACACAACCATGGTTATTTGGTTGAAAAAGCAGATTAAATCAACAGATTCATGGGACAATATCCTAGCCTGGGCTGAATTCATCCCATTCCTCTTGTGGCAAATCTGGAACAACCGAAATGGCATCATTTTCAATAAAACTCCAAACCTCCTTTGATTAGCCAAGTTATAATAAAGCACTGGAATACAAGTTTGTGACTAGTAAAAATACCCCAAATAGTATAAAAGTACCATCTCTATCAAATGGGAACCTCTTAAAGCATTTTCAAACTCAATATAGACGGAGCTCGCAAATCCATTCCGGACAAGGGAGGAATTGGATGAGTTTTCAGAGACCACAATTAGAATTGGATCATGGGATTTAAAAGGGCAATACACTATGCCAATAACATGTATATGGAAGCACTGGCCTTGCTTCATGGATTAAAGCTTGCACTACAAAATAACTTAACACCCTTACGGATTGCTAAGAAATCATTGGCATGCTATCTAACAAAGATTGTTCCTATCAAAATTTAATGGACAATTGCAGGTACCTATGGCATGAAGCAGGAAGAGCACCAATCAAGCATATATATAGAGAAGCTAATGGAGTAGCAGACCAGTTACCAAAGAAAGGATGCGAGCTTGAGTTTTTTGGAAGCTTAATGTTGTACCCCAAACCCCCGCCTTTGTTATCTCTGTTTTGAAAGGGATGGAATAGGCACTATGTGGCCTAGGCTAATCTCCTTATGTAATGACTCTAGTTTGATTAATGAATAAAATCCTTATTTATCAAAAAAATATCTTTAATCTGAAAATTAATCAAGCAAACTTATGTATAGTGAATCTCAAAAACTTTCATTTTTGAAGTGAAAGTTGTTAACAATAAGAATGGGCACATGTACACAAAGAAAATGTCTTTTTTACTATCGACACCATTAATAGCTGTTTTCATATACAGGACAGAAACTACTACTTACATATAAGAAATTTCAGTAATCACATATACTGGAATTCATACCTGTTGCTTATTAGTATTCTCTGATTCAGTTCTTTCAAGTTTAAGATGCCAGCTAACTGCATGATCTCCAAGAATATAAATCATAAGATGCACTTTTACTGATCTTGATGCAATCTCAATTTTGGGACAGGTTTTTCTTTTTATCAACCAAGTATAATTTTGAGACAGAGCTTCATAATCTAAGTTGTAACGAATTCCAATTCTCACCCCAAAAGAGTAAGAAGAAAATGCATGCATCCGTCTATCGAAGAAAAGGGAGAAAACTGAAGGATAGTCCTACCTTTGTTAGATCATGTACAAAGCACTCACCCGGAAGTTAGATTGACAAAAGTGAGTTAATTTTTTCCTAGCAAAATTACGAATAATAGAAAAATTCTTGAGAAAATCCCAGCTTTATCTAATTATAGAGAAAGAGAAGAGAGGAAACTGCAGGAAAAGAAGGATGAACTGAAGTTCGAATCAAGCGGCATCCTACAAACTTAAACTTCCGTAAGTAGGGCAGAGAAAAGCAACTATTATTAGAAAGTTTCTATGTTTAGAGGTGAAGGGCTGGGAGGCTTAAGTTTGGATATTTAAGACTTCACGCCTAAGAAAAAAGATTTGTGATGGACACAAACAATCTCATAACCATGCCCATCAAACATCAACGGTCTTTCTCCAGGCTATCTTGCCCTAAGCTGAGCTGGTGATTACTCAAATTTACCTCTTTGTCTCACCTAACTGCCATTTCTACATACAAGGATCTTTGAACAAACTCAAGATTGGGAGTCATCAGATATGAAGTGTCTGCATCTGCAATTTAAGAAGTATTCCAGCAAATATGCCCAACATCAAGTTCCATATAAGTAAAAATAGGTGAATTGACATAGGAGAATTGGTAAAGAATACTGATGTACATATCAAATAGGAGCAACTGTAAATGGCTTTTCACTTCAGTATTGGTGATGCCATCCAACTTTATGTCTTTACTCTGCTTAGCGTAGCAGCTGGAAATAAAGAAGATACATCTAGGACCTGTAAAAGTGATGAAACTACTTGATTGAATTAAGAAATGAATAAACATGATCTGTTCGTCTATGGCAAGGATAACAAAAAGAAAATCCAAGATACACTTCCAAATGAAATATTCTACAAAGATAGTACTTTAGTACAAAAAGAAATATTAAACGCAATTGTTCATCAAATGGAAGCCAAATGTGTGTTCTGCAGCTTAATTAACATCTACAGGCTTTCCCAGTTCATTTCCAGGCCCAACTACAGCAGCCTTCAACCAAATAGAGTTAAATCATGAAAAGGAAGTCTAAACTACTTTTTTTAAGTGCCCCTGGTGGATGATCCCGTCCTATAAAGGGAAAATATATGCGGGAAAATGATAGGAAATCCAGCTACTATGTTTATACAAGTCTCTCACTATACCAAGGATTTAAAAAAAAAAAACCAAGATACACTTCTAAAGATCTTCTACAAAGAAGTACTTTAGTACAACATGAAATTTTAAACGCAATTGTTCATCAAGTCAAAACCAAATAAGTGTTCTGCAGCTTTATTAATATCTTCAGGCTTTCCAAGTTCGTTTCACGCCCAACTACAGAAGCCTTTAACCAAATAGAGTAAAATCATGAAAAGGAAGACTAAAGTGGATGATCCTGTTCCATTGAAGAAAAATATAGACAGGAAACATGATAGGAAATTCAGCTACTATCTTTTTATAAGTGTCTCAAAGAAATTCAATCAGAGAGCTGGATTTTGCTTGGGGGGTCGCCCTCGGGAAAGAACAGCAGGCATTTGGTAATCTTCAAGGCTAGCAAGTTAACAAAAATTTCTACTAGATTTCATGCACAAGCATCCACTTTATTCTGTTAGTACACATACCAAATACTTTATACAAATATATTACCAAATAGTTTAACCAGTTCAGAAAAGTGATACATTGAGACAATGCAAGTGGATCATCACAGATCTGCATTCAACACAATTACTGTTACTATCTTTTTATAAGTGTCTCAAAGAAATTCAATCAGAGAGCTGGATTTTGCTTGGGGGGTCGCCCTCGGGAAAGAACAGCAGGCATTTGGTAATCTTCAAGGCTAGCAAGTTAACAAAAATTTCTACTAGATTTCATGCACAAGCATCCACTTTATTCTGTTAGTACACATACCAAATACTTTATACAAATATATTACCAAATAGTTTAACCAGTTCAGAAAAGTGATACATTGAGACAATGCAAGTGGATCATCACAGATCTGCATTCAACAAAATTTCAAAGTGTTCAATTTCCAGAAAGCTATAATAATGTCCACAGGGAAAGGCCAGAAAAAACAAGAGACATATAAGTACAGATATTTACTGTTCTAAACCCTCACAAACAAGAAAATCTGATCAGAAAAAACAATGATGAGACAGAAGAGACAGAGAAGGGGCTATACTACTTTTCAATCTTGAACAGAACATTGCCATGCTGGTGTAAACAATTTACTCTTTCAAACCAGAAGGAAAAGGTAAGAGAATGAGCAATACTTACATAGCCGACACTCCATCCTATCATCCTGTAAGCCTAGAGAAGGAAAATATGCTGAGTATGTGGTTCCCTTCTATGAAAACATGTTTCCGATCATCATACATGAATTACCAGGAGATGGCTTGCCACATAGATATAAGAACATATCATTCCGGAGAAAAAGCAACTGAACTAAGTTAAAAAGGAAAAGGACCAGAGATGATTTGCCACAAAATAAAATAACTGCATTTATGGAGGGAAAATCTTAATAGCAACATGTCATAATTATTAATCTGCACAAAGCCAACTTTCCAGGATTATGTCAACACATCCACCGCAGCAGAGAGGGGGCAATACAAATTAATCTCTATTAATGGACCTGATAAAGCACCGAATCATAGCATACTTGGTACTGGTGCCACAAAGAGAGATGTTTTTAGATCTCATATCGAAAAACCTCCTTTTTTATTATTTGTTGGAATATATAATACATATGGAAATGTTATGGCAAATTAGGCCAAAATCAGGTTTTAGTCGTTAATGAAACACAAACATTTCTGAGACCGGCTTTACATACTACAGAAATGGAAACTAAGGAGAAAGTAATGCCTGGCCAACTCAAAACTATCTATGCTAGTATAAGGAAGATGAAGGCTGGGCGTCAACTGCCTCTGAGCCACTGCTTTGTTTTAGTTCAGTTGCAACCCCATAGAGCCTTCCAAATATGGTGGTGGCCTATAAGCACCACCATGTATGGTGTTTGGCAACTTCATCGAACCTTGAAATTATGGTGGTGGCCTATTAGCATCATCGGGTATGGTTATTGGCAAACCCTTAGAACTTTCCACGCATGGCGCAGGCCTATAAGCATTACCAGGTATGGTGTTTGCCAACCCTGGAGAGTTTTCCAAGCCAGGTATGGTGCTTGGCAAGCCCTTTGAGCTTTCCATGAATTGTGCAGGCCTATAAGTATCACCAGCTATGGTGTTTGGCAAGCCCTTTGAGTTTTCCAGGAATGGTGCAGGCCTATAAGTATCGCCAGCTATGGTGTTTTGCAAGCCCTTTGAGCTTTCCATGAATGGTGCAGGCCTATAAGTATCACCAGCTATGGTGTTTGGCAAGCCCTTTGAGCTTTCCATTAATGGGACAGGCCTATAAGTATCACTGGCTCTAGTGTTTGGCCCTTCCAGGTAGGTTGATGGCCCATAAGCGGATCCATATAATTGACCAGCATGACTTCCTATTTGTCCGGATATACTATCAACTCGATTCCCTCCATGACCTCCAACATATGAAGCTCCTTGCGGGGCAACATCCATGCCTGCATGAATACTATTAGCACTTGCTGATATACCTGCTCCAGGTCCACCAATGGCCACACCTCCCACAGGTCCTGCCAGTGAACAACCAACATTTTCATGCATTGAGCCGGCAACAGGTCCATGCAGTACCAAAGGGGGCATAAAATAACCAAAATTGTGGCCAGCAGTTCCACCACCTTCAAACAAGGTGTTGTTTCTAATGACATTACCAACAACTCTTTGATCTTGTGGCGGCCATGGACTTGAAAAATGTGAGCGTTTCACTTCTTTGTTGCTCAACCACACAATTCCATCAGTTTTTCTCTTATGCTGTGTTGTCTTCTTATCAGTTGTCTGCTTATTGAATTCAGCAATTTCTCTCTCCAAGCTCATTATTCTCCTACTGAATTCCCAACCGGGAAGAATTTTTGAAGGATCAATCTGGTGATATCTCAAACACTTGATGATCGATTTCAGATCAGCTAAGTACTTACTTTTTACTCCAATATTCCCTTGATGTGCACCTTGTGATCCATTCATGTTGTCAAATGATTTTTTAGACTCTCTTATAAATGTTGTCAAAAGTGTCCTAGGGTTAAATTTGTCCTGAATTCCAACACTAAAGACAATGTGAACAGCTTCAACTACTGCTTTGTTCGCCACCATTTCCTCAATTATTTCTGGAAGCTTTGACATGAGAAAATTTGATCTTTTAAGTGCATGAGAAGCCCACTTAAGGTTACTTACCTGAAGCAAATTTCTGATATTAATATTTGTAAATTTATCTGGAATCCCGAAACCCCCAATGAAGAACAGCAAACCCCGGGCATCAATTTCTTGAGGCGTTACTCTTTCAGAATTCATCCTCTCCAACCATGTTAAAGCTGCTTGCTCTGCCTCTTCCTTCACCCATTTCTCAATCTCAACTCCATTATCCATTAACAGGAAGCACTCCAAAAGCCATACTTTGGCCTTCCTTGCCCGGCTCAAAGGTGATTCATTTGCACACTTCTTGCCCGCTGTAACATAAATATTGCCGATACATTTAAATACCAGGCTTGCAGGACTGGGCGAAAGTCTCAATGCCTTGGTGACTTCTTCAATCAGTCTACGAAAATCTAAGATATGTGTTATCATATACTTCAGCAGACCACGATGGTCCATCGTTTCGCAGCAGATTTCCAACCCTGAACGAGACCATTTCAGTTCTGAAAGAGGCGATTTTATTTCTGAAAGAGGGGATTTCACTTCCTCTCCTTCCCCTTCGTCCACTCCTTCGCCTTCACCCTCGCCCTCGCCCTCTCCCTCTCCCTCTCCCTCCACTTCCTTTTCCTCTTGCTTGACTTCTCCCTCTCCCTTTCCCTCGTCCTCCACTTCCTTTTCCTCTTGCTTGACTTCTTCTTCTTCTTCTTCTTCTAGGTCTTCAGATGGATCAGATTCCCAAGATGGTTCTGGCTCTGGCTCGGGGGCTGGGGTTGGGACTAGGGGTGCAGCTGCTGGTGACGATGATGAGGCGGGTAAACGTTGAGGCGGTAGCAGCATAGAGTTGATTGAAGTTTGTATCGAAACAATGTGTCGTTGTAGATCATTGAAGCATTGTTGGAAAGCCGAGAGAGAATCGGAGAACGTACGGAGATTGGCGGCAGTGATCGATACCTGAGAATGGGACAGTTGCAATTGGCTGGCCATTGGTGGCTGATCCACCGGTGCCGCCGCGGCGGAATTATCCATCGTATGAACCGGAGGAAAAGTGAGTAGCAGTAATACTTTTACCTGAACTTGTTGCTTTGGATTTTGAAAGCCCAAAGATTACATCTTTAAAGAAAAAATTAAAGATAAGTATTGAATGGTACCATAATGTAAAACTTATAAAAAAGGATTTATGAAAAAGGAAAATATAGACTAATACTTTTGCCAAAGCCTTGTCTGCGTTGGAGAAGGATGTATTCGATAAGCCTGTTTTATATTCCTAAACGTCTGACAAAATAACTCATAATATAATTCTTGATGCAATAATACAAAGGGTTTAATTTCGATGGAAAAAAAACAAAAAACATTGAGCAAGTAAACTGGGTTAGCACAACTTTATTTTATTATAAAGTTGTCAAATTTAAGAATCCATTTATATCGTCTTTTTTCCTTTACAACTCCTGCCTCTATTTAAATTTGTTTAAGAATAAAACAAATTTTAAAAAATAGATATTAGGTTACATAAACAAAACTAAATATATTAGGCCATATTTATAGAAAGAATTGTTTGCGTTCAGTAAAAATTAAAAAGCTGGACTCTGGCGATGCCCGGCGTGGGGGTAAAAAGATCTAAAGCCTCAACATATCATCTTGTAAGAGAAAATAGATTTATTTCATACACATTCTACAAATGATTACTTGATTATTAGCTATTAATAATGTTTTGATCAATTAAATAAACAAATAAAAACAGAACGAGTATAAAATTGACAATTCAATAAAAGAGAAATAGGATTGAAACAAAGCTCAATCCCTGTGATTTCCAACTGCCCGAAAGAACAAACACCTTTTTAGTAATCTATTCTTGACAAGAAATCCTTACTGCCAAAGACGGTTGCAGATTTATCGACTCAAGGACCTATTTTTCATCCTAAAATTATAATCTTGAGATGAACCCAGCAAATAGCACGATTTCCTACTAGCAATATGATAATCCAACAAAGCGAGCTCCGTCGCCAATCAAGGTTTAGACACGACCACCAAAATCTCAATCTCACAACATATGCATGATGAAAATGCCATGGCATCTTTTAATGACATATAGATTTAGTGAATCAAGCTAAAAATTTGAAAACATACTAAAATTTCAACTGTTTGCCTCAACAAGTTTTCCTTGAAAATTCTAAGTTCAAACAAAATCTGTAAGTAGACAATAGAACTCCTAAGATACACTCAAGAGGAACAACTGCTGGAAAAAGGGGATACTTCAGAAAAATGAATTCTTTGAGTTCTCCTAATCAAAAAGACTGAAGCCCATGTCCTGTAAAAGAAATTCAAGAAAACCACATAAGCATATGAGAGGGTACCAAAGGTAAAAAGGAAATATTGACCATCAGCATTAAATAAGTTCATAAAATTAAGAGAGCAACTTACATCATCTGACTCCTCTTTTTCTTCCACTTTCTTCTCTTCCTTCTTCTCCTCAGCAGCTGGTGCAGCACCACCACCGGCAGGTGCAGCAACTGCACAAGCAGCACCTCCACCAGAAGGTACTGAAGCCAACTTTTCTCTGCCAGCAGCAATCAATTCAGTGATATCTTTGCCCTCAACTTGAGAGAGTAGCAGTTGGATCCTATCATCATCAGCCTCAGCTCCAACTGCAACATGTCTCAAATGTTAATTCAAAATGAAAATAAAACCAGCAAACGTTTATCACAGTTAAGAATAACAAGTTAGAACATAGAAACGGTCACTATGGAGCATCAACCTAATAACATATCAACACTTACAAGAAAATACATAAAACCACTGGAATCTGACATAATATCTACTAGTTCAGTAGCATCAACAGAATTACACATCATCAGTTTAAGATACTTCAGAGAGAAAACCCAATATAACCAATACTCAATAGCACCAAGCTAATTAAAATGCAGGTGCAGGGTTCTTTATGCAAGAAAAGCAAGGATTACAGTATAGTCTTTGCCTCAGGACCACTCAAGCAAGTGGGGCACCAGACAAATAATTCTCACTTTACAGGTTAATATCAGTAACTAAAATCATCATAACATCACTTACGTAGACCATGAAAACCAAAAATATTGCTAGAGGGTTATGAATCCAAGATGTTACCTAGTTATTCATAGTTATAATAGCCATTACTAAACATGGTAACTTGAAACAGAAAAATAGCATCATGTTTAAGCTAATGAAATTCCATAACCCCTCATAAAGGGGGAGAACTACCCCTTTAATCCCAATTTACACAACTCTAAATTCAAGAGTTCCTTAGATCCCAAATATCGATAATAGTTCACTAATAAAGTAATAATATCACTCTAGTAAAAAACTTTCACAACTTCCAAAATTCAAATTCCAAGTTCTGAAAAATCTCTATCAATCTAATTCATCATTCCTCTAATATGTCCTGTTCTTCGGGTACTCCGGATGCTATGACAAGTCAAATTGTCATATTAAACCAAATGCCCAATCAGAATGTTATAAGTTAGTACTTTTCTAATAATAGCTAATATAATGTAGCATTTGAGCGAAATCTCTCTCAGCAATTTAACAAAATGCAACACATAGCTTAGGTATAGAAACACATAAACCAACTACATAGACATATCAATACATAACATCACTGATCAATGACTATATATCGATGTAGAAATTGCAACATATTCGGGATCCACATGGAATATACATAGACAGAAATGGAAAAACATTCTCAAGGACTTGAAGGTCGTACCAGATCCAAGGATTTTCTTCAAATCCTTCTCAGAAGGGCTGGTGTTGCCACCCAATACTGCCAACAAGTAAGCGGCGATCACCTTCATTTTCTCTTCTCTGCTCAAAATTAACACAACAAACAACACAGTCAGATATAAACCGCAGATAAAAACAAAAAAACATAAACTGCGATCAATAGAAATTTGAGAGCGAGAAAGTACTTAGGAAATTTTGTTTGAGCAAAGAGAGCCTTCAAATGATGGACGTTCAGTGCTGCTCCTAGGGTTTATGAAGTAACAGGGAATGATAAGAATATATAGCTAGGGTTTTGAGGCATCCAATGCGGACTGGACTACTTACTTTAGGGTCCATTGGTTTAGTTGCGGTCATCTTTGCGCAACTAGCCGAAAAGTTCACTGTTTATTTTTCTAGCCACTACAAATTGATTATGCACCGAGTATCAGTATACAATTGCACATGTATATCATACATTATTTGCCTATTTTTGATTTATACAAGCAAATAAATGATTATTTAGATTAATTATCGTTTATTCTCGTTGGTCATAGTTAGGTATCATTATAGATTCATTAGGTCTACAGAATTATGATGGCTTAACTTAAAGCATAATTAAACTCAGCCCATCAACAAAATTATTTTTGTCCAATGTGTGAAACAGATTCTCCATCTCTATGAGATACTGTTAAGGTTTGCGTATATTTTACTCTCCTCAGACTTCACTTGTGAAATTTCATTGAATATATTGCTATTGTTGCTATTATTGTTGTAGTTTGTGTTAAAACATGAATAAACTGAACAAATTATATATATTTTGAGTCAGTTTTACCATTCCTAATTTAGATTTTTTGTTTATGTCTAATGAATTACACACATTATTAAAACCCGACTAGCTAAAAAATTATTAGTAATAGATAATTTTAAAAAAAATAAGAATTCGGCAATACATTGAAGAAACTGTACTAAGTATAATATATACAAACAGTGGAATATGAAATAGTATCAAATGAATAATATTTAGTCATACATAAATAATGAAATTTTTTATCAAAAAAGATTTTCGAATTAACCTCCTCAACTTTATCTAGCTCCATCCTCATATTCAAGACAATAATCATATTTAAGTTAATGCATGATTTAAGAAATTTGATTTTGACTAATTACTATTACTAATTTTTTATTATCCTTATTGGACAATCGGCAAAAGTATTCAAATGAGGTTAGTTTAAAAATTCAATCCACAATTCTTGAGTAGAATTTTAATTTAGAGTACCCACATTAAAAGTGAAAATACTCCAGTCTTCTTTTCTAAATAAATAACTGCTATCATAGAGCATAAAGTTTTTCTTTTGACTTTAATTTCAGTTTAACTCATTACCTCAACAATAATCACATTTTAGCCCCAATAAAAGTAAAAAATAGATGTTCTTTTAATTATATGCGAATTTAAAAGTGGTTATTTTCTAAATTTAGCCCACATCTGCTCACCAAAGTTATCTTCTCTTGTGAACATTGAGCAAAATCCACGATAATAATATTTCACTTTGATTATCTTTCTCTTTGTTTGAGTCAAACCTCACCAAATGCACTCTAAATTATATATATTGTCAAAAAAGTTTTACAATAGTCATTGTCTATAATAACATTTCACCATAACAGTCATCTATTTTGTGAAATAGATTTTTCACGTTATATTATACCATATATTTTCTATAATAACCTTAATCACAAAACAGAAGAAAAAAAGGTAGCAATCTCATTCAGCCATCCAAAAGGTACCTCTTGAAGTCTCTTGATCATATTGTTATATTATTATTTTCTAAATTATACTCGCTCCATCTTATTTTATATGTTATCTGTTGACTAGGTATGATATTTTTTTAAAAAATAAGATTTTTCAAATTTATGGTCTAAAATTATTTTTAGATATTTGTATGGTTGAAAATTAATTTATTATAAGAGTAAAAAAAAAATTCAAAAGTTAAATTATTTGTAATTAAAATAATATAATATTCTTTTTGAAACGGATAAAAAAGAAAAAGTGATCCCGCCTAAAATGGGGCAGTGGGAGTGACACTTAGTGTAGCTTATTCCAAAATTATATACTATCGTTGAAATATTTATTTTAAAACAACAACAACAACATACTCTAGTGCATCAAAAGGCTCCCGCTCATTGTGGGGTGAGGGGGGGTCGAATGTACACAGCCTAACCCCTATGTTTAAAAACATAAAGCGGTTGTTTCCAGATGACCCACGAGGAGCATCGAAAATTGCATTGACTAACTGCTACTTCACAAATGAAAAAAGTACAGATAGTTTAAAGAGTTATTTTGCTTTATTCCATCATACTCCAAGGCCAAAAAATAATCAATCTTTGGCTCCATCCGAGATTGATGGAAAGAAATATTTATTTTACTCAATCAAAATATATACTTAAGCACACAAGAGTTTACTTTTGTCCCTCCACTATAATTCAATGCATTACAGGCTGAGCATTCTCGATGTTAGTGTTTAAACTATGTTCAACAAGATGTTAACGTTTAACAACTTCGTTAATTATCATGTATTTTATAAACATCCTTTTGTATAAGTAACCTTATAATATTCATTATTAAGTAAAAATACTACTTAGTGTCATGTAAAACAAATCTTTGCTTTTGAAATGTTTCAATGTTTTGTGCATGGGATTTACATCCCAAGCTAGTCAATTTGGGAATTTATATTGTTATTTCGTTACATACCAGATTTTTTTAAAGGGAAAAAAAGTACTCAGTCTTTTATAATGCTAGTACATGCATGTCATATAATAATATGGTATTATAAAGGACTAATTCATTCCTTCAAAAGAAAATATATTTCTTAACTTTTTATGATACCCATGTGATATGTATCATGTACTGCAAAATCATAATAGAGGCATGGTTCATTCGTTATAGAAAAACACAATGCAATTCTTTATGATACCATATGATATATATCGTATATTCATAGAGTATCATGAAAGACTAACGCACATGATATATCATATGCTTACTAAATATCACAGAAGACTAATTTATTACTTTAAAAAAATTGAGTCAACTATGATACTCGCATAAAATATATTATATATTGAAAAAGTATTATATAGACTGATTCATTCTTAAAAAAAAATTATTAGTCCTTTGTGATACCTATATATATGGTATATCATCATATACTAAAAGAATATCATCAAGAACTGATTCAATCCCTTAAAAAAAGTTCTATGATTCTTAATAATACCATATAATATAGATCATATGCTAAGAAAGTATCAAAAATGACAAGTTCATTCCTTCAAAAAAAAAAATTATATTAGAAAAAAATAACAAATATAGTTTATGTTTTATTTCCACATCATTTTTATGTAATTAATATATTTAAAGGGGTCTACGCTTCTTTCAATTGTGAAGTAACAGTTAGTCAATGTAACTTTCGACACTCATCATGGCTCATATAGAAACAGTCGCGCTATGTTTTTAAATATAGAGGTCAGACTGCGTACTTCCAACGCTCTCTTACTCCACAATAGACGGGAGTCTTTGAGGCATTAGGGTAATGTTCGATCTTTTGTTTTATTCATAAAATTAGAATGAGAAATTGATTATCCTTCCCTACATCATGTTAGTCACGTGGCTATTGTAAAGTCACTTAGCTAGTTGAAAGCCACTTAAAGTGGATCATGAATCTAGTTTACAGAAAATATTAAATAAGCAGTCTTCATCATTAAAAAGATAATACTCCTGGGTTTTCCAAGAATCTATGTGCAACAAGTCCATGATCACCCTGGCTATAATGGAGGTTAGTCACGGGGCGAATTTACTGGACAATTTATGATGCACGTGAACTAGTTCATGATCTTTCTATCAAATTAGATATTTTACCTATATTGTTTTTTAGAGTATGGATCTAATATTATTTGTTGGTACATGCATATTCCAAAAAGACTTAATGTTCCTTCCTTCCCTCCCTATCTCATTCCTCGCTCTTCTTTCATCTTCAAAGCTTATTCAAAATTTAAACTTTAAAAATCAACGTGCTATAAATCTGACTTATTTTGAGTGAATAATATATCAAAAGATTTAAATTAGAACAAGCTTATGTTTTGAGACTATTGGATGAGTTGGTTGGGGTTTGGAAAGAAATTGATATGTGATATATGTATACTTTATAATATCAACAATGTGTATACTTCTCTGATACACATACTTATATACACACACATACACAAACACACAAGTTACATATACATACAATCATTTTGTTGAAAATAATTTTTGATGTTTGCTCACATTGATAAGTAATCCTTTATTAATTATATGAACATATTTAGTGAACTCTCGACAAATATACGAATTTAGATTGAAGTTACTAGGTAGATTCAACTTGTTAACTCCATCATTAATGGTTTTATGAAGTAATTTTGCATGTAATATATCTAATTAAAATTCATCAATCTAAAGATAAAAGAAGTATCAAATATACCCAACATTTTTTTGAACATATTTGTTATTAGATCAAAACTTCAGACGTACTCCTTTGACATTAGTCGTCTATATACACATAGTTCAGCTTGCTAAGGCTAAAACAGTTAATTATAAATGAACTATAGATGAAGTTCGAACTATAAGTAATTACAAAAGCTAGCTATCAAATTCTACTGAACTTTACTATGGCTATAGAATCAACTGACTCTATACCCAGAATTCATCACTATCGTCTTTCTTGAACCATGACAGGAAGTCCACCTCTCACGGTGGCTGTCAACCCCGGCATGAACTTTGGTGTCTGATCTTTCGCACAAACTAAAAAGTTGAATTGCCTAATCAATGCCAAAGCAACACTCTTCATCTCCACAATAGCCAAATCTTTGCCCAAACAAACCCTAACTCCACCTTGAAAAACCGGATACTTAAAAGGACATTGAGGCTTAAAAAGCCCGTCTTCTTCCAACCATCTTTCTGGCTTGAATTCGAGGCAATCTTGACCCCAAATACTCTCCATCCTCCCCATTGCATACGGATGATAAGTTACCCTCGTCCCTTTAGCCACAAACGTACCATCAGGGAGAGTATCATCTTCTTGACAGAACTTCGAATCAAATTGAACAGGCGGAAATAGCCTTATACTCTCATGTATAGCCGCGGTCAAATAATGCATTTCCCGCATTTCCTCAAAAGTAGCCAGAGTAGTCTTTCCTGTTCTTCCCATGACTCGACTTGACTCAGCTCGAATTTTATCTACGACTCGTGGATGTTGCCCTAGTAGCCAAAAGAAAGTAGTCAAAGCGGAAGCAACAGTATCTCTTCCCGCTAGAAGGAAACTGACGACAATGTCCCTAAGGAGTTTGTCATCGTCAATATTCCTCATGAACCTAGACAAAAGGTCATTTTGGGAAGAAAAATTGTTTTTTCTTTTATGAAGTATTACCTCCTCAGCAAGAATATCAACTTTTTTAATTGCTTCTTTCAGCTTCTTTTCTGATCCCATATTCAACGCCCTTTTAATTTTCCAAACTAAAGGGGAAACTGTCATAGCTCTTTCAGCTGACAATTTAGAAGCTAAATCAAACGCAACTTGAAGATCAGAAACTGGCAATGATAATTTCAAACAGCCAGGATCCATACCAAACGAAAATTTACACATACTATCAAACGAAAATCGCCGCAAAACGTCTTGCAAATCCAAAACGGAGCCGTTTTGAACCTTACTTTCCATAACCGGAATCAACCGGTTTCTAATTTCGTCTCCGACGATCTGGAAAGCGTACGAACGTATCGATACGCTTCCGAGTTCTAAACTCGCCATTTTTCGCTGAAATGTCCACATCTCCCCGTCTACTGCGAAAATTCCTCGGCCTAGAAAATCGCCGAGGATCGTAGAAAATTGCTTCCCTTTAGGAAAATTACTGAATTTCGTTTTGAGCATGTACTCGACGTTGTTGGGATTTGCTGTGATTACATTTCCAAGTACGTGTACGTGAATTGTTCCACTTGTTGATTTTTTCAGTAGATGAGAGTACCAATCACAAAGATTTTTGAATTCTAAAGACCAGCTAGAACTCAAATACCCTTTGCAAATCTCACACTCGCAGTAACGTTTAACTCTAGAAAGAAAAAAGAGAGCTGATAACATTAGTACTAAAACCGCCAAAATCAAGAAAAAGAGAGTAGCAGCCATTGCTAGATATGACTTCAAGATTTTATGTGAGTGAATGAGAAGAAAAGAATAAGAGGGCGTGGTTATTTATAATGAAAAACCAGAAATCTACGTACACTTTTTTGTGTGTGCGCTAGTGATACAGCTTTTTTGTTTTTGGCTATCAATTAGTTAAGAGTACTTCAATTTGGTTTTGAAAAGGACATTATGTTACAGCTAGTGGTTGTACATAAAATGACACAAGTAACGCGTGCGCTAATACGTAGTACGAAACAAAAGTCATTAACTGTAATTTGTTGCACACTATATTATTTATTTTAATACATGTGCTATTTTGATTATTATTCATTATTGTAGCTTTAATTATTCAAATTGTTGGCTAATGATGTATCATTAGCTGTTTTTTACATTTTGAATTTTTCTTAATCTTTTATTTATAATGAATTAAATGAAATTTGGTACGACTCCTCCGTTTGTTGGTTGGTTGCGCACTTACGTTTTGAAATGGAAACTAATTATTAAAAATTAGTGCATTCCAATTAATAATGTAGCATTACGTATAAAGTGTGTGCTTGTGCTGCAAATTATTTGACAAATAATTTATTAGGAGTATATTATTGAACTATAATTGTGTTATGATGACACCTGTGATTTGAAGATGCAATTTAATACTCATATGAGTTGTTTTCTGTGATTATAAGAATTAAGTTATTTATTCTGATTTATTCATCATACTAAATACAAAATCACAAATTAGTAATAGTATTTTCCTTATTTGTGATTGGGAAAACTATATTTATTTTAAGTAGCTATAAATTGACGTTTTCAGACAAGAACATGATTCATATTGTTTAATAGGAAAATGGATAAATATACCGTCTAATTTTGCGATTGAGAGTGAATATTTCATTAAAAATAGTGTATAAATATATGTCTTTGTCGTCTAATAAATGATATGTATATTTATTCTTTTTGTTAATATACTAACTTAAAAAAGAAAATCTAAATCTGATTTTTTAATTTAAAAAATATTACTTGAATTTCAAAAATTATCTCACTCATTTTTTTACCCTTCAGACCCAATCCAATAATAAAAATTCAATCCTTCTTTTATTTAGACCTAACTCAAACTTATTTTAAGATTAAATAGCAGTAAAAGTGGTTCTTTTTTTTTTTCAAATAGATACGGATAATAAAACTGAGTGAGGT
>JAOTQJ010000096.1:20798796-20815008 GCA_025642045.1 Solanum sejunctum | reverse complement strand
TGAATGCCCTATAATTACAAGTTGCACTTTCCTGTAAATTACAAGTTGTGATTAAAACCTAAGAAAAATTGATATAGCCAATTGAACTAACTAGTCTAGTCTCTAGATAAAGAGTAGCCCTCTATGCCCTAAAAGTAATTTGGCCAAACCCTTAGCTAGCCAAACCTAAGGAATTACAATGAGAAACATGGGATATAAAAAATTTTATAATTTGCTCGACTAAGCTTCTCAAAATTTGGAAGTGTTTTATTTTTCGAAAAAAAGATATATATTATTTTGATTCTTTTGAAACCAACAGTTTGATTCTTTTGAAACCAAATTAAAGTTCACTCAAATGAAAAAATTATAAAATATTCCAAAATTGACCTTTCTAAACTTATTTATTAAGATATTACTCTACAATGAAACAGACTAAGTTGAGCTACGTAAAATTTTTTTGAATTTAAAATAAAATGAATTTATCAACGGTCATGCTTAAACTCCTCCAAAGTTTGTTTAAATTGAGATTTGAATAATAAAAGCTTTTACTATGTATAAAGAACAGTTCAAAATTCAAGTATGTGGATGACTTTATTTCTGGTCCAATCTCCCCTACTTGGACCATTTAGATAGTCAAAATACGAAAAATTTCATAAATATATAAAAAAAAAAAATACAAGAAAAAGTAGCCTTTTTTTTAAAAAAAAAGTAAGTCATATAAATTTGGGCAAAGAAAGTAAGTAGGTTTTAACTAAGAGGAAAAAAAAACATACTATAAATTTTGAATTTGTCTTTAAATTGTACTAGAAAAGGAGAAATATCATAATGATGAACAAATAGTAGCCTCTCCTCTACTATTATTTTAAGTTGCTCGTAACTACTTATTTTTAATCACCTGTAGGAATATGATATGAGTATATGTGTGGGACTATATCAGATTTGATTAATTAATTTTAAATATTTTAATATAATTAACAAAGAAATTCAAGTCTAGTATTTTTGATTTAATTCTATAATTAAATTATATCGAACATCCACATCAAATCTATCAAATTACTCATATTACGATATTCTTCTAAATTCTGATGGTCCAACTTTTTATTACAAGTTTCTTATTCCCTAATCAAAGTTTGTGTTGCATGTGAGCAAAATCAAAAGTTGAGAAATAAATAAGAGAAACTCATATAAGCTAATCTCACAATCCAGTCTATAAAATGAGTAGCTTAGCGTGGCCTAAAAGTATTTTAGCCTAACCTAATCTAGCCAAAGATTACAAATGTGGGATATTCAAAATTTATAATCTACTTGACCAAACTTTTAAAAAAATAGATTTTTTTTAAAAAGAAAATATTTAATAATTTAGAGATGAGAACCTGTTTGGTGATTATTTTATTTATTATCATTTATATCAATACATAAAAATATTATGATAACTTTGTACATGCACTAAAAGTGAATTCTGTATGCAATATAAATGTATTACAAGTGTTTAAAATATATTGTGTTTGTCTGGTAAAAAATTGACCAAATGTATATCAAAATATGTGATAAATATATTGATCATCAATAAAACTTGTATTATAAGTATATCTTTTATAAATAGTTCTTTCAATATGCAATAAAAATATAACAGAGATATTATAAGTGTTCAGCGAAAAAAATTATTCTTAATATAAATGAAAAAGGATCAAAATTGTCATTGAACTATGCGAAATAAACTGCTTATATCTTCCATTGCAATTTTGAGATAAAAAATACCTCTGCGTTATCTAAAGAGACCACAATTTTCCTCAAAAGTTAACAACAGCGATGTGGCAAGTCACTTACCACTATTTCCACCATCTAAGATTGTCAACTAGGATGCCTAATAAATTTTAACTCATTTTTATAGTTCAAACTTTAACTCAATTTTATTAGACTCGCGACTAGTTTATATAAATTATGAAAGTCGAAATAAATAATGCAAGGCACATTGTCATTCGCTCTAAAAGCTAGGGCAACACCACGAAATGCAGTTGTTTTTGAGATAATGATAATGTCTGGCGTTGTTTATATTGTTTATGCAACTGCGATCGATCCAAAGAGGGATAACATGAAAAGCATTGTGCTAATTATAATTGATTTTATTAGGTGTCGATGTCTTAACTAGTGATGATTGTTCTTATTTAAAAAAAAAATCATTGCAATGAAAGAAAATTTACACAAGTACAATAATTTACCTTCATATGCATGCGCAAACAAAGATAGAACAGAAAAGAAGAATGGCATAAAATAAAAAACAAGAGCTGCAAAAACAATTGAAGTTTGGAGATTACATCGTTGTATATAACATTACGAACTTTCTTCATTTCTTCTCATTACTAAATTTCATGATTTGGGAGCCGATTACATAGAGTATATGTTTTATTTTAATTTTATTTTTATTGAGTTTTGATAAGAGGAGAGAGGAAGAAGAAGAAAAGACAATCTTGTTTTGATAGGTTGAGTCTAATAAAAATGACTTTGGTTTGAATTATAAAATTAGGTAAAATTTAGTTGCTATCCTAACTGGCAAGTTTAAGTGATGAAATTAGTATTATGTGTCTTATTACATTACTAGTATTAACATTTGCGGACAGTCATAATTTATTCGAATGACGATAAAAGTATTTTTAATTTCAAAATATAATGACAAATATAAGTAATGACTTTTGCATGATTCGAAGAAAATTTTGATCTTTTTCCATAATTAAAATGTCAAACTAATTTTTTATACCAAATTCAAGGTGAACTTGATGTATTTTTTTCTACCTTTTAAAATTTAAAATTTTGGACCCTTGAAGACACTTAGATTTTTTTTTAAAATTATTTTTTTATTTTTATTTTTCGTAAAGAAGGCAATTAGAATTGATACTACTAAACCCTTGGATTATTCCAAAATCCAAACCAAGGTCTAGTATTTCCTCCGCCGTCGCCGCTGTGCACTGCCATTGCAGCCGGAAAATGGACAAAGCGAAAAAGAAGAAGAAAACCCTAACCCCAGAAGTCCAATTCCGGTTAAGCTTAGACAATTGCTCGAAAACCAAAGATCTTTCTACCGCAATCTCCTTATACGAATCTGCTCTTTCAGAATCCTCGACAGTCCGGCTTTCCAATAACCACTTCAACTCTTTTCTTTACATCTGCTCCAACTCTATTTCAGACCCATCAACGAAGAATGCCGCTATTGAATTTGGGTTTCGAATCTTTGAACATATGGGTTCGTGTAATATAACCCTTAATGAGGCAACTGTCACGGCTGTTGCTCGGCTGGCGGCAGCAACTGATGATGGTGATAAAGCATTTGAGTTAGCTAAAGGGGTGGGGAATTGTGGGAAGTTAAGGACTTATGGACCGGCTTTGTTTTGTTTTTGTAAGATGGGTGAGGCCGATAAGGCTTATGAAGTGGAAGAGCACATGCGGTCTCTTGGGTTGCAACTTGAGGAAGCTGAGCTTGTTGGGTTGTTAAAGGTGAGCTCTTTTTGTCTTTGTACTGTCCTAGTTATTGCTAATTAACTTATTGATGAACCCTTAGGTAATTTTTCATTATATTTTGTTTAGATTGTGATTCAAGATGTAGTCTTTTCAGTAAATATCTTGGAGCTGACAGTAATTTTGTCCCTATTGGTTTTGCTATCTGTAAATATCGGAGTGATTTTGTGTGTTGGGGAAGGGGGCAAATTTGTACTACTTCTCAAATGAAAATGCACCATGTATTTTGTTTGCGCGAAAGTTCAATTTGTTAATTGATCATACTACAATGGGATTGTAATATATAGATTTTTATTTTATGTACATTTTTCTTCAAAGTATTCAATATTCAATCAAATGGGCCTAAAAAGAGCCCAATGGTTAAACATGATTAATATAGCTAATCCTAACTCGTTTTGCAAGTGTTTTACATTTGTCCGAACTTTTGTTCAGTTGGTTTGCTATCTGTAAAATATCTCTGGATGTGGTCGCACTTCTGTATGTGGTTGGGGTGGGCTGGGGTGGTGGTGTCAGTGTTTTGGACGTTGAAAGGTGACAAGGGTTTGTCTCGCCACAAGGCAAGGCAAGCGGCGAGGCGCTCGCCGTTTTGAAGCGCAGCGCCAATTCATACCAAAAAATAAAAATATTTAATTGAATATATACATATTGAAAATCTCAATATCAATAACATTAGCAAATTTCAATTAAAAACTGACAAGAGATAGTAGATGCTAAAAGTTTAGAACTTGAATGATAAAAAAACATAAGTCAAAATAATGAGGAAAACAGAGATAGAAGGAACTCTGAAGTCTGAAAAAGGAGGAAAAAGAAACACAAGAAGAAGAAAAATGTATTGATCATACTTTGGAATCATCGGAATAGCCTAGCCGGTCGTCAGAGAAGTCCAGTCGAGTCAACTAGTTGGTGTCGCAGTCTAAATCTAAGAGTGCAATAGAGCAAATTTAGAAAGAAAATCCTAAAATTACCTTTTAAGTTTTAAAACCCTAAATTGGTCACCTTTTTTAGGAAAATACAAAAGGCGACGCCTTTCTCGCCTCTCGCCTTAGTCGCCTTTTGAAAATCGTCTTGCCACAAAGTGAAAAGGTGATGAAGGGTTGCCTTGCCTTGCCTCTTGCCATTGGCGACAAGGCGATTGCCTTTCACAACACTGGGTGGTGTTGCTAGGTTGTACTCTACTTGAATATCTGTTTTATGGGAAGGATGAACCTATACACTGATCAATCGTTCAACAAGTTGTGATGTGCAATTTTTGGTTTAACTTTTGAACTTTTCAAGTTTCTTAGTACAGGAAGGAAAAGGTCCAAATAGAGTGGCTTGTTATATTGGATTCATAATGATGACCAACTATTTGGGATTGAGGCTTAATTGTTGATTGAACTTTTACCTTCTAGGTGAGTGTGGAGAAAGAAAGGGAAGATAAGGTCTATCAGTATTTACATAAACTGAGAATGTCAATCAGGAGCATAAGTGACTCAGCAGCAGAAATCATACAGAGTTGGTTTGGAGGGGAAATGGCAACTAAGGTGGGGTTATCCAGCTGGGATATGGATCAGGTGAAAGAAGCAATTTTACAAAATGGTGGAGGGTGGCATGGTCTTGGATGGATTGGAAAGGGTAAATGGCTTGCACAGAGGTCCCAAATAGCTCCGGATGGGAGGTGTCTAACTTGTGGGGAACAGTTGGTTTGTGTTGATATTGACAGAGCAGAGACAGAAAGATTTGCAGAGTCAGTTGCTTCTTTGGCTATGGAAAGGGAAGTCCATTCCAATTTTAAGGAATTTCAGGTGAGGAAGTTATCGTTAGTAATATGTGATTTACCATAACGATTCTATTTAAACGCAACATACATGCTGTGTCTTTCCGGTTTTTCCTGAGTTTTTCTCCTAACTTCTAGAATTGTTTAGGACTGGCTGGAAAAGCATTCAGATTATGATGCTGTCGTGGATGCAGCAAATGTTGGGCTCTTTCAGCAGAATTTTGCTGAGGGAGGCTTTAGTATTGCACAGGTTGATAATATTAAGTTTGCTATTTATTGCCTTTCATTTGGGTTTTTCCATTTAATGTTGTTAAAGGCTTAAAGCAGCAATTTGATTCATGTTCCATCCTGTATTGCAATAGAGCAGCTTGTTGCCGTTGTGAAAGAATTGCATAGCAGGAGCAACAAGTGGCCACTGGTTATATTACACAAAAAACGTGTCCGTACACTTTTTGAGAATGCTGGCTACAGAGAGTTGCTTGAAAAGTGGATAAATGAAAAGATACTTTACGGAACACCCTTTGGATCCAATGATGACTGGTAAAAACTGAAGACTCTTTTATCTTCTCTCTTTCTCCCTTACAATAGTTTTTCTTAAAAACTATTCTAATGAGCAAAGCAAATTGGATATAGCGGTGTTATATCACCTTGATTTCCTTTACCTTCATCACTTTACCTTTTACATTGTTGGGACCTCTTGTAGTCATCTTTTTTGTATTGCCTTTCTTGTTGCTCCTGTGAAAATTTAAAACACTTAAGTTTTTACCTGGGAAGTGATAGAATGCCCCTTTTCTTGTCTATGTGACTGGTCATATGATTTGAAAGTTATTTTCCTGTAGATCTCTCAGCACATCCATACTATGTGACATTGTGCAATATGATATAGGTACTGGCTTTATGCAGCAGTGAAACGTAAGTGTTTGCTCGTGACAAATGATGAAATGAGAGATCACATCTTTGAGCTCCTGGGTAGTAGCTTTTTTGCCAGATGGAAAGAAAGACATCAGGTTTAATTGCTTAAACAATTTCATTCCTTATGTTCATGTTTTTATGCTTCTTGAAATATAATGCTCCCTCTATCCCATTTTATGTGGCACCCTTTCCTTTTTAGGCCATTCCAAAAAGAATGTCACCTTACTGCAATTGGAAACAATTTAACTTTAAAATTCCCGCTTTACTCTTAATGAAATAATTCTCAGCTACACAAATATCTAAAAATTGTTTTAGATCACAAGTTCAAAAAATCTTCTTTTTTTTCTTAAATATCGTGCCAAGTCAAAGGGTGCCACATAAAATGGGATGTAGGGAGTATTTTTTTGTAACTTTTGTTTTCATATTTTTCCCATGGATTGAATTCCATCATTCAGATGATAAATTGATTGCAAAAATTGAAGGGATTTGGATGGTGAATTTTATTTTACTTTCTTCTTCCTTTTGGACAATGCTATCAATTCATAAGTAATAAACTGGCTTTAAAACCCTTGTGTTCTTGGATTGAAAATAATAGGAAGATATTATATTTATCTCAAACCACCTTAAATAGCATAAAAGTTTGGTTGTCTATAATTTCACAGACCAATAAAAATGAATCAGAAATTGTTGTATGGTGTTTCAGTCTTTTTATGCACTCTCCTCTGTAGGCTTTTTATGCACTCTCCTCTTATAATGTTTACAGTGAGTGGTAAATTGTTGTATGGTGTTTCAGTCCTGGTAATTTATTAGTTGATGTTTCTTAATGATAAATGTGGATAAAAGAAATAAATTTGACAAGTTGATGTGTCTTGGTAATATTGTAGGTCAAGTACACTTTTGTTAAAGGGGAGATTAAGTTTCTGATGCCACCCACATATTCTGTTGTCATTCAGGTAAACTGTCTTACTCTCAGTCCGTATTAAACAGCATTCTTTCCTTGACAGATGTTTCTTGTTCATAGTCGTCTATACAGATGACTGTCTATACTATTTACTATATCAACATCTCGATTATATCTTTTCTTCGTGTTTCCAGTTTTGCATGTTAATGTCAATATGCATTTTCTCTTACCAGAAATGAAAAAAAAAGTGACATATTTCTTTGTTGCTGATTAGTGAGTTGAAATGATCAAAAGATGTCTAGCTATTGTTACCTTACTGAAGGACATTAGTACTTCTGTCAATTTGTGGGATTTTGATCTTTTTCCTCAATTCGCATCTTATACCATATTGGATATCCCTTCACAAATTTCCGCAGGACATAACTTTAAATTGTTTGGACTGGTAAACAAAAAATGATCGATTCTGAACTTGTATGAAAAAATAGATCTACTGAGTAATTCCTAATTACACGTCTATCTATGGTTTGAGTTTTCAATTAATAATTCAATTTACTAGTTCTGTAGTCTCTATATATTTACATTCTCATATTAATATATGTTTATTTCAGGAATCCGAGAAGGGGTCGTGGCATGTGCCTCTGGCAGCTGAGGCCATTGAGGAGTCTTCAAGGACTTGGCTCTGCATCACCAGACAAGCTTCGTGTGAATCTGGCAATAAGCAACATGCAAGCGTAGTAGAAGCTTCTCAAGTTAGGGAACTTGATCAAATTGCAGCGTCTTGCCATTCAGCTGGCGGCTTAAATGGATGTACTATTTCTCACAATTCATTCGATTTGTTCGATACTGGTTTGACTGGTAAAAGGAAAGAGAGGTCCCCTTCTCCATCTCCATCTCATTCCAGTCTACAATCTTGAAAATTTGAAGGTGATACTTTTTCCAGAACCTTTGCATGCATTATCTGGTCATGTTGCTCAAACTGTTACCTTGCGGAGCTTATTTTCTTTCTTTTTACTATTAATGAATTGGAAAAGATTTACTGGTGGGCACGTTCCTCAAACGAACACATTAAGATTTGTCGTTCGTTCATTTATTTTAGATGTCAAAGTTGAAACTTTAACAATTTAATTGACCGGCAGAGGGGTGTACATTATCTTCATCACCACTCTTATTTCTTTTTCCCTGTGTTGGCAACTTGGCATCCCAAGTTTTTCTATGTTGAGGTTTAGTCGTCCATCGCTAGGTGCTGCTGTTTCTGAAGAGGTAGCAGACAGACACATGAAGAATACATTCATATATATGTGCTTTCAATTGAAATAGTGTCTTTTATAGGAGGAACAATTCTTTAACGTTCCTCGAGGAGACAACAAATTAAAATGGATACATCGAAAATGATAAATTTGATACTTAATAACCATCCACCTAGAATTTAAATTATTTAGTAGGAAATATAAATTCCTTTTCCACTCGTTCACTAGAATACATATTTTACCAACCCAGGTATGTGAATGTTTTTAAAATAGTCTCCCCAGTTGATGCTCTTGGGGTTAAAGTTGAACAAATCTATTTCAATGCCAGACTCCACTGCCGCTCTGCGTAACTTTTCTGTGTTCATGTCATCATATCTGTCACAGAATTTTCAAGATTAGTCTTCTATACATGGTGATAGAGCAGATATAAAGATGAGTTAAACTCGTTTGTATTAAACCGTGCATATAAGTTATATGTAATTTACTTACACTCCCTTGAAGAATAAATAGGGCGCGTAAAGATCTATCAACCGCATCACAAACTTGATTTTCCTGTCAAGCTCTGAATATTTGTCTTGAAAGAATTGGCAGAGTAGTGTGTTTACTATTTCTAGTCCCTGTAGAAGTCCAGTTTCATTTCATGTTAATCACATAATATTAGGAGGAGGAAAACATATTTCATTTATCTTACCTTTAAAGGAAGCAAGTAATGAATGGCCATGTATCTGTGAAAGCTATCCATGCTGCTGAAAACGTCAACTTTGCCAACAATGACTGGTTTTCCTTGCTTGTCAATCCATGGATGCTCCTTGAAGTAATGGAAGGCGGAATCCTGAGGACATGTGAACTTTAATGGATTTGAGACGGACGTTCCAACATGGTATATTATTTGACTCCCTCTTTGGTCTGCATGAGCCATCATTGTTACTATCATCGCATTCACAACCATATCTGCTGGAATCTGTGCATGCACATATCGTTTCAAGATTTGATCGAATGTTGTTGAACACTAATTACAAAATCGTTACTACTTACTACATCAATAATGTTTTCAGGATCGCCGAGGAAGCATGTGATTTTTCCTTTGCCATATCCAAGGGCTAAACTATCAATGGTTCTGCACAAGAACCATATGTTTATGTTTATATAAAAATCATTCAACAATGTGTGAGTATTACGCATGTATGTATACCTTATGCCTTCAACCCAACCTGGGAAAGGTTCTTGGAAAGTACTAGTAACAATAGTAGGACGAATGATGACAAGAGGCACATCTTCTTTCAAGTCTCCCAATAACATCTCTGCCAATGCCTTTGTGAACACATAGGTGTTTGGCCATCCATACTTCCTTGATCTTCATAAATCAAACCTCATCACAATATATGTTAGCAGAGGCAGATTCAGGATTTGAATAATAACTGTGTACAACAATAACAACATCATACTCGATATAATTTTATTACCTTTGAAGGCCAAGCTTCTTCATGGCTATTCTAATAGATTTTTCAGAAGAACCTTCAAGTCTGAGCTGTTTGAGTGTTTCCTCCATAACTTTCTTCTCTGTATCAACATCTAGTCCTGATGTACCATTCAAGGTCTCACCCAAATTATAGGGTGTTTCCAATATTAACCCTGCCTTTTCCCCTGACACATATGCTAAACAAATAAAAGTAGAAATAATGTCATTTATGAAATCCATCATTAAATAGAGTAATCATCACTAGAAGTTGGAAGCTACCAATTACCAGTTGACACGTGTAGAAGAACCTTTAATTTACTACACTTTTTGGCAAAGTTGAGAACGTTTATAGCTCCAAATGTATTGAGCCCCAAGGCTACATCATATCTGAAAATTGAAAATATTTGAAGCACAAGTCAAACACACGTGTGTATATATATTTTATATGTTTTATTTAACTAAGTTCACGATTCATCATCAACATCATCAACATACCCCAGTGACTCAAAAGGCTCTCGCTCATTGTAGGGTGAGGGGGATAATTGGTACATAATAAAAGAAGTTGGTAATTACATACCTTTCATCAAAATTAGTAGTTGCAGCTAGATTAACAACAACTTCTACTTCCCTCCACATTTGTTCCAGCAAAGTAGAGTCTTTGACCCCCAAGTTCTCAAATGTGATATCACCAGGTATAATCGTGGTCCTTTGGGATATAAAAGCGTTCAAATTTGCCCCATATTTTCCCCTTAGAACCTTAAACAAGTCCTTTTCCACAGCCTGTTTGTTAAATAAAAGATGGAATTGATAAACATGTATGTTCGTAGTTGTCAAAAAATACGATTTCCAAATTATGATATTACTATACCATTTGCCTTTAATTGTACCATGTACCTAATTACCTTTTTGATCCGTTTATTATTAATATTTCTTTTTTCCAAATTCCCCCCGAATTAAGGGGTCTTTTTTTTTTAAAAAAAAAAATGGGGGTGGGGGAAGGGAAAAATTGGAGGGGGATTACAACGTGAGGAATCGAATCCTCACCAATAAGGTGAGAGTTCAGGTAGTCAACTAACTGAGCTACTAAGATTCCCCGGGATCATTGGTACTTATACCCATCAATTTGTGTTTGATCTTTTAACTTATGTTTCTCATAACAAAAATAAAAAGATGCACATTATATTTTGTATATCCTTCAAATTATGCCTTTTATGAATTCAACAACAATATATTTAATAAAATTTTATAAGTGAGATTTGAAGAAAATAAAATATACGTAAATTTTATCACTAACTCATAGAGGTGGATAGGCTATTTTCGAAGGAACCCCATCTCATGCCTTTTATGACTTCAATTTGGTAAAAGATGCATGTCCGACTAGACAATATTTCAATTGTTAAAGGGGAAAAAAATGCAAAAACCTATTACTCCTATATAGAAGGAGAAAAATTTAGGGTTTATTCGAAAAGTTAACTAAAAAATTAAAATTGGTGTAGTTACTAGGATAGTGTTTATCAGTCACTTAGTAATTAAATGATCTAGTAATTATGATAATACGTTTGTTTGTCATAATATAATTACAGTGTAATTACAAGGATATTGTTTGGTTGCACAAGTATAATCACATTGTTGTATTAAAACTTTAAAATAATAGTTGATGATTAACAATTAAAATCTTATATTAGACAAATAAAGGTCTCTATAAATGATATTAAATTAAATATTTAAGATATATATTATCTTTTAAAAAATATATTAATTAATAAAAAATGTGAGTTCTTAACTAATATTGTAAAAAAAATTGATTTATATTTTTCGAATTAGTATACTTTAATTAAATAACCATAATAATTAAAAGTACATGGTTTTTAAGAACATCATGATATGTATGTTTGACAAAAAGATTAATATTATAAATATAATATCATAAAATTATTAAAACACTTGACAAAAGTGAATTATAATATGAAACATCAAGTCAATACTATTGAAACAAATAAATTAAAACTAAAATTATAATATAAATTCAAAATCCAACAAAAAAAGTTAACATAAGTGTACATATATATGATTCCAAAAAGAAAAAAAAGTAAAATATAAGTCTATAATTCTATTCACTAATAGATTCTACTTTAATTTAAAAATTAGAATATAAATAAAATTATGCCAAAAATATAAAATAAATAAAAAAATTAGTAGAGAGTACGAACAGTTGCATGGAATCACAAGTAAAAATTGAGAAATAAGAAAAAAAAATATAAATAATATAAAATAAGCAATTTTTTTTAAAAAATAGAATAATAAAAATAAAAAGAAATTTAATATAATAGAAATAAAACATAAATTAAAATAAAAAAATAAAAAGAGAAATAAAAAAATAAAAAGAGAATAAAAAGTAATCAAGTTATAATTACACCATATAATTATCAATATTTTATAGCTTTTTTCTTCTGAGAACTGAAAAGTGTAATTATCTTCTGTTAATTACGTTCCATTATTTACTGACAAAGTAATTACCTAATCAACCAATCAGATCCATTTAAGGGCAATTTATGCAATAATTTTGGAATTGACCAAAGGATGTGTGGGGTGATTTGTAACAGAATATATTAAATGTAATTAAATGAATGACTGTCCTGTTAGGTGATAACTCGTTCAGCACCTCAAGAAAAAATAGAAAAAAAAATCAAATGAGATAATCATTTAATTTGAATTTAAGAAGAGAATTTTTAAACCCTACCTTCTGTATTTGATTCTTTATTTTTCTCGATCCCTTGTTGAATTCATCTATATCAGATACTTATATTAATTTATTTAAATGTACAAACTTTTAGTGCTTAATCATGGTTATAACATGAAATGTCACCATATTAAATCATTTAATTAAATTAAAGTAAATTAATATAATTTGATACATATTCTGCATAGGAATAGATATTTAATATTAATATATTTCAAGTAGTACACTGGAAAAAAAATGATAAAAGAATTTGTGAAAACTTTTCGACAATCTGAACGTAGTTCATTTTGCAGTGGAAAAAATAAAGAGATAATGTCAAGAACACTTATAAACTTGGTACAAAATATTTATTTTTGTTTCTGAACTATTGATAGTATCAAAATTATTCATCTACTTGACTGATTGGACTTAAATATACCCCTGATCTTGCAACATAAATGAAGTGTATCTCTAAATCTATGTCATGTTAAAAGGTGTTTTTAACACTTGTGGTAGAAAGGGGGTGTTTTTTAGTGTCAAGTAGAAGAATATCTTTAAGACTGTCAATAATTTACGTCAAATTCAAAATTACTTTTAATATTTCTCTCTAAACTAAATTTCTTTTTATTTCTCTCTAAACTAAATTTCTTTTTCGTTGGTCCTGTAGAATCTTATCCATTATATAAATTATAATTTATTTAATTGAACCAAATATCTGTATAAAAGCTAGTAGTAGTAGTAGGAGAGAATATAGTGCATCGTTAATTAGTTCACATCACAATATTTTCAACATCGTTAATTTTACTTCTCCAACATCTTGTTGAGTTTCCTCCCTCATTTGTTTGCAAAAAGTCATTCCACGATAATAATAATAATAATCTCAACTAAAAACATTCAAAAAGTCAAATATATTAAATTTAGATTCTGAATTTGACGTCTCTTCACAATAGTACACCCTACTTTCCTGCATCGGATGGTCTCATTTACATGGTGCTGAATAATCATCGTATCATGAACCATATGTTTGGATTGAGTTAAGTGAAACATTCATAGTCTAAATCGTTAAGAATACTTGATAATAGTTTTTTTCATGAAAAAAATAAAAATAAAATAACTTTTTCATTTTTAGTAAATACTATATCTTTAAAAAGCAAAATTCTTATATATGGATTTAAATTAATCAAACTCCAAATAAATGTATATATCGATGAAAAACAAACAAACAAGTAGCTGTGTACCTCATTGTTGAAACGCTGCAAGGCTGTGTTGTTATCTTGAGCTCTTAAAAGCAAATATAGCTTCTTTACATTTGGTTGCACTCTAAGTATCTTCTCCGCAAAAACTATATGAAAATAAATAAATAATTTTTTTAACGCCCCATTAATTAAGATAAATCACAAGAGATGAAGAGAATTAAGTACTTTTAGCAAGAAATCCAGTAGCACCCGTAACAAGTATAGCTCTATTCTCAAGAAACTTTAGAATACTTGTTAACTCCATATTATGATGAAATTTAAGTGAAAAAAATATAAGAGAGAACGATAAGAAATAATTTTTCTATTAGTTTAAAGGAAATGAAGAAGGCACAACAGAAAAATTTTAGATATGGGGTGCATTTATTTATAGGGACACATACTCAGTGTACATAATTGAGTGCACGAAATTAAAGTTGTTGATAATTTCTTTGGCAGATTGGAAAAAGTAATGCTGCTAATTTTTTTAAAAAATTATTTATTTATTTATTTATTTATTTTTGGTGATATACATATATATTTTATATCAAGACATGGTCAGGGATAACTCAAACTTTTATGAGTACTGTCAAATTGGCGTGCATGTCTAATTTGCCTATTTATAGTTTTTGCTATTTGGGGAAAGTAAATTCTATTGGTTTGTTTTTTAATAGTTATTATATTTTTTTTGGGTCAAGTAATACACTATGAAATTTGACGAACATATATAAAATATATTTTTTAATATAATTTATAAATTTTTATTTTAAAATATTAAATTAATGTAATTTGATTTAGTTTTGAAAATCAGTTAAATTGATTCTTGAAAGTGAAACGTGACAACTGAAAAAGAATGGAGAGAGTATATTGGTGTACTTTGAGCCTGTGTGACATGATTTGAAATCAGATTGAGTTAAAACTAAAATATTATTCGAATATAATTTGAATTTCATAAGTTATATTTTGTTTTTATAAACATGAAAAACCTATTGAAAAGTATCAAAACTTTCTCAATTCTTATACAATTTTACTAAATGAGCAAACTATAGTTAATAACATGCTATTACAAAAATATTTGATACTCCTATATAATTTACTAAGGATTTGAAATCCTTTTTTTTTTAGAATTTGAAAATTTTAATCGTGATTTGAACCTGAAGTTGAAATTTTGTTCGTATTTCATAAACCAATGCTAATGTCAAATCAAAACTTTAAATTTGAGCTCGTTTTAAAATTAAAAAAAATAAAGGAAAAAAATTACACTAAATGGAGCACCCAAAAGCTATTATTATTGGCTAAGATATACTTCTTTCATTCATCTTTACTTGTTTTTTATTTTAAAAATAAATATTATTTAAGTTTTTACTTGTCAGTTTTAGCATGTTAAGAAAAAAAATATGTTGATTAAAATTTTCATATTTTACTCTCAGTGTTAATTACTTATTCTTTAAATTATATTTTAGAATCTAAGATTATAAATCAATAAATATAAATATCATAGCAAAAATACTAATTAATTATTATTTTCTCAAGGAAGTATGAAAATAGATGGTGCTTGTTTGTATAAATAGTTATTTTTGCGTTAATATTTAAAAAAACAGTTCTTGATTTTAACGACGACTCTAAAATGAACTTTTTTAAGTTTTAATGGAAAAAACTTAGGGTTAAAAACCTCAAGTTCATCGGCAAAGATAGTAAAGCAAATTGACATGATTTTATGATATATTCAACATAATTATATTATTAGATAAAAAATAATAATCTCCCTCCGCCCCTGCCCCCCTGCCCCCTTTTGGATCTTGAATTAAGGGGAGTCAATTTCGAGCCCCACTCTCAATTAAAAAGGAAGGTACCCTATAGGGGTAGGGACAACACTCTATCATATAGTGAAGGGGATAATTAGGACGATTAAAATAAAAATTACGTACAACAACAATCATATATTTGATGTCAATTCATTCACACTTCTATTCTATGTAGGGGAAGGCTAACTATTTGCTGCCTAGGAGCTGTATGACTGTGTAACATCCATGTAGACTGTGAGAAAGGTGGTGGACAGAAATGACCTTGTTATACCTCACTCTCATCTTCTATGGGGTTTGCTCTTTTTTTTTTTTTAGACAGTATACCAATATGATCTTAATAAAGTGTGGAATTTTACATCTCGTTACCCTTCTAGAGGGAACGTTAATGTATGCTTAAGCAAAAGGATCCTTTTAACCCCAATCTTTAAAAGTAATTGTCAAGGGTCCCTCGCCATTGATCCACTCTATCCCGACAAAACGTGTTATATCAGAATTGGCTAGAACTAAGGCATCTTTCCACAACTGGCATCAGAAAAGACTAATTATGCATGAAAAGCATGCCTCATCAAGCTACAAATTTGTTGGAAGAATGAATAGGGAATAAAGAGTCGATTTTCATCTTTTCCTACTAAACCCTTGCTTACTCTCCTTTCCCTTTTGAGGCACCCGATTTACTAAGGGATTTTCTTCAC
>JAOTQJ010000096.1:20782875-20793357 GCA_025642045.1 Solanum sejunctum | reverse complement strand
TGTCTTTTTCAAGCAGCTATATATGACAATGAATGATTCTCGATTTCTAAATAATAATATTGCAAAACAAAACACTTATGTTCTTCAAGGTCTAACTCACACCTAAAAACTAATTTGAAGAGACGAGGATTGTTCAAGCCTTATAAAAAGTCCACCTATCTTATTAACTACTAATGTGGGAACTTCTGTCATTCTTCAACACTTAACCACTAAATGCGGGACTTTTATTATTTTTCAACACTTCACCTCACGCCCCATACTTAGTATTTGGTGCATTCGGATACCATGTAAAATTAGGCCTTGAACCTAATTCATACTCCAAAACCTAACTCGAAGGGAGGATTGTTTAAGTCTTGTAAGGAGTACACTAATCTCACTAATCATCAATGTAGAATTTTTGTCATTTTTAACAACTTCAACATAAAAAAACATATTCGTAAAAATATTTTTTTAAAAAAGAAAAAAAAATGCTCAATAACATTAAAGGCTTCTACACTAATCGAGAATGTAAATATTAGAATTAGTCGAGTATAAAATTAATGTCAAGCTTCAACCAAACAATTAAATTTAGAGGAAGATTGATGCTGTAACTTGTTGACTTTTCCTATTAAAGAAGGCTGCAGCCCAAGTATACTAAATGAACATGCTGTTTTGATAGCTGCTCCATAAAGGCCAATCCGATTCTGCTTGATAAAATAATTTTATACTTAGTTCCTAATTTACTCTTATTATTAATTATAGTCATTTCTCTATTATATTTTTCAAGACATCATATTTATTATATTTAAAGAATTATTTGGTAAAATTATCCTATCATTTACTATTTTTTAATCTCTATGTCAAGTTAATAGGTGACAAGTAAAGTTGAACGGAGGGAGTATGAATCTTTGACAATTTCAATATGGTAGTTAGAAGTGATACTAATAAAGAAACCAACAATATAGTTACTGTTCATGTTTCTATCAACAAAGATATAATTAGAGATGCTAATTATACTATTTTTGTTCCTGCTGTAACATCCTAAATTTTATCAAATGAAAATTATCACTTGTTACCAAAAAGAAAAAAAAAGGAAATATTTATAAGCATTTGGTAAGATGTACTTCCAGGAAATAGTTTCTCTATCTCTGTGAGATCGTGATAAAGTCAATGTACATTTCTTCAAATCTCACTTGTGGAATTCTACTAGCTATATTATTGTTGTTTGTAGGTAAGATGTGCTTGTTGATAATTTGGCAGTTTGGACAGTTGCAGAAATAAAACAGACAACTAATTAAAGGTCCATCCACTTGAATTGCAAGCCTTGCAACTTGATTTTCCATTCATCAATTAAAACCGGAAACAAAGGAAGAGGAGGTCCAGCAGGTAGGGGATGACAGCGGATGGACGTTTAGGGAGGGGTGTCACTGTCACTTCATACCACCTTACAACTTCAAAAAAAGAGTTTCTTGTAAATTGGTGCGTAAAAAATACTTAAAAATAATATATCTGATGTAATTCTATAAGTGAAGTTTGAAATTAAGGAAGCGTAAGCATATATAATAAAGTGACACCACTTGAAAATACGAAGTATATACATAAAAAGATTTCATGGCTTAAAATCAGCTCATCATAACTATACATAAAATTGCCTAGAGGGAATTGAGTTATGATAAGTCATCAAGCAACTAAAACAAGTATTTTTGGAAAACACATTAATAACGTATACAGATACAACATTAGGACATGATTGATTGTAATCCGTCATCAACAAGTATATACTACAGGATTATAATTATAGTAATTTCGGATATAGTCTGTATCTTTATGAGATAATAGTAAGATTTGTGGATATTTTTTTCTTCTCAGATCCCACTTATGAGATTCCACTGTGTGTGTTGTTATTAGGGTTCATTGAGCCAAGTGTGCCGGGGGAGCAATTTTTCAGACTGAACCAAGTATGGGTCAGACTTACTTACACAGGTCGTTGATAAGCCAGCACCTTAAAGAAGTTTGTTTTTGAAACGGGAGGGGTATGTTCTGCAAAAGCATTCATCAGCAAACAGTTAATTAGTGCCCCGTTGTTGAAGAATGACAAAAAGTTAATATTGATAGTTAATGAGACAGATGAACTTATTAATAGATTTGGACAATTCTTTTTCTTTGAGCTAATTTTTAGGCCATAATTTAAGTCTGGGCTCCTAAAAATTAAAATTCTCATATACGAGATGCTAAGCACCAAGATGATAAACTACTTCCCTTCTCCTCACAGTCCACACAATGAGTAAATTTCGTCAACGAAACTAATGGATGTTGTACTTTGGAATAGGATTGAAACTAGCTTTTGACTCCAAAGCGTTTCCTCACACATGTTTTTTCCAAAAATTATCAACAACTGCAAAGCTCATCAGATCATCTCCACATTTCAATGGAAGTTTGTCATCAGTCATCAAATCATGTTAACCATCTCCAATTTCTTTATTACAGTATCAAATCAGGGAATTTACAAAAAATTCAAAAGTTAGATGGTCCAAACGTCATATTGAAGAGTTCAGGGGTATATGCAACATGTTATAAGACACGATGAAAACGCAAAGGTTTTACCATATTCCCCGTCGCAGAAAAAGGCGGCTGTGAAAAATGGGGAAGAACGGGAAGAAGAAAAGCCACCAGCAGAGTCGTAGAGATAGAGCTTACTATCTTGAACAGGAAGAACCTGAATACGCAGCTGCCCCACCTGTTGAGTTTGAGTCACCTGCAGAAGAAGAAGAAGAAGAAGATGATCTCAGTTCTTCATTTTCATCCAATGATATCCCTTCAAAGTTCTCCTTATACCAACAATCTGTGCAGGTAAGAATACCCATTTGACAAAATCTTTTCTTTTTAATTAATGGGTAGCTAATTGGACAAAATGGAGTAACTTAGTTTGTATCTTCTTATTGTTGCAGTCTCCAAAAGGGGATATAAGTTATCTGCAGAAATTCTTCTTGATGTACGTAGGTGGGAGGGTGCCCCTTCATTTCCAGGAAGATTTCTGCGGCACTGCTCTTTTGAGGTATAATTTCAACTACCCGTGCATTCGGAATTTACTGGCAATTTTAGCTTATTTGCTGTGCATATGCTCTTTATGTTCTTGATTTTCAATTTGTTCATTGCTGGAATCTATAAAGAACCGGAACTTGAGTGGATTTGGCACGGTAAATATTGCCTAAGATTAAGTTTAAGCTGATGCATTTACATACTAATATCTTCAAAACACTAGAGCATAAGTCAGTCCATTCCTTATGCAATTCTTGGAAATGTTTGATGTAGCTTTGTGCTTTAAATTGGATTTTGGTGTATTTTGCATCACTGAAATTAGCTCGTGGATGGTGGGTAACGGTCTGTAACTATTAGTGGTCATCCTGTTGAAGTTCATATGTGACTTGATTTCATTTAGATATTTGAGAAATTATAAAGCTGCAAGTCAAGGGAGAGCATTGTGGCTGCTGTTCGGAAGCTGGTTATATTTATGTCCAAGATTTTGAGGTGTTGCAGCAGCAGAATGCTCGTCATTTTAGCTTATCTGCTTTGATTAATTCTTCCCTGTAGCTGTCCATTTTATAATTATATTTTACTTTTAGGATGGCAATTTCTAGTAGCTTGATAATGTTGCCTAGTTGGATTTGAAACTTTTGGTACCAACGATGTTGATAGTCAACATTGATTCCTACTGAATCTAGTACAATATGTTCCTTGGTTGATGCCTTTCTTTCTGAAAAGATTGTATTAAAGTTTACTCCTCAAATTATATGTCAGTTTGTCTCCATTTTGAGCTAATGATAGTTTTATACTCATTAGCATACTTGTCACACTTGTTGGTTGAGGCTTAGCCTTCAGTCTCTTGGCCTCCACTTTCTGTCAAGACTAAGGTGTAGTTTAGTGGGATCGACCAGTAGAAGTAAATTAATTTATCGTCTCGAATCATTCCTTTGCAAATTTATAAGTGAACTCAACTGTTTCCTCTTCTTCCTTTTTTTTTTATGTCACCACATATCTGATGCTGATAGATTAATGCATTGTTTCACCAATTAGAAAAAACAAAATTAATGCACTTAAGGATTCCTTAATGACCTAGTAGTCAATGAAGTGACTTGATAATCATGAAGTCTCTTGTTCAATCCCAATGGAGACAAAAAGCACTAGGTGGTTTCTTCTCATCTATCCAAGTCTTGGCAGATAGAATTAACCACACATACCCTGTCGAACACCATGGTATTATCAAAAAGAAAAATCACTGCATAGTTACAACTCATTTCCTGCAACTTCATAAGCTAACTCAACAGTTGTTGTTTAACACCACCTATCCTGATGCATTTTGACAGTACCGAATGGCTCCATAGTGATGCTAGGCGCACTGCTATCGGATTAGATTTAGATGTTGAGGCACTTGATTGGTGCATGGAGAACAATGTGAACAAAGTTGGTGCTGATGTCTCTTCCAGAATGTTTCTGTTTCATGGTAATGTGTTGCAACCTCTTGAAGCCAAATTGGTTAATGCCTCTACTCAAAATCTCATGCAAAATGTAACACTACGAAATAGTGAAAATGATTCTCCTGATCACAAATTGATGAAGGAGTTTCAATTTCCTGCAAGAGATATAGTTTGTGCATTTAACTACAGTTGTTGTTGCCTTCATACTCGCCAAGAACTAGTTTCATACTTCAAACATGCCTTAAGTGCTCTGAACAAGAAGGGTGGTATATTTGTGATGGATCTATATGGAGGCACATCAGCAGAGCATGAACTAAGGATGCAGAGGAAATTTCCTAACTTCACAGTATGTCTATCCAAACTACAGCAATCTTTGTCTTTTTTCATTGGATTACTTGTACTGGAATCTGGATTTTCACTTTCTTGCCATATTCTTTATTGTTCTATTTCAGCATATGAATTTTTTATTGTCACTTCCTTTTCAGGGCAATTCAGAACAGTGCTATAATGAAATTTTTTCAATGTGGACATGTTCATTCTGAGGATGTTCACACTGTTATGCATTTTTTGTCACTAAAATTTCGGGATGTTCCTGCTTATGATCCAGTCCTTTTACTGTTTATTGCATTAGAACTTTATTTATTCAATGACACAGTTTAGTCAACTTGCTAACAGAGCAAACAATTCCAAAAACGAAAAGCCCCTCCATGATCTATCATCCTCTACCGCTATCACCAACCCTTCTCCCCAATCATCCAACCCTACAGCTCCTTTTCTGTTGCCTCTGCTCTCCTCCAAATTTTGCAACTATTCAATTAACATAGCCGTGCAGAACTTATCTGTGTGTTATTAATAGACAAATAAAACAAGTAGAACTTTTCATATACATGAAATTTAGTACCATAATCTTTGCAAAGAAAAAAATTGTATATTCTTTGTTGTCTCTCACTTATTTTAAGGTGAAGACCATATAGTAAATAAACGGGTTTTGTCTTAGTTACTTTGTGTTGTATCCCATCTAACAAAAACTTTATGCAACTCGAAAGGAGAGATAATATTAAAAAAATTAGTGTCACCATAATGTCAAATACCTCTTTAATCATAACAGACAAGAAAATGATAATGTGAATAAGGATTTAATCAAGAAAATTAGGGGTCTCGTAGGGGAATGATATGTTGTTGACAAACTATAGCACACCTTAGAGCATGGCTTGAAGATGGTGGTTTTATCATAGACTGATTCTAATGGCACTTACTGAGGGATTTGGGGTTACCGGGATAAGTGACCATCGGAAGGCTAGGACAGCTGTTAAATTCTGTTTGATTTGATTCAGAAGTTTCTGCTATTAGTTGAAGTGGCTTATTAGAATATTAAGGTTAACTGAATTGGTAGCGTAGACAAAACTGAACCAGGAAAGGCCAAAACTTGGACAAAAATGCAAGAAGCCATGTTTATACAGATGGACTGATAATCATCTAAACATGTTCCTATGCTTTGTATCTTAGTGGTAAAGCTATTATTATCTCTTTCATCTTGTGATACAGCTCAATTCAGCTAGGTACACATCCTACCTTAATTCATGTCTCAATGGCTGTGTGTTCCAATTTACATCTAAATGGCTTACTGCTTGTTGACAACTGGCCTAGTATATTAATTGCAACTGGTCATGTAATGGGAACAGGAAGGATATCCTTACCAATGTTGATGTGGTTTGCTAGAGCTTAGTTCTTTCGCTTAATTGCTTCACTTAGAAAATAACATGCACGCCCAGAAGGAAACTTTTGTCGTGAATGGCTGGCTTTAGGTTTCTTTATGGCGTTAAATTGATATATTATGATGCATCTGGATGAATGGGTTCTTTTTCCGAAAATACAGATGATAAGCCCCAACAGGCCTCTGGGACAGACATCCTATGTAATAAGCAGCTCTTTTTTTTTAAGAAAAAAAGATTAAGTAATTCCAAACAACTTGTGTTTCAAAGAAGAAAAAAAAAGTCTTTCCTAATTTATTCACTAAATGATTGAATTGTAAACTGTGCTGTCCGTTTCACAGTATGTATGATTGAATTGTAAACTGTGCTGTCTGTGTCATAGTATGTGTGGGAACAGGCTGAATTCGACATCATTAAGCGGAAAACGAGGATCAGCCTCCATTTTAATCTGCACAAGCCGCAAAGAAAAATACGCCATGCATTTTCTTACAGCTGGAGACTGTAAGTCACTTCCTCCTCTATTAGAGAATAGGTCACATCCTCATTCTACTGTTCAGGTACTTTTTCTTTTGTCGTTGTTCATCTAATACCATGAAATGTATTTCTTGTGCATAGATGGTCGTTGCCTGAGATCAAAGACTGCTTGGAAGAAGCAGGATTTCAGTCAGTCCACTTCTGGATCCGACATATGCCTGACAGCGAAGAAATTAGAAGCACATATGGTCTTGCTGCTGGACGAGACATAAAATATGAAGAGGTTACAAGTTTTCAACAACAAGATTCATGGAACGCATACATTGTAGGCGTTGCATAGTTCTGCTATATCTGCGTTGTTTTCATGAAAGTGCACGTAGGTAAGAAGTTATTTTTCATTTCATCGCAAGCTAGATCATAGCATATGAAAGTGATCAGCAGGTTACATTTCTTGTGGTTTTTGGGATACATTTTAGTGCACAAAATATGTTGTACCCTCATCTATAAGTTTTCTTACTAGGAAGAACTTCAGTTGAATACAGTGCTTCAACAATCAACATCATAGGGGAGCAGAACTGTTATCATAGGTTTTAAATGTAATTAGAGGCATACTCTTGAACAGTGAAAAAAGTTTTACATCAATGATTAATGAGATGGACTGGGTACACCATATATCGCTTGTTCCATTTCAAAAAGAATGATCTAATTTGACTTGGTATGAAGTTTAAGAAAAAAAAACTTTTCAATCTTATCTTTTTAAACTAAAAGTTACGTTAAATGTACCAAAATACCCAATGAGGTCCTATCGATTAGTATTACACAGAAGAAATCAATTATAGAAACTAATACAATTAGATCTGCTCTTCATAGACAAACTTGGGATTTGCCATCCCAGGTAACTTTACGATATTAAATATGTCACTTGAAAAGTTAAAATTAAAGTTTTATCAAAAAAGAAAATAAATCATTCTTTTTTAAACATATTAAAAAGAAAAGTAAATTATTATTTTTTGAATGGAGGTAGTAACTTGCTTCCAGAATGATGAAATACACTTTCAATTTCATTTGAGGTAGGAAATCATATCATACAGTACATAATTGATAGCTTTCACCCGTCAGACAAATCAACACCACCACCTATATGACCCAAATTTACTTATTGATTCTTGAATGATTAAACATGATGGATTTCAACCTGGATAAATTTTGACTGCATCATTGCAGTAATTATCCATTTGTTCCAAAGGCATGCAGTTGACTGGAAAAGTGTTTTTTTGTATGATGAGGATGGGTAAAAGGATCTAAAATTATCATTACATTCTTCCTTATCCCAACCAAGAAAAAAAGCAACTCCCAGACGGTAGAGCGTGCTCAATAAAAGTGAAAATCAAAACACAAGTTTCTTTTATTTTGAAAAAATCAAACATTCAATTGCTTTTTTGGTTAAAAAAAGAAAGGAAAAGAAAAAAAAATCAAAAGAGCAGTATTGCTAAAGCTCAAAATTTCAAATAACTTTAAACAAACGTTAGCAATTACTATTATCAATTTGACGATAATAATTTTGTGGTAAGATATTAAAGTCCTCGAGTTTTGGCCTTAAAAATAGATTCATTTTGATTAAAAGAATAATATCTTTCAAAATTATATTTTTTTATGAATATTCAAATAATTTAAATTAAATATATCATTCATCAAGAATGTTGATATGATAATCGAATATTCTATCCTTTTAAAGTTAATCATCTATACACATTAATAAATTTTCTAACTCATACAAAATTTTGGCCAAAGTAACTAAATTTTGTCAAAATTTCTGTTTAAACTTCTAACTCTCCTTAAGTGCTTGTTTGGATGTCTTTTTAGCTTAAAAAGAATGCTTATAAATATTTTTCTTGATTTTATATAAATATTATTGACGTATATTGCGCGTTGACTTAAAGATCTCTTCGTCATAATTAAGGAAGGACATAGTCTATTAGTGGACCTCGAGATTATGAAAATTCATAAGTGGATTAATTAATTAATGCCTAAAATATCTCAGCAACGATCCCCTCCAACCATTATTTACTTATTAAAGAAAATTTTGAAGTAATCGATAAAATTGTTGTCATATAATTAGAAAATTACAAATTCAAATTTTAAAATAGTTTTTGCTAGAAAATACGAGGTAAAAGTATATATAATAAATTTTTATGATCAGACCCTTTTTCGAATCCTATGCATAGTAGAAACTTTAGCTTATTGGGCTCAATTTTGCCCACGTGTTTACTTATTCGCTAATTATACTTATAGCTCTAAATTTTATTATTTGGCTAATTTAAAATAATGTCGCTATTTCAATGGAGCTGTTGTTAAGTTTAAATATGTATATATTAGACCGTTACTAATAATAGTAATAACACATATATTTTAACTCATAATTATGAGTTCGTCTCTTAATCTTATTCAAACCATCAGTAGTAAATCTACTTATACCTAAAAAATGCACTAAATTGTGTCTGTTCTAACCAGGTTGTCTCCAATAATCACAAGCACATGGTCCATGGATCTATACCTCAATGAATTATTGAAGGTTCTCTAAATAATAATAATATGGAAGATTTGTCAAATTATCAGATAATAGAACGTTCATTAAATTATCATTGAGCTACTTTTTATTGAAAATTTTTTTATTATATAAATCAAAATTGAAATATTTAATTAAGGATAATATTTCGATATTATTATGTTCTTGGTGTTAACTAGCTAAGTTTTCATTTTACTTCACACTATTTTAACACGAACATAGGATCATCATCCCAACCATGTGACTACCTACCCAAACAAAACGTAACTAATATGCCCTGAAATGTTTTGAAAAAAAAAGGTTGAATGCATGCTGATAAATTAAAAATGCATATTTAAATTAAAGAAAAACGCAGCTGGCGTTTCACTATGCAATTTGGAGTTTTGATTATGAATTTTATATTGCTGTAATCATCAACATCATCATCAATATACCTCAGTGCCTCAAAAGGCTTCCACTTATTGCGGGGTGAAGGGGGATCGGATGTACGCAGCCTAATCCCTATGTTTAAAAACATAAAGCGGCTGTTTCCAGATGACCATGAAAAACGTCAAAAGTTGCATTAACTAACTGCTACTTCACAAATGAAAAAAGCGCAAACAGTTTAAAGAGTCATTTTGTTTTATTCCATCATACTCCAAAGTCAAAAAATAGTCAATGTTTGACTCCATTCGAGATTGATGGAAAAATTGCTGTCATGAACTATAATTTGTTTATTTGGTTGTAAATTGTATAAGAGTTAGGGAAGATTTGATAATTTTCATAATTTATAAATTTTTATGTTTATGAGAAAAGATTCAACTTTGTGATTCAAATAAAATTTTAATCTTTTTTTTCAAGTTCTCAATAAATAAAATTATACTTTCAATTTATTAACATTAAATTAATATTTTTAAAAAATATACTGAATAAAATAGCTTGACCCTATTAATTAATAAAAACAAAGTAATAAATTCACTGTATCAAACTTTTGCAAGTTATAATTTTTAACAAATAAATTCGAATAAAGGGAGTATATATTGAAAATTAAATTTATGTATTCCTCGAAAGAACCAAGAAATTGATTTCCCATTGTATGTTGTTGACGGCAAATCCCTAGGCAAACCGGCCCCAACTAGCCGTCTTCAATTTATTTAATTTTATACTATCATGGTTATTTTTAATTATAAATAATTAGTGATAGATTGAGACATATCGATAGATAAATAATTAATAATTTAAAATAATTATTTAGAAGTATTATTACTTTTTCTAAAATTATTATAGTTAATAATAA
>JAOTQJ010000096.1:20754065-20782775 GCA_025642045.1 Solanum sejunctum | reverse complement strand
AAAATAAATAAACTTATTAAATTTTTACGTTTTAATAGAGTGAATAAATAAAAATGAATGACAGGAGTCAATGTCTCGATTAGTAGTTTATTTAAAGCAGGTGCAATTAACGTCACAATTAGGTGAAACTAAACTTAATTAGTACTAGTATTAACAAATTAAAAAACCCCAGAAACCCATATACAGTTAACACCCAAACCCCATTGTCACTAAAAAAAACCTTGCCGTCCCCGAAAGTATATCAGCATCTTCTTGACTTCTTCTCTCTTCTTCCTCAGTTCACTCCTCCACCATTAGGGTTCTCCGCCATCCCCACCCTTTCAAATCTCTTGGAAGTCACAGATCTATCATCCTATTTAAACCCCAACCAAGAACTCATAAACCCGCATTGTTGATTTTTCTTTCATTGCCCAATATGAACCAGAATCGTACTCGTTTAATTTCTTCTAGATCTTTACACATAATTTGCAGCTAAAAATCTTGTCTTTTTTTGTTTTGTTTTATGCAATTAATCTGATTATGCTATATGGGTATGATGAAGCGGGCAATGCGGCCATTGTTCAGTGTATTACTTCTGGTTGCAGTGGCAGCTACACTTGCTGCTCGGATTACCCTTCGTTACAGTTCCATTGAACTGAAAAATGCATACCCATTCGCTGGGAAGGCTCAAAAACCAGCACTAAATGAGACACTTTTGAAGTATGCATCTATTGATATTGGGGAACCCTGGTTGAAGAAAGAGGTTGAGGATTTATTGGAAGGGAACTTCAGAGGACATAATGGTCATAGATCATTTCTGTCTTCTGGGAAATATCGCATAGATATAAGGCCGAGCACAGCTAGAGGGATGTCGGTGCAGCTCCGGTCACCGGAGTTTTATCGTCTTTGGCAGAGTTTTAGGAGGTGTTTGCAAGATTGGTTCAGGAATAGGAAGGTTCCCAGGGATGTGATGATGGATTTGGTGAATACAGTTAAGGTTCCTATTGATAGACATAATGGTGAAGTGGGATCAGAGAAGAAATATAAATCATGTGCTGTTGTAGGAAATAGTGGAATTTTGCTGAAGACTGAGTATGGAGAGTTAATTGATAGCCATGAAGCTGTGATTCGATTGAACAATGCAAGAACTGCGGGGTTTGAACATAGAGTAGGTTCAAAGACTACTCTTTCATTTGTGAATAGTAACATTCTGCATCTTTGTGCAAGGAGGGAAGGTTGTTTTTGCCATCCATATGGAGTGAATGTGGCTTTAGTAATGTATATATGTCAGCCTGTGCATTTCTTGGATTATATGGTGTGTAATTCTTCACACAAAGCGCCATTACTCGTCACTGATCCGCGTCTTGACATGTTGTGCGCTAGGATTGTGAAGTACTATTCGTTGAAACGATTTGTGGAGGAAACTGGGAAGCCTCTTCAAGAATGGGCTCTTGCTCATGATGGAGCTAATTTCCATTACTCTTCTGGTTTGCAAGCTGTGATGCTTGCATTAGGTGTTTGCGAGAAGGTTAGTATTTTTGGATTCGGCAAATCTGCTTCAGCTAAGCATCATTATCATACGAATCAGAGGGCTGAGCTGAAGTTACATGACTACGATGCAGAGTATGATTTCTACCACGATTTGGTGCAGAGACCGCAGGTAATACCATTCATCTCGGACAAGTTCGAGTTTCCTCCTGTTTCTATATATCAATGACCTTTCTATTCCTTTATCGTGAGAGATTGATTGATACTACACTCTTTTTTGTTTTATCTTCTATCAAATGTTGTCAAATTGTAATTGGGATATAGCTCAATTGTATAATTAAATCACAAACTATGAATGAAATCTTTTGTTGTATTCGTTGTTATTTAAGTAAATTGTTCAATGAATTGCACCATTTGGTCTTTACTGCTACAGGATTGTCGAAAAACATATTGGCACGGACTTAACTTCAATATTAAATGCCAAACAATGGCATTGTTGTGTACTCTATACAACATCTTCTTGGGACATTATTATGTACAAACTAGACTCAAGTCTCCTTATTCATGTTGGCTGTCGCTATCAATTGATTGATAATTTATGTACTCAGCACTGAAATCTATCAGTAGCACGTTTCTTAGATCCATGTGCTGCAAAGCTCCCTTAAAGACAAGGGCAAGATTGATTAAAGCATTCATGGAGACCAACCATTTATTGCTGGATTTCTTGAGAGGTAAGTAAATGTTTTATTACAGAAGTTATGGACCAGCTCTAAGATAGTTGATATCTATTAAAGAGTTGGATTCTATGTATCGAAAAGATTTGAGCTGATAAGCTAATTAAATCTATCATTTACTCCTCTGTATAACCATATAATGCTGGATTTTGATGTATGTTGTTCAAACTCTCCACAAATATCAAAGGGTGCATATTGGATCTTCCAAAGTAGAGTATTTTCGGAAAAGTCCGTGCAACTTAGATTTTGATACCATCTACCTATGTTTAGGTGTGCATTATTCTCTCAGAGGTTGCCTATTTGTCTCTTCTGTCCCTGTTGCCATTAAGTTGGTTCTTAACTATGTCTTTTGTACCGAATAGGTGCTTTACATTTTATGAAAATTGTCTATTCTCTGTTTTCCGAGTTGTATATGGAATGTGACCGGCCGTCTCCCCCATAAGGCCACTAAAGTTGGGACCCCACTTTCTTCTGGGCCTCCACTTTCTATTTCAAATTTCAAGCACTAAAACTAATCAATATTATTTCAATATCATTGTATGAAGTGTTCAAATTTTTGAGTCAACTTTCATTATTCTAACTTAATATTATATGTTCTCATTGAAAATTTACATTGTTTACATCCTTATTTCATAATGTCCACGTATATCCTACCTCTCCGAATCTTACTTGTAGGATTACACTTAAGTATGCTATAATTATCCAATTTACATATATCAACTACAAATGTAACTTGTCTCTATGAAGCTTGCTTTAGGCCCCCAAACTTGTTGAGAAGACTCTGTATAAAAACTTCTACAACTGATATCACAATGGAGTAATCCAAGAAGTGGATGCTTCATTTTGCATTGTCCTCCCTCGTATGACGTCATCCTGTCATAAACAAATATTTATACATCAGCCTCTTTTAAGTATGATATTAAACAAACGTTTAGCATCCTTTAACCCAACAAAGCTACCGTAACCCCTTTAAAACCCTGATAAGAGAAAGCAGAATAGCTATGTAACACTATTCTGGTTTTGAATGTAGTTTTGTCCTGAATGCTCGTCCTCAAAATTCACTGCCATATAGAAACTTATGCTCACCTATAGAAAAAAGAATATGAATAAGGTCGATGAACCAATTTAAAATCTTTAAAGCTTAAGTCATTTTTGTTTGTCCTTAACATTGTTAAGAAATCTTTTTGGATCATAAACTGCATAGTATCTCTGTTCAGAATCAGCCAACTATGTGGTACTAGGGTGTCATCTTTATAGACAAAATGCCCCAAGTCGATGATTTTGTTTCATCCTTCCTAGGCCCTTTGCTCCCTTTGTCTTCTCTTCTGAGTATTAATCCAACATTAGGTACAAATAAGGCATTCCTGTGAAACTTATGCTCAAAGTTGTGATAACAACTTGATGTTAAGCAATAGCCAAAACAAAAAGAATTTGCGGCCTATTAATAGTGGTGAAGCTGTATCTAGCAGCTTCGGTTAGACACTCCAAAAATCTTGCAAACGGAATGCATTCTAAAAAAACATAACAATGGTGTTAGACTTGTTTCATCCTCATGCAGGTCATGGGCAGGCAAGTGTATCAGATGGACCTTACATAGATTCATGCACAAGGAAAAAAGATGATTGTAGCAGCTGAAGTACATGTGGAAAATCATTTGGGCCAAGTTAGTTTAGTTAGTGTAAGTTTGTATAGACGAGTTGAGTGTTTGCAATTATGGTAGTTAGCAGCAATTTTGCCTGTTGGTTGTTGCAATCCGAAATGAACTAAAGATATATATTACTAATGGACTACAAGTCTTGTGACTGACAGCATGTTACTTGCTATTTGCTTTTGATTGCAGTTTTTCTTGTGTGTGAGCATTTCACAAGGTATCACACTCCATAGAATCAACCAATGCATCCTAGTCTGATCGCGATTCATTAGATAAAGGGACAAATTTGGACCTTTATTTTCACATGAAATATACAAGTTTTGGATCTGAATAGGATAAAGTATCACACTTCATAGAATCAACCAATCTACGTTGGAGCTCCATTAGGATCAGGATCAAACACGAGATGACTTGATAGTAAGAAAAACAGTATAGTCTCAAAAACAGGATCTGAATAGGATAAAGTATATGCACAGTTATTTACTATTTCAAAGAGGTCGAGTGGTTGTTCCTTCAGTTCAATAATGAGACGTATATCAACAGTTCAAAGGTCACTTTTTAAAATTTTTTGAAGTGAAATTAAAAGCTCAAAATCGTTCCTCGCGACATGCCACACAATTTCAAGAAACAAAGTGAAGTGAAGCAACTCCATCATGTTTCAAGGAAATGTCACATATAATTCTAGTACATCAAGTATGCAAAAACCAAATATTAATATCCAATAAGAGCTCGAACCAAGAAATTATAAACTAGAGAAATGGGAACCTGGTTGTTTTATATTTCTTCCGACAAAACATAGTGGAGAACCCCCTCTTCTTGACCAATATTTTCAAATTTAGACAAAAAGAACCAAAAATAAATTTAAAAAACTTACATATTTTGCAATTTTGTTTTGGTTCATCAGATCTAGTCAAGCCCACTCCAGGAGAAATTCAAATCTTCCCATTTCAAACCCATTCTAATTGATCATATTATTTCTTTTTATCTTGTTATGACTATAGAATTTAGCTATTATTTCTTCTTTTATAACGTGTTAAACTATTTTTTCATTAAATTATGAGTAAAACAGAAAAAGCCTCTCTAAATAGGAATAATATCCGTGTATACTTTACTTTCTCCAAATCCCATTTTGTAGGATTACACTGAATATGTTGTTGTAATTTGGACATAGTGTAAATATCCAATCGAATACATTGTTTTTCCTAGTCGATATACATGAATTATACACTGACCATGTACATTAATGAATATATACATAATTACATATTATACATATACTATCTACACATCCTGACTATTTCTAATTTAAACATTTGGGTGAACGACATTTAAATTAATTCTTCCTAATTTAATTTTAAAGTCCATTGAAGTTGATATTCATAATTAAAGTCTTGTATGCAAAGATTCTATTATCATCAACAGTTTAGTCATTAGTGTCTTTTAGGGTAATCATGTTCTTGCAAAAAGTTGTGGTCCAGCAACTAATGATATGATTCAACCCCTAATATAGGGTAAAAATTTACAGAAAAATAGGATAATATAATCTGTTTAGACCTCCAAATTGGACTAGAAAAATGTATTACCATATAATATAAAATATGTTCAACTTCCCCAACTAAGGTGTGAAAGTTTAGAAGAAAAACATAAAGTGTTTAATTAGTACCACTAGCTAGTGGCTGATATATATACATGTTGGGACTTAATTGGTAGTATCTCACTTTAGTTTGCTTAATAATTTTATTTTAGATAATTATTTTTTAAGACATAATTCATTAAATAAAAGTATGTCTCATCTATTGACTAGATGAGACATTAGAGTTTTTTTTTTAAAAAAATCCCTCATGCAGAAGGACGTGTGTGAACAACATAATTTATTGAGTAAAATCTACTATTTTGAATACTAAAAACTTTTAAGATGAGATAAATACGTGATACAATTAAACTCAACTCATTACACTATGGAACATTACAAGTTAGCAATGAAGCTGACAAATTTTCTCCAATAGACAAGGAGAAAATTCATCTGCTTCATGTACTTTAAAATGTTTTATAAGGTCATCATTCTTAATACACAAAATTAGGAAAAAAAATATCTAGAAATCTAATTAAACTACTTATTATTGATCACCACCATGCTAATGCTCTTCAACAAACCCTTCCCTTCCTGAGATTCTTTTGTTGCTTAGCAATTGCCAGGGCTGCACCATCCATCAAACACACACACTCACACACACACACACAAAAAAAAAAAGGAGGCAGTACACATTCTTAGTGTAAGCAATTTTCACACAATCGGGTCATTTTTACCTGTTATAGTAGGTAACATATCTTATTTTTAGATAATTTGAATGACCCAATGGTGTGAAAATGTATTTACACTGACAATGTATAAAACTCAAACTGTGTAAGTATTTCCACTTCTGTAAACTCCAAGAGTAGTCAAGAATTTCATTTGAATTAGCAAGTGAGAAATTCTTGATTACTCTTGAAGAATAATTTTCAAATCTCCTCAATTCATTTCATCGTCATCGTCATCACTAGAACCACCAGTACTACTATTAATGCAATAGTCCTTATCATCAAATCCATCAAGAGAAGGGTGAGGAGAATGGCCTTTACCAAATGACCTAATATGATCTTTAAGTGACCTTTTGTGCTTAAAATCAGAACCACAAGTGCAATACCATAACTTGCCACAATTCTTCTCATGTGTCCTCCAATCTCCTTTAACTGCAAATGTCTTGCCACATTTCCTACAACTAAATGATTTTGTACCATGTTTCCTCTTGTAGTGTGTTTGAAGGGTCCTAAAATCTTTTAATGGCTTTGCCCTTGGATGGTCGATGTTGTTCTTACACCCTTGAGCACAACAATAGCATGGTAGCCTTAGCATTGCTGCTGGTTGTGTTCCTCTAAGTGATTCTGGTCCCTTTCTATATTCTGAACCATGCCCCCACATGTGCATCTACAAATGTCAAACGTTTTTTAAGCTAGCAGATCACTTAAAAGATAATTTATAATAACAGTTCATTATAAATGAGAATAATATCATGAAAAATTGACCAAGTTGTATATAATAGATTATGATCTATACATTAATGGACACAAATCACAATCAATATATATGAGTTAAACATAGTAAAAAGAGTAATACTCATGAACTCAACATGGAAAATAAATACTATACTAATTATCTAAAAAAAATAATCAGAAATTATCATTCATAATAAGTGAACTGGAAAACCAAGTAACTTGCTATAATGGAATAACATTACACATTTATATAAATTCCATCAACGTATATAAGTTAAATTATTTCATTTTCACTTTATTTTGTTCGAACTATGCTTTGGCACATTTAAATTTTGTATTACATTAAAAACTTCGTTGAATATGTAGAGATTCTATTATAAACTCAATAACTAATAAAATGAATTACGAGTTCGATCACAATTTTGAGACTAGTATAAATTTGTTTTCGACGATGAGTACTTTTTAGAATCCCACAACAAGAAAAGGCAAGATAAGCATAATATCATGGGGATGAAAAAAAATCATAATATTACGTACAGGTGGATTATAATTTACTTCGTAACTTTATTGTTTTCCCTTTTTCTCAAAAGAAGACACTTAACTTGGAAAAGTGCTACTGTTGTGGTAGCTTGATTTTTATTATTATTTGCATTTAAGGTATGATTTAATTGTTTATGAAAACTCCAGAAATCAAATAAGAGCAATCTTAATCGATTTTGCTTTACTAAAAAGAGTAATCATAAAACATTTCACCTTGTAAGAGCTTAGCTATCCAATTCGACACTATTTAACAAATGATAAAACTAGGAGCACTAAGAAGTAAGAATGATCACATCTTTGACTAATAGGAGGTGCATATGTTGGTCTTCTAGTACTTTATGTTACAAAATTTTGGGTATAACCAATGAGATGTGTGAAAACTCTATATGATACAAATATTATCCTTACATAATTATCCTTACATAATTATGGAAAACGCGCTATTTAAAAGTTTTGAAAATATCAAATATATCAATGTTAAAATTAAAATCGATGCATGAAGTGAAAATTGAAGAATCAATCTGATCAATTAGTTCAAGCATACTACAATGAAAAAATAAATAAAAGATTTACAAACCTAGCTTCTCATGTATGGTTTCCTTTTTTTTTTTGGTGAGCATAGAAGTGTTCTTGATCCATCAAGTAATTAGTATGTGAATTGAGAATTAATCTAGAGTCTATAAATTCAAAATAAAATTAATGTTATTATATGTATGTATATATAATTTTAATTGAAACTAAAAGGTTCACTTGAAATAATTGAGTTCGCTTATCTTAAACTCCCCTGAATGAAAGATGAGTGAATATAATAAATTTGAAGCATGATGAAAAATTGATGACTAACCTGCATGTTATTGTACCTATTAAAGGTCTTGTTGCATATATTACAAGCAAATTGCATGGGACCAACAAGAATTTGAGCTGGTGTTGGGATCCAAAACCTACTTTCACTGTTGAAATTGCAACCCTTATTAACAATAGTACTACTATGTTTCTCCTTATTTTCTTCTTCCTTAAAAGGCTTTGCTTCATCAACATCAGGAAGCCCTATATGCAAAGACACTCTAACTTTCTCCATATAATTTTCTTCCTTCACTTCATAATCTTCCTCCTTCTTCTCCCTTTTCGGATCGGTTAATTTGCTTAGAAGAGGCAAACATTGAATTTCTTGTGGATTATTTAGTATCTTTGATTGAGTGATGGTGGATGAAGATGAAGAAGAGGGAGAAGGAGAGGGAGATGAACAAGAAGTATTAGATGATGGTTTTAACCATTCAATGAAATTTGGAGCTTGAAAGCAAACATCCATGTCTTGATGAACGTGAAAGTTAATATTTCTTATTCCCATCTTGAGAGAATTAATATGAACTCTGTCTTCAAGTTGAGAGTTGTTACCTTTGATGGTTAATTATAGTGGCTTTTTATTTGGACTTTTATGTGGGAAAAGCTCCACTTAAGGTTTGATTTATGAAAAGTCATTTGGTTTGTCTTTTAAGAATTTTTTTTTGTTTTGTTTTCCTCTCTTTTCTTCATTCATGAGGTTTTGGTCTTACATACAAACCGTTGAAATGGGGGAAGGAGATGTTGGTTAGTGGTGGGGATAGATAATGACATACAAAGATGTGGCTCCCTATTCAAGGAGAATCCTATAATAGTTACTACAGGTTAACATTTATACTGTAAATATTTTTTATATTATCAATATATATATTCTGATCGAGTTTAAATTAAAATAATTATAGTAGATAGTCATTCAGCTAGAATGATTATAAAAAAAAAACTATTTATTGTATAGATATATATAGTCAGTATATATTTTATGGATAGTCAAGTTATATTCAATTCTTGAATATCTCATAATATATATTCAATATATAACTCATGTATAAGTAATCTATATTGTCTAACAGTATAGTCACTATATATTTTCTATAATTTTGGCTAATTTTTATTCAAAGAAAACATAACTATATTTATGTAAATTAATTAATTTATTGTATATATTTATAATTATCCCTTTAAATTTATATATACACATTATTAAATATATACATTACTAGTATAAGAAATTTCTACGCCATCAAATTATTGTTAGTTGTTATGGCAGGTAAGCTTTTAAGGAGATTTATCTATAATATGTGTATTTTAGGGTAAGAATCTTTAATAATATAAAACACTATTTACATCTTTGGATCGGAGTATATAACTTAAATTCACTTCTAACTTATCGTGTTAGATATGTTTAGCTTTCTAACCATGTTATAGTAAATGTTACATGTAGCTATCCTTTTACCTAATCTAATAGTGTAAAAAATATTTAAACTCTAATAGTTATAGTAGTATAGAATTAACAAGACTAAATTAAGGGTCAGAACATACTTAAAGCATTTTAATTTTTTTAATTTTATATTTGAATTATTATATATATTATTTTTTTATTTAAACGATCATCAAATATTTATCGAAAGATATCCCAACATTGGCTAGATCAATAGTTTGTATTCAATTACTTTCGGACGTGTGATAGCTTCATTTTTTTCCATAAAATATCGTCCACGTGACATATGTAACAACTATATGAGATCATGACCTAATCTTTTAATGCTTTATAAATTTTCTAATTAATTTCTGCAAAATCCTAAGATCTTCCTTTCTTATTCGTTATTTCTCCACCATTTTTCTCCTTTTTCTTTTATTTTTTTTATTCTTCTTCATTTATCCAATATGACAGTGAAAGTCTTTTGCAAATGTGAATAGTTTGCAACGGTAATAATATCAACAACAAATAATCATGAATCATCCCAAAAGGCTTTATGCAAAAAGTTTTCTCACACAAACACACACACAAAATAAATAAATAAATAAACGAGAGATTAAGTGAAGAAGAAGGTAATGGTCAAACTCACCTTTTGAATTTTCAAAATACTCCAACTTTTACCCAAAACATTAACCTTTTTAATCTAACAATTTTTGGACATTTATCCAAATATTAGTCTACGTGTATTTTGATAAATATTTGATGATAGATATAATAGAAAACTTGGACTTCTGATAAATGAGATATGAAATTCAAAAATCTAAAATTTATGTTTTGTTATGGTTGAATTATTTATCCGTCTGTTTCGATAAATATTTAGTGATAGTTCAAGTAAAAAATGGACACATGTAATAGCTCAGACATAAAATTAAAAAGTTACGTTATTTTAAATGTATGATCATTCACTTTATTAGTCAAAAATAGTTTTTTTCTTTTTGTTTTCTAGGTAAGTTTCTTTATTTATTGGTGTACTCGTGTATATTGGGGGTAGTTGTATGCCGGGAGACTTTACTTATATGTAGAAAAAAATTAATCGTGTACATGACCTTAATGTAAAATTGTTGTAAAAGTAAGGCAGAAGGTGTTAGTCAATACCTAAAATGAAAAATTGATTCATAAAATAAATATATTAATGACATATGCAGATTGCAAAGACTGCAAACAAACATCAAGATATTCAAAAGAAGCTGCTAGTGCTTAGGTTAATGCCATACATCCAATTATTTCAATACTAAAAAACAGAAAAACACAAACACGCATATATATATGACAATAAATTAATGGTAAATAACTTCTTGGATAAATATTATTGTTATACCTTCTTATAATAACCGTCATCTATAACGACATCTCATGCCTATAATCGATCAATTTTTTGGGGGGGATCAGAGGTTTCATTTAATATTATTTTTAAATAATTTTTATAACAATTTTATTATAGAATTCAAAGAATTATCTCAATAAAGAATGCTGATGTAAAGAATTTTGACTATAATTCGTAATCCTGAAATGTTCATTATGGCTATTATATATATAAATAGTATTTTTTTCGTCTCTTTTTAGTTGTCATAATTTTAAATTTAGAGTTGAATTATATAAATTTTAATTAATATTTTAAGATATATTTTTATATCATATTGATGTGAAAAAATTACCATCAATAATATTTTTTTATAGTTTTAAATGTCTAATTTTTTAAACAAAATATTATATTACTATAATAAAAAATTATTTAAATTGACTTAATAAAAGCAAAATATGACAATTAAAAAAATGGAGTATAATTATATATAACTTAATTAATAAGGTCTCTCCATTTCAATTTGAAATGAAAAGTTGCTTTGTCAAAATCATTATCACGTTTTCTTTAGAGCCACTTTGTGCCTTATTACTTTCAAATTACGTCAGAACTGATTGTTTCCTTTTTCTCAAAATAGATGACCATATATATGTTTTTCGGTCCATATTCAATATTTATTATTTGAAATTTTTTTAATATAATTGATAAAATTATTATTACATACAAAATTAACCTATGAAAATCACTTTTTTTTTTTTATAAATGTGAGCTTTTCATTTTTTTATATTTAGTATATTTTATTTATGAGGTTTGATTGAGATGGGAGTTTCTCGAAAATAACCTCTCCATCTCTATGAGATAGTGATAAGATCTGCATACACTTTTACTCTCTTTGAATTCTATTTATAAAATTTTACTGGGTATATAATCGTCGATATTTCATAAATGCTTGAGACACTTCCAACAAAATTTGTATAATTGAAGGCTTAAGTAGTCCAAGAAGAGTTGAAGTTTGGTCTAATAAAAATAATCGACAAGATATCATGAAACCGGATTTTCAGGAGATAAAATAGAATTGTCACCTTTTCTTCTTTTTCTCTTTTTCTTTCTTAATTTCTCATTATTCTCTTAACCTTTTCCTTTTGTAGTATTATTAACACTGTCTGATTCTCTTTTTTATTTCTTTGTTTTTTTCCCCTCAATCTAACCTTGAAATTACAGCAGTGTGAAACACTACCTTTTGTTTGGCTATTTTTTGTAATTAATTTTACAGTGCTGTCACGACCATGAAAAGCAATTACTTGGACCTACATAAACTATATCTCTACAGCAATATATATGTACTATTCATAATTTAACTTGAGAGCTCAATCCAGAAAGATAAAAGTTACAATAATTATTAATTATAAAGGAACCTTTATTATAAAGTACTCTTTTTTTTGGTCATGATGAGTAATTTTGTCGACTACGCGTAATAAATAAATTTAAAAAGAAAGATATAAGACTTTGTGATTATGATTTAGTATGTAATTTACCTAAAAAATCAACCTAGTTTCAGTTCGTAAATTGTAATAAAATCTAACATTATATATTATTTTTGTTAGTTTTGTCAGTTTCTTTCAGTTGGTCGGGCATTTTTGTTTTCTGCCTCCTTTATTCAACTTTAATTAAAAATTTGGGGGGTGATAAATTAATCTAAATACATGTTATTTGTTAGGTATTTGTCCTGAGTTTTTTTATCATAATTGGGGTTTTTCTTTTCTATTTTGTGTAGGGAGAGAAACGGTGAGTCACGAGTGCTATGTTAACACTTGTGTGGACCTCTTTGTATTCTGAGTGAATAGTATGAGGTTATATTTCTCGATATTATGTAGTCTCTTTTATATGGTGGATTGCTTATTTCCTCTTGTAGATATAGGACAGTTGATTGAACTACGTTAAATATTTATATTTCCTTATGGTATGTTTCTCATTTATCGTCATATGCATGATCTTTCGAAGTTGCTTTACTATCTTTCGCATGACACCCCATTTCTATCGATTCTAACATTATCTTCTTGATTTATATAAAATTATGCATTTTGTCTTTAAAACAGGTTGATCTTTAATTTTTGTCTTTCAGTGATTGAAAGTTCTTTAGAAGGTCATTCTCAGACTCTATGAGATATTATGATACGGAGATATTATGTCGTGGAAAAAAATTATTTGTTACTAGGGGCAAAAAGTAAAGACCTACACAAAAAGGGACAAAAATAATGCAAATAATGCAAATTATTGGGTAGGAATGACTTTAATGATGGATTAATTTGGATTAATTATGCACAAGTTATACAACAACAATAACATACTCAGTGAAATCTCACAAGTGGGATTTGGAGAGGATAGAATGTACGTTTACCTTATCACTACCTTATAGAAGTAGAGAGGTTGTTTCCCGAGGAACCCTTGTCTCAAAACCCATAAGTAGAATACACTAGATATGACAAAAAGTAAAAAAAAAGGGAACAGAAATCAATTAGCCTACTACTCTAATTCGCGATCTCCACTTCTTTCCATCTAGGGTCATGTCCTCAGTGAGATCAAGTTCCGTCATATCATGTCTGATCATCTCCCCTTAATACTTCTTCGATCGACCTCTACCCCTCCGTATAGCTCCTAGAACCAACCTGTCACACCTCCTAACAAGAGCATCGGTACTCCTTCTCTGCACATGTCCAAACTATCGCAGTCTCGCTTCCCTCATCTTATCAGCCACCGGAGCCACCTCAAGCTTCTCCCAAATGGTCGCATTCCTAATTTTGTCACTCCTGGTGTGACCACACATCCATCTCAACATCCATCTCTGCAACATGCATCTTCTGGACATGTGCATTTTTTATTGGCCAATACTCCACCCCATACAGCAAGATTGGTCTAACCACCAATCTATATAACCTACCTTTGAGTTTAGGTGGTATTTTCTTATCACACAATACTCCAGATGCAAGCCTTCATTTAGTCCATGCTACCCCAATACGATGTGTGACATCATCATCGATATCGCCACTATTCTGGATGATAGACCCATATACTTAAAGTTTGCCCTCTTGGGGATAGGTTGAGTGGTAAACCTCACATCAAAGTTTGTTTCATCCCTCTCATCACTGAATTTGTACTCCATGTATTCAGTTTTGGTCCTGCTCAATTTGAATCATTTGGACTCCAAGACGTGTCTTCAGGCCTCCAACCTATCATTAACTGTAGTCCGAGCCTCATTAATCAGTAATATGTTATCTGTTAATAGCATACACCATGGTACCTCCTACTGGATATATCGCGTCAGCTCATCCATCACCAAGACAAATAAAAATAGACTCAACACAGATGCTTGATGGAGTCCCCATCTCAACAGGAAAATACTCCAAATGAATTATCCACAAGTTAATCCATCGTAAATCAACCCAAATGAACCATGAATCAGCTTAGTCATGGGAATGCTCAATCCTAGCCATAGAGTTTCACTTTAGATTAAAATTTTTGGCTGTAAATAATTCTTTAAACTTTTTCTTTCATTATAATCCATTGTTATCATTATTGATTATTACAACTAATGGTTTCCCATCAAGTCGTTCAATTTTTGTTTTAAAAAAACCTGGCAAACAACTTTGATTAATAAAACTTTCTTTACACATTATCTTTTATCCACTAAATTCCTAATTTGTAGAGTTAAATAAATTGTAAAAATAACGTGATGGACTATAAAAAGAGAAAATAATTCTTTTTACCTTTTACTCTCTCTTTTTTATCCTCTAATAAAGTTGGAGTATCCCTTTTAAAATATTAGGTCATTAGTTAAGCTTATCTAAACAGCAATTTGAAATATATATTTAAACTCTCTTGTATTTGCTTTATAAAGATTCTACGCAAAAATGTACTACATTATTTATAAACATTTCTCGAACTAACACAGAAATACTCCCTCTGTATGTCAAACTACATTAATTTAATGACAGGTTTATGAGTAATTTAAGGTACTATTCAATAGGTTAAGGAAGTTTAAATTAATTTGGATATTCTACGGTTACTATATTATTGTGTACTTTGTATTATTTGTTCCTTTTTTTTTATAAAATATTGATATCAGAGTCATGATCCAACAAAACGAATATGGAGATAGCAAAGTATGACATTGTGCCTGGCTTAATTAGTGTCTTTGCCTGTCTACTTGCCCGTTTTGCTACCTTTACCTATAGCTGCAAAGATGCGTCAACGTAAAAAGAAACTAGTGAACTTAGGTAGTTATAAATAGTAAGTTTTTTTTTTTTTTGATTTTACATAAATCACATAGTGTAAAGAGTTAATTATAATTTTTTTTAATCCTTTTTTAATTTATAGAAATCCCTTAAAAATATGGCATTCAGATACATTAATTCAGTAATCCAAATATATTACTTCAGTTCCAAATACAAAAATTAGGATTTTTAATTATCAACAGATAACATTTAAAGCATGACATATTGAACATAAAGATAATTTAAAAATCATAATTAGTATATTCAGATTACTTAATTAATGTATCCAGATGGAAATAAGAAATTTTGAAGAATGGATATGAATAATGAAAATTAGTATGATAAATAAAGGACTATTTACCGTGTGAGTGCAGATTTTGCTTCTTTAATTTGTTTTACTTCTTGTGTTTCTACAATTAGGATATGATGTTAAAATATCTTTAAATGTCCAAAATTATTTAGCCTTTTACTTTTAAGTTAATCTAGAAATGATTCCATGTCTGCTTAAAATTTTGATCCAACTACCTCCAATACTGTGTAGTTTTTCCAATAAAAAATTGTTAAAAGGCAGCCAAAAAATAATAATGCTCGTCCTATTTAAAAATACGCGACAAAAAGATTTTCTTATTTTTCCTCTTTTCACATGCAACATAGTTGTTGTCCTTTTAATTTGTTGGCTTGCAAAGAATTAAACTTTTTGGTAGAAATGCCTTTTCTTCATAATCAACTTGAGAGCAAAGTTCACTTCCTGTGACAATTATTTTTCCTTAAGACTTTTATAAGATGAATGAGACTAATTAAAAGTTAGGTAATATTTCACACACATGTATATTGACTGCTTCAAATTTCCTTTTTTTCCATTCTTTTGCTATTAATAATAGGAGCAACTTCAGTTGATGTTGGATGAAATACATTACAACAAGTTTAATAAAACTTGAGGTTTCACAGGTCAAGTTATATATATATATATATGATTCACAAAAGAATATATCATCATTATCATCAACATACCTCAGTACCTCAAAAGGTTCCCGTTCACTGTTGGGTGAGCGAGTGTCGGACGTACGCAGTCTAACCCCTATGTTTAAAAACATAAAGCGACTGTTTCCAGATAACTCATGAGGAGCGCTAAAAGTTGTATTGACTAACTGCTACTTCACAAATGAAAGAAGCGTAGACAGTTTAAAGAGACATTTTGCTTTATTCCATCATACTCCAAAGTCAAAAAATAGTCAATCTTTGGCTCCATCCGAGATTGATGGAAAATAAATGAGAATATGCAAACAACTCAACGTCTACATCCATATATGCTTGCTTGTGTTGTCTGCTTATGTTTTTTTTTTTTTTTTGTATTTTTTTGTTTATTTATAAGATCGATGTATTATTAATATTTACTCCATTTGTTTTTATTTGTCCACTTTAAATTTTACATATTTCTTATATTAATTGATTAATATAAATATTTTATTATTTATATTAATTGATATATGATTTTATGTTTTGAAAAATAATTTAACAAATAAGTAATAATATCACAGATAAGACATGAACAAAATTAAACTTGATATGCAAAATGTGAAAAATAAAGTACAAAATAATTTTCAGATAAATAAAAGTGAACAACGAGTGTATTTTGTAACTTTCGAGTAGTACTATTTTTCAATGATAAGATTTACTCAAAATTCTAAAGGCCAAAAGAAATTTTATTATAGTAATTTTGTGCTCTTTTTTGTTAACTTAAAATGACAAAAATTATTTATATGATCGTTCATTCTTTTTTAAAAATCCCTAAGTTATTCATTTGTCTATAAAAATATGATTCATAATTTTTAGAATAAATTACTCTATTTAAAAATCACTATTCAATAGTCAAAATTTGAAATTGTGTTTCAAATTTTAAAAAATAACTAATTATAACTTGTTTTTTTTTAAAAAAAAATAATAGTATATTCAAACATAAATATTATTTTACAAATTATAAAAAATATAATTAATTACTATAAAAAGTAATATAATTAAGTCAATGCATAGCACGAAATTATCATAATTTGTCTGTGTGCGTTTTTACATTATAATATATAGTTATGATTTAGTTTGCTAATGGCCAATTTAAAATGATCTGCAAATTCTAATATTTCGGCATCCTCTTTTATCGTGATTGATCAATTTGGAGTGGAACTTCCACCATTCAGAAGGAATAAAAAGGAGCTCCCATCTTCAACAACAACATTACCCAATGTCTCAAAGACTTTCACCACTATAAAATACGAGAAAATCGAGTATATGCAGCCTGACCCCTATATTTAAAAACATAGCACGACTGTTTCCGGATAATCCATGATAAGCTTCGAAAGTTGCATTGACTAACTACTACTTCACAATTGAAAGAAGCACAGATAGTTTAAAGAGCTATTTTGCTTTATTCCATCATACCCTAAAGCCAAAAAATAATGAATCTTTGGTTCCATCGTCAAAAATCAAAAATAAAAATTCATAGTTTAATCATGTTAAATTTATAATGTTACTTAATATTATAGAGTGAATATTTTTTTAAAAAATAGTTTCACTATAAATATTTCCTACATAGAAAAATTCAAAAATATATTTTTAATTAATTAAATATTAGATTTATTAAATCATAACATTATAATTTTATTTATCTATAACTAAGAAACTAATAATAATTATTTTTCTGATTTTCTCAGACTTAATTCCTAAATATTTACCCAAGACTTTTACAGTTTTACCTTAAAAGTTAAAGGTGATGCAATGATTTGGTCATTTAGGAGTTAGGAGCACTATATGTATATGTCAAGCAAACTAATCAAAATAATAATACAACACTCTCTTGGTTTGGGGGGGGGGGGGGTGGGTTGGCGCCTAGTCAAACTATGGAATATAATATTTAATTCAGTCAAGTCAACAAAAATTACACCCTAGTGAATTTTTCAGTATGAAGTGACCTCCAGCTTTTTATCTTTCTTCCTCTCTAACTTTTATTGAATAAATATATTTAAGTTATATATGTATTAAATAAAGAATTAAACCATTAGTATAGTTTATGTTTAACGTGAAACTTTCTTGACATTTACAGTTTAATATTTTCTTTTAACCACTAAAATTAGTAAACATTAAATGTTTAACGGATAAAAAAATATTCATTTTTCAAAATAAATTTAAAGAACTAAAACTATCCAAATATACTTGAAAGACTAATTAACAACTAGTATTTAGAAGATTAGTGAAATAATACCAAATAGGTTGAGGTCTACTATTATTTGAATGTTAGTCCAATTTGTCATCATTACACTTTTACGTCTTTCCTAAAGATTTTAACTACCAAGTTGAAAATCGCATTATAATTAATTAACCACTATTTACATTTAGGCCTCCTAATACTTGACTTGACTTTACTCTAAATTCCCCGTCGAATGCGCCTACTTAGTGACATTTTGATTGCAAAACTATTTCATTTTTTTTATTTTCTTTATTGAAATATATTATACGTTTGAAGAAAATCAATAATAACAATTACGAAAAATTAAATTTGTACTCCTTTAAATAAAACTATTTATATTTATATACTCTTTTATATTTTGTACTCCATAGTATTAAAATTTTGCCTCCTAATATAACAATTCGCACGCGCACATTGCGATTACATCAACACCTGCTTGTATGATATACCAATAGGGCATACATATATCAACAGAGTATCATAAATGATTAAGTTTAATTCTATGTGATACAGATATGGTATAAATATAGTGACAAAGTATAGAACGAATATATTTTCTACTATTTTAGAGTTTAATAATTTTTTTATTTGTTTCTTTAAAAAAATTCTATATACCAATTGGATATTAATATATCGCTAGAATATCACAAAGGACTGAGTTCTTTTTATATGATACTGCTATGATATATATATACTGGCAGAGTATATTCATAGCATGATGTCAGCACGCATAATAAAAAAGGATAAGTGGATAGAAAGGTAAATAGTTTGGGTAATAGGTCCATTAAAGATAAATAGTTTAAATTAAATTTATTAAGTATAAATAATTTTAAATTAGATCTATTTTATATACTTTTTAGGAGATAATAGTTGCTATTAAAACTGGGCTATTAGTATAGCGGCCTCTTATAAGAAGGTGCATCAGCCCAGAAGATTTACATTGAGCCCTTTACGACCTGATCTTGTATGGTCCGTAGGCCCATGGGCCTGTATCAGTCACGGGCTTAGCTCCTGGATGGGAATGTTAGAGATTCTTTCTTTAATTAACTTTTTTGCAGGGATTACACAAATCTCATACCCTTACGAATTAATAACATCTTAACCAGTTAACCCTACTTTTTTCTAAATTACGAAAATTTCTTAATTTCATGACATCCGAATAAATCATGTGCGTCCTAAGACATCACTTTACGTGATGTATTCGACTGATATATCGCATAAAATAATGTATTTAACATTTTGATAGTGATGTATTCGATCAATACATTACATACCACTGCATCAGAAAATAGGAGAAAGCAAGAATTTTTAATTTTTTCAAATGATAGAAAATACGATAAAAATAACTTGCGTATTTGGATAATTTTTCTATCGTAGTTAATGTCAAATTTGTGTTGAATTACATTTACGAGAACAATAATTATGTAACACTAATTACTGTGGTATCCTTGAACTGTATCACATATATTAGAATTACAGAAAAGGACAACTTATTAAGTTCTGATACAAAAGTCTTAACCTATGTTCCACAGATTGACTCTCCTAAATGTTGAGTGTTTGCTCTGATTTTTTTTAGTCATAGTTGATTTTTTTTTTCTTAAAAGAAAATTACAAAATTTTATATTTGACTAGTCATTTCTCTCATGAAAAAAGTTTATAAATCTATTTTTTTTTTAAAAATTACCCGGACAATGTCGGACTGACATTGTACTAGCCAAAGGGGCCTCAATACTTCTAACACATCTTAGTAGCTATTTCGTCACATTGGAAGAGTCAGAATTTTATTTAAAGGAATTCAAAATTTAAAGAAGTAAACGTATGAATTGATCGGAGGAGGTTCAACATCTATTGTATACACATAAAAATTATTTTAATCATGTATAAATAATATAATTTTTTATTGAAGAGGGGTTCGATAGTATGGTGGCTCCGCCCCTGCTTGGTGATTATTTTATGAATCTATAAATTGTGATTTTCCATTCCTTTTAACTTGAAAACATCCACATTATAGTGCCAAGAATTTTGAAAGTTTTGTTTTAAAGAAGAGAATTTGTGAGATACAAGTGTTACACTTTCTTTTTCCAAGTTTAATTGAATTTCACTAGGTTATTTCTCTTAATAGTTTGTACTCGCTTTTATATAATAGATTGATCATCCCCTATTGTAAATTAGGTTATTGATTAAAAAATGTTAAATATTTATATCTCTTTTAGTGTAATTCTCATTTATTAACACTAAATGTTATTACACTCACATCGAATCCTCAAAAAGTATACAGTATTATTTTTTAAAAGAATTTTATAATATTCAAAGTCCAAATATTTTTAAAGAGTTGGATAAATAAAAATATATAGTAAAAACTTGTGTCTATCTAGGGTTGGTACTTGGTAACTATAGAGGTTTATACATGGAAATAAAAAGAAAATGTAATGTTTTAAAAGCATCTCCATAGATGCAGTTGAAGAGGCAGAATAATGGGGTTGGGGTTTCTTCTTATCAATTATATATGCCCTAGCTCCTTTTCCTTGTTTTTCTCCAAGACATGTCAGATGGATGCCCTAATACCATGGACACTTTGAATTTTGTGTGTGAGAATGGACTGCTTTGTTATTCTCGTACACACATTTTTGCATGAATATTTCTGATTGACTCTACAAATAAATAGTCTAATAACTAGTACTTTACTTTTAGATAACGTGTCTATCTTAAATTGGGAGTCCCCAAATACCCCCACCTTTTAATTTCCTCTCTTTCTATCTTTTTTTTTTTCTTAAAATATCCCTCTAGTGCTCTATTTTATTAGGACATATTGGTTCTTCAAGTACAAACTTAGATGTAGTTCAAAATGTTATATTCCTTTATCCCAGCTTGGCCATCGCTCGTAACATTCCTAGATATTTGGTATAAATTTGATAAGCGTATGTCATATTTTTAGGATAATCTATCAAATCGATAAGTGTGTGTCGCACTTTTAGGATAATTTCTCCAACATTCCAATTTATAAATATTTCTATGGGATAAGTTACGCAATTTAGAAAAACATATGATGTTATATCGCTATAATTTAAAAAAATATAATATAGATAGTTATAGTTAAGAATTTGTTGTTATTTTCTCTCTTCTCCCTTCCTCTCTCTCCCCATCTCTCTGCAATCTTTTGTCAGATATACAAATTTATGTGTATATCTGTTGCATATATATAACTATTTGATAGATATACATATTCATTCGACAGATATACATGACAATTCAGCTCACTTCACTCTCTGCCCTCTCTCGCTTGCATCTCTCCTCCTTCTTTCAATCTCGTTCATCTCTCTTTCTCCCTCTCCCAGTCTCGCTTACTAGATATACAAATACATATGTATTTAGTTACACATGTACAATTATTTGACAGATATACACATATAATTTGTCATCAACAACATACCCAGTGGACATATACAATTTGACAAATATACATATATTATTCGACTCTCTTCACTCTCCGCCCTCTCTCTCTTGCTTCTCTCCTCCCTCTCTCGTTCTCACTCGCCTCTCTCTTAGCTATAATACGTAGATACAAATCGTAATTTTAGCCAATTATAACTATTTTTACTTTATTATGTTTCAAGTATTTGCTATGAAAAATTCTCAACAATTTAACCTAATTTTTCTGATTATCTTTTATAGCAAGAGGTTGACCTTATATTTTTAGCCGGTGCAGATTGATCACGTGAACTGAGTTTCGGATACCTAAACCAACAAAAGAAAGAATAATTTCTACTACATGATCACTAAAAAGATATGTGGGACAAGATAGAGAAATAAAGACCGGTAAATAAATAGGTCAAACTTTTTAATTATACTCAAATCCAACTTTTTTGGCTCTAAAATTCTGGGTTGCCTTAGTCTTGTGTTGGAATATTATTATCATTGATTCGTAATGTCAAAGAAAAGATTAATACACAAATCATCTTCGACAATTTTTTTTTAATTATTTTAATTTGGTAATATAAAGGAATGACAAAAGTCTCACATTGATAGTCAATAAGATGAGTGAATTCCTTACAAGACTTGAACAATCCTCCTTTCTTTGAGCTAATTTTTTAGGCGTGAGTTAGGTCCAATACCTAATTTTACATATCTAATGTCTTATGACAAGAATGTGTCACTAAGACTGAAAGGTAAGCTTAATAAAGTGATTGTTCAAACGATCGTGTTGTTGCTGGTTGATCAAGAACTCACACGTGTATGTCCAAAAAATAAAATAAAAATAAATGAAGATGAGATGGATATATGTGTGAGCATGGTTGATCAAGAACTCACACGTGCATGCCGAAAAAATAAAATAAACATAAATGAATATGAGATGGATATATGTGTGAGCATGGAGACATTAGGTTGGCCCAATATCTGACAGTATTATTCTTACTATTTCGTACTATCTTAGGCTTTAATTTTATTATTACATATTGTCCCTGTCCCTTTGGTTATCATGTTATTTCATGACTTTATTATTATTGTATTTTCTTTCTAGATTTGATTTTGATTTGCTTCGTTTGAGCCGAGTGTTTATCTAAAATAATTTTCCTAGCTTCACAGGAAAATAGTAAGACTGTCGCACATCACTCTAGCACTCTCCCAAAATTCCACTCATAGAACTACATTAAATATATTGTTATTGTTAGACCTGATTAGCTTCACCTATAAAAGTGAGTCAAAATTTTTTTCCCAAAAACTCTTATAAGTATTATCTATTCTTAAACACTTAACAAAATTGTATTAAGTTAATGTTAATAGAATAGTAAGTTAATGTTACAATTCAAGCATATATATAGCCAGCTGTGGGTACAATTAAAGTTCTATGAGAGAATCTGTAGTACCTAGGAGGAGCACTCATAAGCTGCACTTTGACTGTATATATACAGTCAAAAGAAAAACATGAACATGTCATTTTGAGAGTTTTTTGATTCCCTCTGTCTCATGTTATGTGATACTTTTTGACTTGGTATACTATTTAAAAAAGAATGAAAGCTTTTGAAATGTATGATCTAAAATAATTCTAAGATATTTGTGTGGTTGAGAATTATTTCATTAAGATAAAAGAAAAATTTTAAAAGTTAAATTATTTTTAACTAGAGTAAGATGATATTTTTTTAAAATAAACTAAAAAAAAAAGATGTTATGCAATGAAACGAGATAGAGGGAGTATTACTATATATTTTTAAAAAATATGGCTGTATGATGAGGTAACGTTTATATCGAATAAAAAATCAGAAATTATAAAGCTGAGGGAAACATAAGCTCACCCCTCTGTTCCAATTTGAAGCTAATCACTTAGCTTATTGAGTTCAAGATTTTTTCAATTATCTTAAAGTTAATATATGGAGTAAAATGGATTGATAATCTATATAAATAGTTAATAATTAATTAGCCTCACTATATATAATAAGAGTAACACATTTAGGTTTTGGAGCTAGCTGGTGCCAATTGAAGATTTGTAACTGGTTATAACCTAAAAGAATTTAAAAAAAAAGAGAATATATTATTGTATCACAAGCATTGATCATATATTTCAAAATACGAATCTACAAAGGGGAATTATTGACTATAGAAAACTGTACTTTGGGATACAAGACGGTTATAATTTAAAATTTTGAAGAACATATGTTTGTTACTACTAGAGGACTTTTGAAAATAGATAAAATTTGACCTTGCCTACTTTGAGTTAAAAAAAGAAAAGGGTTTTGGTCCCATTATGACCATGAACGACTGCCGGGGAGGCCTCAACTTCTCGTAGGATCAAGAGTAAGAAGACAATTGTGAAATATATCAAAAGAGATACAATAATTTAAAGTGGTTCGATTAACAGGTTTAAGAAGATGAGTAATTCATTTTATAAAATATAATCCAAAATATTGAGAGAAATAACCTTATCAATTCACTCAAAATAAAAAGAGATTCATACAAGTGTCAACATAACACTTGTGACTTGTCGTTTCTCTCCCTAACAAAACTCTTTAACTCATTATGGCTATATTGTGAATGCTACCAAATTAGAAGGAATGAGTGTATATTTATAAAAGTAATAAATCTTTTTCTTTAGAAAAAGAACTAGCTAAATATAAAGAATTTTTATTTTTTTCTTTCTAAAAGGAAAACCTCAATTACTATAAGGAACTCGGAACAAATTCCCTGAAATATATAGTGCTCAGCATACTTAAAAATAAATAAATATTGGAGTGATTTAAAAATTTCAGTTCAAACACTCAAAATTTCATGTGTCCACATTGTAAATATCTAGGCTTAAAATTGAACAGTTTTGGATATCAATACAATTTGAACTTCGAAAAGTGGTTAGTTATCTAATTTTTCATAGAATAATCGAGGTGCGAATAAGTTAACAGATGATACCATTAAATATAAAGAGAAAAAAGGCATGTAGATGACAAAATACAATAGATACTAGTCTTAATTAGATCAACATTGATGATATTACATGGTGCTTGGCCCTTAATTGAAGAGAGTAAACAACACTAACCCCTATATATATAAGTAATATATAGGTCTGTCTTCTTAATGAAAATTAAAGCATGGGAGTCCATCCACTAATATAATTTATTGGTACTAGTAATTAATGGTGGATGGAACTTAATTAATTGTAGAGATAAATCAACGCCTTCTTGCAGCAGTTTCCCTCTGGCAATTGAAGAAAACAGCAGCAACAGGAGGTCCAAGTTCATTTTCTTCTGAGTATTTTCTAGTACTAAATTGATCCCTTGACACTGGTGCATTTGATATTGTTTGCCTTTTCATCTGCTTGAAAAGCAAAAATACAAACCTGTGGATTCCAATATTTGGCCTTGGCATTTCATATCCAACCACTTCTCTTCCTGAAAATTTAATTTAACATCTTATTAAATTAAACATGTCATCAAACATATACACAACAGTTTTTTTTTTGTTTTTTTTTTGGTAATTATCAACTTTTATCAATCACCAAAAGTACAACATTACAAATCAGACTCCAAGTTATACACAACCTGCCATCTTAACATGGTTACTTCATCTCAACTAATATTTTTAAAGTGAGGCCTACGACCACTAGGAAACCGAAGAATTATATTACGTATATAGCTTAATATTAGTACTTCTATACAAACATATGTACATATATCTAAAGTCTGGAATTAGGAGGTTAATATTAGTACTTTTTATGTATATAGACATTGGGTATACATGCTTATGTGTATAAACATAAACCTAAGTATACTTTTTTTCATTTAGGAAATTAGGAGATAAATTAATATAAAAATAAATTAAGAATCGATACCTGATCCCATCACCACCAGGTGAATTTTAATACTTTAGATTAATGAAAGAAAATATGGAGTAGTCACTCCTTTTTGATTTATTTATTTTGGTTTTGACTTAACATGAAATTAGAAAAGAAAGAAGATTATTGAATCTTGATCTCTTAAACTGATAATATAAAAAATTCATCAAAATATCATTTTATCTTGTGAGACTCAAATATTGTCACGTGTAAAATTGAAATTATAGAGTTGAATAAAAAGTTAATAAAAATAGATTAAAAAGAAATAAAAAGATAAACAAATTAAAACGGAAGAAAAAAATTATACATATTATGACAAAATTTAATAAATATGGGTTAAGGATACGTACCAAAAGAGCAATCTGTAGTGCCTGGAATGTCTGTGACAATCCTGTGAGGATGGTCAAATCCTCTGTTCAGTCATTTGTCAACAATTAATATTGCACAAATATGTCACTTTGATGATTCTTTCATGTTAAATCGAGTACATTTTTCCCGTTAACACATATTATCACCATTTTGGAGTCTTCTTTTTTGGTACTATTAGGAGGACAAGTAATAAATTTAGGATAAGTGTGAACAATTATTGGACATATTCCTAATTTGCTGCAGTCTAATCAAATCATTTGTGACTGTCCAACCTCATGGTAGGGTTTTGGAGTACTTGAAAGTTTTCCCTTGCAGTTTCCAAGTTTAAGGAGTTTTAAATCGGAGTTATTGTAGAAACTTATAAACATAAAATTCTAAATCCATGTCTTTGTATATTGACTCAGTGGTGGAGTCAATATTCTTGTTAAGGGTGTTCATACTTTTAGAACACGACTGAATAATTTTTGTATCAAAAGTGTTCAACAATTGATATATATAAAAAATTTAACTTATATATCCGAGGAACAATATTCATCTAACCACCCTTAAATAAATGTAGTTCCGTCGTGTATTGACTACCATTATTTAAAGTAAAATAATATTCCTATTACTCATCATTTAAGTTCAATAGTGGTACATATTTTTTTCATCTTTATAGTTAATTAAAAGGAAACTTATTTTTAAAAAGAGGAAGTAAAGACTAATTTGTGCTACTCTATACAATTAAAGACCGTTTCAAATCCCTCCCAAAGCAAACAATTGAAGACAAAGTTGAATAAGTTAGTTAAAGGCATATGTCTATACCAGTGTAAATGTTCCCTCAGATATGGATCACTAGGACCAGGAACATCTGGATCTATCATGATCTGTCAATTAATGTAGAAAAGAAAAAAAGGGGGGGTCAAATATTCATACAAATAATAGAACAGAAATGTACTACTGTTGTTGTCTAATGTCTATATCAATTTGTGTGACACTGTTTGGTCGGATATGAAGTTTCAGAGAGATAATCATGAAACAAAGGGGTCAAATATTCATGTCCATACAAATAATAGAACTACTACTTCTTCTGTTTAATGTCTATCCTAATTTGTGTGACACTGTTTGGCTGAATATGAAGTTTTAGAAAGATAATCATGAAAAAAAGGGGGTCACAATACTCATGTTCATACAAATAATAGAACAGAAATGTACTACTCCTCTGTCTAATGTCTATCCCAATTTGTGTGCCACTGTGAGTATGAAGTATCAAAAAGATAATCATGAAAAAAGGGTTCATAATATTCATGTGCATACAAATAATAGAACAGAAACGTACTACCCCTTCTGTCTAATATCTATCCCAATTTGTGTGATATTGTTTGGCTGGGTATGAAGTTTCAGAAAGATAATCATTTTCCTTTCTTAAAGTTATGGTCTAAAATAAAATTTTAAACATTTCTAAGACTAGAAATAAAGAGTGTGACATAACTTAGGACAGAACAGAATAAATTAAAAGTAGTGAATAATATAATACCAGTGTGAAGAAGGATCTGAGATCACCACCATGAACTTCAACCCTAGGTTTAGAGGTGACTGAGGAAGGAAGGAATTCATGTCCATTATAGACATGGTTGTTATTGTTATAAATAACAGACATCTTAACACTTGGTGAGAAATAATCAACAACTTCCCCAATCACCCTACCAATCACAAGGGGTTCACACATTTTGGAAGCCATATATAGTTAATTAAGAAACAAAGAAAATTATTTAAAGATTTCTAGTTGGGAACTTTTGGTGAGATGAGAAGTGCAAAATACCAATATTTATAATGGCCCTAAGATCATTAGAGAGTCAGGTGGGATAGGACTAAAATATTGATAGTTCAAAAAATGGGGAACCAAATTAAAGAAATGAAAAGCCCAAAAAGTTTATTCTTCCTCTCGTGCTACAAAGAATTATAAAGTCATAGCTTAATTAGCAGCTAGAAAAGAATATGTGGTGTGTTCTATTTTGTTGCCTTTTCACTTATAATGAGACCACTAATCCTATTAACAATCAATGTGGGACTTTGTGTCTTAACACCCCCTCACGCCCAGTGCTTAGCATCTGGTGTATGGACAATTTTTTTGGAGGCCCAACATTGGGTGAGACGGACCCTGCTCTGATACCATGTTGAAGAACATCTTAGACCTAACTCACATCTCAAAAGCTAGCTCAAAGGGAGGAGGATTGCCTAAACTTTATAAGGAGACCATGTCATCTCATTAACCACACCAATGTGGACTTTGTGTCTCAACACACTCCCTCCTAAAAAATAATCCTAGGTTGTTTTTTGATAGATTTTTTTTGAAAAAAAAGACAAGTGAGTTTGTTATTTTAAATTATGTAAGTAAAAAATATTATTTTAAAATTATTTTTATATAACAATTTAGTTTGTTTTATTTTATGGAGCATACTTTGATTTGGTGTGGTGTTTAAGAAAAAAAAA
>JAOTQJ010000096.1:20743201-20753965 GCA_025642045.1 Solanum sejunctum | reverse complement strand
GGACTGATCCGAATGGAGTAAGGGTGACGATGAAGTGTTCTAATGGGTGAATAGGATTACAATTGTGTAAAATATTCAAAAAATTTACCAACGACTCGAAGATAACTATAACAGTCAATTCAAAATTCTAACTTGGTCTTTCTACATATGGTGATGCTTTGAACTTCTATCTCAACTCATCAGTCCATAAATTTACTATGAACTTGTTCTTTCTCGAGTTCTCAATCATCCCATCGACACACAAATTAACTCAAATCCAGTTTGACCTTATTCTTCAGTTTGTTGAGCCTGATCTCTCTTTCTAGGTCAAAGTTCACTCTTCAATTTTCTGAAGATAAAAAAGAAATCAATTTACAATCCTGTTAACCAAGGGCTCGTGCTGAAGCAAAAGTACAATACATGTTACGTGTTTGACAGAATTCAGTAGCTTTAATTCGTATTTTATTTTTAATGAAGAGTAAAAAAAGAATTACACTATTGATTTATGAGATGGATAACTCCTTTATAGGGCTTGAGCATTTATCATTTCTTTAATTTAGCTTTTGAAATTGAGTAAGAACAGTTGAAGAAAGACAAAAAATTTATATTTATGAGATGGATGAACTCGTTACAAGGTTTAAACAATCATCATTCTTTTGAACTAATTTTTAAAGTGTGAATTAAATATAAAACTTAATTTTATATAATATTCTAAAACGTACCAAAATTCACTCAATTATAATTAATAGCATTAGAATACATCTTTCCCCAAAAATAAATTCAGCTATCTTTTGACTAATAGTACAAATGTATATCTACTCGAACGTAGCGCCAAAGGTAAAGATAACGATGTACTAAGAAAAGTTTTATAAAACTGTATTTTATATTAGTAAAATAAATATTGTAGTACAAACTAAATGGTGTGCTACTAATTTAGGCAATAATTTATGTGAATGTAGAGTTAAATATAATGGTAAATACGAACTAAATGTTGTATTAATTAGGTGACATTTTATGTCGGGATATTTTTCACATATCGAAAACCAAACCATCCTGGACTATTAGAAGAAAATGTATGTCCCTATACAATTTACCCTTACACAGGAAGAATTGTTGTCCAAGGGTAAATCTAATTTTGGGGAAACACATAATTAAATTACACTTTTAGATAGTACGTACATTATTTTAACTAAGAGTAAGTTTGTTATATTTTATCATATTTGATTGTATTAAAGAAATTGTTTTGGGGTCCAATTCAAATTCAAAAATTGATTCGGTAGGGGAGGATTGACTAAGACATCATTTGTCTAAGATTAAGGCGTTTTTGAATTTGAATACATATTGAATGAATATGCCTTTATCAATCCTCCCTTTCTTGATTAGATTAAGACGTCTAAATTTGAATAAAAATTTAAATAATTTATATAAATTATTATTAATTAAAAATATTAGATACATTTATGGTTGCTAGTGACAGTGGAAAGGAATTGAAACGATACTAGTGGTTATGGTTGACATTAGTAGTTAGGTGATAACAGTGATAATGAATGTTGTTGGTGTGAAGATGATTGTGGATAATGATGATGGTGATTGTTAAAACTCAGAATCTGCAGAACTTGAGCATTAGGAAAAAGCCAATTGAGAAAAGCTACCTCTCATTTTTGTATTATGTGAACTGGTAAAACAAAGGAAATGAATACACTTCGATATTTATACAAATTGATTGAAGGAAAAAAATTCTAACCTAACAGCTTATGACAGCTGACCTAACTAACTAGTGGATTAACTAACTGAATGTTTAACAAGGAATTAGCTAACTAACTGACCATTAACTAAAACATGTGTAAGTCTTAATATTAACACACACCCTCAAGTTGGAGGTGAGGTGATCACAGCCAACTTGTTCATCATGATAGAATGCTTGATTCCTGTGAAAGCTTTTGTGAGAATGTCAGCCAAGTGGTCACAAGTGTTGATGTGATGAAGTGAGATTAGACCTTGTTGAAGCTTGGATCATACGAAATGACAATCCACTTCAATGTGCTTGGTTCTTTCATGGAAAACAGGATTCTTGACAATTTGAAGAGCAGCTTGACTGTCACAAAACACAGGAGAGGCTCCAATGGGTGGAACAGTCAATTCAATAAGTAGTTTATGCAACCATACTAGCTCCCCGATGACTTTTTTTAATGATCTATACTCAGTCTCTACTGATGACAAAGAAATGGTTTCTTACTTCTTGGATTTCCAACCGATAGGGTTATTCCCTAATAGAACAATGTAACTACTGACGGATCTTCTAGAGTCAGGACAAGAAGCCCAATCAGAGTCACAGAAAGCCTGAATTCAAAGTTGGGAGAAGAAGACGTAAAAATTCCCAAGGTAGGATCCTTTTGAAGGTATCTCCGCATGTGAAAAACTGCATGAAGGTGGGGTTCCCTGGGGTCTTGCATATATTAGCTCAAATATTGCACTCCGTAGATGATATCAAGTCTAGTGTTGGTGAGGAAATTCAGCTTCCCAATCAACCTCAGATACAACATTGGATCACATAATGGTTTCCCTTAATGAGCTTTAAATTTGACTGTAGGATCTAAGGGAGATGTCAAGGAGGTTAGATGATCACAATGAAATTCTTTGAGAAGGTCTTGGACAAACTTTCTTTGGGAAATAATAATTCCATCACTCTTGTACATTATCTTCAAACCCAAAAAATAGTATAGTTTACCAAGGTCTGTGATCCGAAATTGATCATTGAGAAGACTTTTGAGGTGAGTAATTTTTTTAAAGTCAGTGCCTGTAAGTAAAATGTCATTCACATAGACCTCCAAGAAAACAACAGAAGCCACTCTTTTCTTATAGAAGAAGGGAATAATCATGTAGTGAGTGAGTGTAACTTCTTGAGCCTAAGGTTGTATTTATTTTCTCATATCACTGTCTACTTGCTTGTTTCAAATCGTGTAGGGATTTGTTTAACTTGCAAACTAGCCCTGCGTGAGGCACATCAGCCTTGGAGGGACATCCATATAAACCTCTTCATGTAAATCTCCATGAAGTAATGCATTATTTACATCAAGTTGGTACATATCCCACTGTTTCTTCGCAGCGATGGCTACAATATTCTCGCAGTTGTCATTTTAACAACTGGGGAAAAAATTTCTTTATAATCTATGCCATGATGTTGAGTATACCCTTTAACTACTAACTTGGCTTTGTATCTTTCCACACTTCCATCCGCTTTGTGTTTTATCTTATATACCGACCTACAACCAATTGCTTTCTTACCAGCAGGCAACAACTAGCCTAACTAACTAGTGGATTAACTAACTGAATGCTTAACAGTAAATTAGCTAACTAACTGACCATTTAACTAAAACATGTGCAAGTCTTAATCTTAACAGATTGTGATGATGAAGTTAGTTGATATTAATATTTGATTGTATTGATGATGGCAATTGAAGCATGTGTGGTAATTGATAATTTGTTGATGATAGTTATTGACGGTGTTAGTTAAGATTGTAAAGGTGGTTGATAGTAGAGATTGATCTCAGTAATTATAGTGGTTGATATTAACAGTGGAAGTGGCTTGACGATGGGGGCGAGGTGGGGGGTAAGTTATAGTAATGAAGGTGATAGGTGTGGTAGTGACTATAGTGATTGATAGTAGTGGTGATTGTGATAGTAATGGAGGCTATTAGTGGCAGCCGATCATTTACGACAATAATGGTGACTTACTATGGTGAAGATGATTGTGATGACATAAGATGATTAGTTAATAGTGATAATTTAATTGGATAGAATAATTATAAAAATTATTCACACAAATATACATTTTAATAATATTAAAATTTTATTTAAGATATTAGTGACAAAGATCTAGTATTTAAATCTTATATATATAAGCAAAAGCACTTTAATAACCTAAGATCTAAATTTTAAGACTATAATAAGGATACCATTCCTCTCCTTTTCATTTGATATATGATGAGACTATTCTAGACCACATGCGACTCCAAATTGGGGAAATAAGAATTAGGATGAATCATGCTCTGCTATTATGTTAAAGTAATAGATGTTGAATCTAACTTAATTTCAAAAGTTAATTCAGAAAAAGATAATTGTTCAAAATCATATGAAGAGATTACTAGAATCTTCAATATGATAATCGTGATTTTTTTTAAAAATCTAATAAAAATTTAGAAAGATTCATATAACACAACTCAGCTCCAAACTCCTAGCTCATTTGTGCAACCCAAATTACATAGAAATAGTTTTATGACAATAGTTATTATTAAAAACATTATTGTCTAGCAACCCTAAAAGGAAATGGGGTGGAATTTGCAGATACCATAGTCATTCTCAAGCTACTTAAAGCACCAAAGAAACTTTTTTATTTAAGGTAACAAAAAAGTTGAAACTTTTCTACTAATTCTTCTTTTGCTGTTGATAATGATAATAAATAAAAAAAGATAACTTGAGTGATAACCAAATTTATTTAATTATAGGCTAGGTAGGAATATGAAGGGACAGTAGTAGTCCACCACCAACCTGCAAATAATTAATGGTGGAAGCCAAGGTCTGGTCATATCAACAAAAAAGAAAATCAATTTCTGCAGCTTTAAAAACTCCTAGTAGAAACAAGCAGAATACTATTAATAGAATTCTCAATTTACTTTTTTTTTCTTCCATATTCCTCTTTACATCATTTCATCCTGAATGGATATGTTAAATAGAGTATATTGCACTGTTCAAACATTAAAGTACACAGATTATTGCTGATGATCATCAATAATTATGTATAATTTTTATTATCACCTCATCGTTATATTAATTATTCTACTTATGCCCCTCCCTTTCTTTATTTTGCCTTTATTGATTTGACACTTTCTTGAGAAATTATTACTCCATATCTATTACGATTATGTTTTATGTATATACCAGAAAATATAATACTATTGTTACTTGATATTCTATTAATTATTACTTCCTCTGGGTTTTTTTTATATATCATCCTTATTGTAAATATATAGTTCCCTTGATAGTAAATGAACTTTGATTAACTATAAAAACTTAAAAAGTAATTAGTGTACATTAAATAAGAATAAAATAATAAAATTATTTTTTTCTTAATGCAAGTATCAACCCCAAAATGATATATAAAATGGACCTGAGAGAATATTATTTTTTTCTCTTTATTTACTAAAACTTAAAAGCGCCAACTCTGTGAATTGAGCTGAATTTGGACATAATCATATGAATTAGTTAATAAAATCGGATGCTTAATTCTTACTAAACTTAAATTCTTTAGTTATTTTCTTATGATTTATTTGAGTACCTAATTAATAAAAAGTTTCTTATATTATGACTATATACAGATCATATAAAAACATAAATTTTCAAAAATATTTAGACTTTTTTTTTTATCAATTGAGATTCTATATCAACTCAATATTAGAATGAATTGAATTTATTGGGTCAAAAAAATTGTGTTACTACAACAAGTGGACCATTAACCTGTCAAAATCTAAATGAACTAGATGGGACATAATTTTATGAGCTAATTTTTTCACCCTTAAATAAAATAGATAATAATTTATTTAATATAATTTCAAAAATATAATAACGAAAAGGATGGTACATTACTTTATTCCTATTTAATGAAGATAAAGAGGTGATATCAATAGAGATATTGGACTCAAGTAAAATATATATATAAAAAAAAACTATGTAAGTAAAATACATATACTAACAACAATATACAATAATTGAATCAAATGAAATAAGTACTGACTACTAAGATAGATAAATAAAAATAAAAAAATATTTTTAATAGAAGAATTAAGTAAAATAAAAAGGGGAGATTATTTAATTAAGTTAATCGTCTAGTTGCAATGTTCCGGGTAGAAATGACTGCAACTGACACAAAGGAAGCTAGATTTATGCATAAAGGGAGTGGTTGAGATTAGAAATTTTAGATTTCCGTAATTTGACTTAAAAATGATTTTTTTAATATTATATGAAAAAAATTAAAATTTTATGACTGAAAATTAATGCTTGATCGTAAATGTTTACATATTTTTGAAAAATCAGATATGAATAGAGTTTGTATTGAAATTTCAAAAGATGTTTTGCCATAGTTTTTGAAAACTTTTCACTTCTTTTTTGAAAAAATAAAACTACATAAAGCATGACTTAAAGTTAAAACTCTAAAAACCATCTAAAATAATCATATATTTGACAAAGAATTATTATTTTATGATAAACAAATATGTTTATGAAATTTCACTAGATGTATTATTATTTGTATCCTAAAGTACAATGTGATATTTTAATAAAAATTACAAATAACATAATTGATAGCTACTACAATTCATCATATTCCAATTAGTTACAAAAATCCATTCATGAAAAATAAAAAGTAACAATGATAGTAACTATTTTTAATTATAATCTTCCTATATTTTTTGAACAATTTCTTCATACGAGTATAAATTTTTATATCAGACGACCCAAAAAGGTAGATAAGAATTTGTAGGGGGTCACAAAATGACAATTTTTTATACATAAAAAATATAAATTTTGGGGGTAAGTTTCAACCTTCAAAAAGAAATTTTTGGCCCCAAAAGCAGTTCTTTTTAAAGCTAATTTTGGAATTTGATTTTCAATATCTTCTAAAAACTAAGCAAGTTTTATAGAGGTTCGGTTCAGTCTGTTCACCTCAATTTGTGCCATATTTGAGACCGAAGTAGACGGGGTGACGACCTCATCTTAAAATAAGAGATAGATAATAAGACTTTAAGCGCATCTAAGTTTCTTTGCCCATAAAATATCGAGACGAAAGTCTTTGGGAGGTTTCTATTGAGCAAGTCTCCCATTGCTTTCTCAAATCAGTAGGGACAACCCGTCGCCCCCCCCCCCCCTTTTCCAAAAAAAACAAGAGTTTTTCATGCACTTAATTTGAAATATGAGCTGCTAAAATTTCTTCCTTTTAAATGTATTTATTATTGAGATATAAAGTCTCATATTAGTGGTTAATTGGATGGGTGATCTACTTATAAGTTTTATGCAATCCTCCTCCCTTTGAGCTAGCCTTTGCAGTGTGAGTTAGGCCTAAGATCTTCTTCAACATGGTATCAGAGCAGGGCCCGTCTCACCCAATATTGGGACCCAGAAAAATTATCCACGCACCAGATGTTAAGCACTGGATGTGAAGAGGCTGTTGAGACACAAAGTCCCACATTGATGGTTAATGAGAAGGGTGATCTCGGTTAGACAATCCTCCTCCCTTTGAACTAACTTTTGAGATGTGAGTTAGGCCTAAGACCTTCTTCAACATTTGTCCCTGTGAATCTGATATATACAAAGTCTTTCTGTTTGTTGGAAGGCTTATAAATACTACATAATCAAAAGAATGCTTATAGTGTATCCATTATTGATAAAACATGAAATAGATATTTGTCGAAAAATTTCTCAAAAAGTACTTCCTAAATCTATAACCAAACGGATCCTCGATAATTGAAAGAAAATTGGAAATATTTAAATATCAAAATCCAATAAAAAAGTTCATGATCAAACAAATATCCAATTATAAATTTTTCGTTAATACTCGTAATAATGTCAAATTTTCTATCACATAATGAAGTAGCTAGGGTTCTCCCCTATAAATGATATATTAAATTAGTACAGTATATTCTAGGAACCACTATCCCGTTATAAAATATTTATATTTATTTATGTTCATTTGTACCATTAATTGTTGCACTTCATAATCACTGCAAATTTAGTGGTGAATTATTTAGATAATATATGCTAGTACAAGTAATTATCAATAAGAAATAGACTCTTGAAGAAACGCATGAGCTAGGCACAATCAAGAATCTTTACTATATGAAGAAAAATGTATAGTAAGTGAATTATTTTTGAAAGATATATAGTACCAACTCTTTGCTGCTTGATTCCTACCACACAATGAAAAATTGATGCTCCACCATTTCAGCAAAAAGATAATAAAAATAACCTCACTATGATTCCTTGTACCAACTCCATTTTCAGTTTGTATTATACGTATTCTACTAAAAAAAACTTTCGTCATTCTTGTATTAAAGAATGTTTGAAATATTCTTAGCGAGTCAGAATGAGTTAAGTTAATAAATCGATCAAATATCAAGAGCTCTCCATTAAATTCAGATCTGGCAGGATCCATTTGGTTGACAAATCCAACAAAATTTCATCCATATCCAAGACTCGAACTATGGTCCTTTAGTTAAAGGCTGAGCAGACCTATCACTACACCATAATCTATGTTGGTCCAAAAGGCCTGACTTACATATGAGCTAACTTTAATTTGCTCAAATTAACTCGCTATAATTTTTTCTGAACTGGGATAAGTCTGATTCTAATAACGTATTAAGGAAATAAATTATGGGCTTAATTCAAACTCAAAAATTATCTCATCAGATAAGAATTGTCAAATCATATGATAAGACCAAAGATTCACATCCCACCCCAATATGAGTCAATTTAACAATGCAACTTGGCTATAGTGTTAAAGTGTATATACAAAATATATGTTTTTGTATTCATTTATTTGGTTCAAACATTGAATGTGACTAAGTTTTTTGATAACAAAGATGGAGTTTTGTCTTATATGATATACATGTTAAAAAGAAGAAGAATATATTAAAAAATGGTCTTTTGTATTAAAAAACCATAAATTGTTACTATAAGAAATGATTTAAGAAGTCATTTATCCCTGCATAATGTTGTTGGACCGGGCCCCTAATTGGGAAAAAAATCATGCACAGGCTCAACATCTCACTGGGCTTTCCATCAGGTTTAGGACAATTTCTTTGGGCCACTACTAGTTTCTTTCACCAACCATCGCCACAATTCTTTCGATCTCCCCATTGCAAGAACATGAAGAAAAATACGCGTTCCCTTGTTGAACTTGGTTCCATCAGGCCGAACATCGTCTTCGGTCACTTGAGGGACCGGTGGGTAAAGTCTCATGCTTTCACAAATGGAAGCATGTGTATACACCATTGCATTTAAATCTTTCATCTCCTCGATCGCCTTTTCTACATCAGGGTGACTTGACACTAGCCAAAAAAAACATATTAAAGCTGAAAACTCACCAGCCAGGATACCTGAATCTATGATAAATTTTTCATCTTGTTGTATTTCAGAGCGCTTTTTATGTATCTCTCGAAAAAAAAAACTCACCTTCTTCATCTATGGACAAGCTACGCTTCTCTATCTTTCCCGCGATTCTCTTCTTTGCATTTCTGCGCAAGAAATATTAAAAGTAATCCTTCAATCCTGAATCCGCCTATTACTCCCCAGGTTCAGACTTAGTAAATTCATGAGATTAGTAACTAGTAGTATACTTTTCCATGTATGGACCATCATATTGTAGTTCTTGTTACAATCCTATGTGTAATTGATTCATTTTGGTGTGCAATTCTATGCAATTGATTCATGGTAAAACATTAAGTTTAATTAATAAGTTCAGTAAATAACATTATTGTTCACAAACCGAAACCAACTCACCCCCACTGCCCAGCCACTCTTCTTCTCCTTCCGACAAACACGAACGAGAAGACCCCTTGTCTCTCCCTTGTACTGTAAAATTAGGTCTTGTACCTGACTCACATTACCAAAGCTAGATCAAAGAATGAGGATTGTTCAAACTCATCTCATTAATTATCAATGTGGGATCACAAAACAACTACGACAGCCATTTATTTTTTCACTTCTACGACAACCTTTTAAGCTTCAACCATCATAAGGCCGCGAAACTCGGACGAACCCCGCTTCCACATCTGCATTTTTTATTGGTAAGTCGTTGACCCATTTTGTTCACAATTTTGTCACTCTTTGATTTCATGCATTTTTTTTGTGAGTTTTCAGTAAGTTGTTTTGATCACTGCTTCTTAATTGTTACATGAAGTATCATTTTATTTTATTTTTGTTTGTTTCATAAGATTTTGGTGTTTGAAAAGGATTAAATCTAGTCCATGAAAAATAAATTAATCCGTCCATTTTGGAGGCCACCTCATTTTAAAACGCAGAAATTTTAATTTAAATTTATATACATTATATGCTAAAATTCGTCAATGAAGAGATTATTATCAAGTTTCAGCGCCGTAGATTTTATTTTTGACTTATTATTCATTATATATTATGATTCATATTTATTTATTCTTAACACTTTTATCATGTGTTTTTTAGATATTCAAAGTTGTTTCCCAATGAAAATATTTGAAATAAATTTGAATATTTATTTTATTATTCATTTTTATTGTTTGTTATTCTGTGTGTAAATTTCATGCTAATGATTAAATAAATTAGAATAAATATATAATGTAAAAGCTTAGATGGAATTACATAAATAAGTAAAAGTTGAGGATGAAAAGAAAATAAAATAAAAATAAATTTCTTAACCATTAAAATAATAGAAATAAAAACATAAATTAAAACAAAAAAATAAAAGTAAAGGAAGAAAGAAATTTTAAAAAATTCATGTAATTACATCAATTCCTTACCTTCTTGTGAATTAAACAGTATAATTATGCCTCTTTAATGATACTCAATTTATCTCTTGCCAAGTAATTAATTATCCTACAAATGGGTCAAAGAGTGTCTTCGCACTCAATCCTAATTACATGGTGGCATGCTGGCTTTCCAAACAAGTATTAAATAAATTATTAGTATTAGTTAAAAATTAAATATTAAAGAATTATTATAATCCCTTCAAATTAAATTAATTAAATTTTTAATTTTTTT
>JAOTQJ010000096.1:20721306-20736348 GCA_025642045.1 Solanum sejunctum | reverse complement strand
AATATTAATTTATACGATCTCATTATTATTTTTTATTAAATATTTTTGTGTCTTCACTAATATCATATTTTGTATTTTTCTTTGAAAAAAATCTTAGATATTTGTATTTTAGTAGGATTAAATAAATATTTGAATCATAAGTTAATTATATGTTTTTATAAATACTTTATCAAAATTAGAAAAAAAACAAAACACGGGAAATTTCGAAAAAAAAGTCTAGAAATTTGAAAAAACTCGGAAAACCCCAAAACCCCGAGAAACACGAAAAAATCCAAAGTTGAAAAACCTAAATTTTATTGATTTGGTTTGATTTTTATATTTAAAAACTCGACACAAATGATTTGGTTTGATATTTAAAAAATTCAAACCAACCCGATCCATGGACACTCCTAATGGTCGGCAACTAGACTGTTTAATCGTCAAGTCAATCTAAGAGTCTTACTCTTTGCCCCTCTCTCTCTGCCTTTTTCGCTTGTCTCTTTCCTATTTTTACATTCTGTCTCTCGCCTTTTCCCCTCTCGTTTTACAATACAAATACAAATGGTAGTGCAAACATATATGATAATACATAAATACAATACACAAGGCAACAGATGAATATAAATACAATTAGCTACGAATTACAATAAGAGACAATTGTATTTGTCGAACAAAATTATATATTTGGATACAAATTGTATTAGTTAATATACTTGATACAATTGTTTGCATCAACAAATTTGAATACAAAGTACCTCCTGCCTTTCTCCTCACTTTCAGAATTTGTTCACCTTTTTCCTTCCTCTTCTAATCTTGTCCACGTCTCTCTCCTTTCTAATAGCTAGTTTTGATACAAATCAATTGTATTCGTGCTACAATTATTGATCACATATATAAATTAATTGTATCAATTTTCTTTCAGTTTAAAAAATCTCTCTCCTCTCTCCCAGATCTCACTCACCTCTTTTCTGCTTCTAACATGTAGGGTTGATTATGTTTTTAATCTTGGCTATTTTTGAAATTTCTGCAGCGAACTCCTTGAGTTTAGGACTGGGCTGAGTTTTACATCGTCAAACTTGATGGGCCGGCCTTTTTGACGGCCCAATGGACTTTTGCACCAATAATTCACTTGCAATAGATTATTGTGTCAAACCTATTACTCAATCAGCTATAGAATAAATTATAAATGGAAATAAAATATACCCCCCCCCCCCCACACCATATTTGATGATTTTTATTTTATTTTTGTAATAATGGATTTGTTGGGGATATTGAAAGTTGATTAAGTAACGTAGAATTTGTTTAGTCCTATCTATTTGTCCGTATGTATTTGTTTAATTGGGAAATCTGGTGAGCTGCTTCAATCATGTTTGCTCCAAATTCCATATTATAAAAAAAATTGACAAAAGAAAAAAAATGCACTAAATCATTCTACTACTGTTAGGTAAATAAGAACCACTAGATTTCCTGTAGTTGACATTTGACAATTTTAAGGACTTAGCACTATTAATTTATACATCAAAATTGTCGAAATGCTTACAAGTGTTCAATGATTAGCCTCGACAAAATGTAATAAAGACATTAGAACAATAATTATCAAATAACCTAGATCAAACTCAACTCTAAAAACTAGATCGGGGAATTGGCCAAGCTATATTAAGGAAGCTTAGAACCCTTTCATCACTGATATAGGTTCATCTCATTCACCACCGCCTGCAAGCTTGACATGCTCAATCCTCATGTCCCACCTATTCAGCTTGGACAATCTATTCGAGGGGTCCGATTCTAATATCATGTTAAATAGATATTAGATCTAATCAAAATTCAAATGGCTCAAGAAAGTGAATTATCCTCCAAATCATATAGTAATTCCTAAACTCAAAAATGAATGCATGAAAATTGTGATGCCAAAAATTGAGAGCACAAGTAACAACAATATTGTTCATTTTGGCCAATAATTTTTGCGGATTTGTTTCCAAATAATTGACGAGTCCAAATCGCCTTTATGGTAGACTCAGACGAAAAGATCAATAGACGATGATTTTATCCTATAACAAATATTAATGAGTCTCCTTATTTTCATCTTGTGAATTTTATTATTAACAATATAAGATTAGAGTCAACTAGATATTTAAACGGAGCATGCTCTCAACTAGTAAGGCTGCTAATTTTTATGTTTGAATCCTTCCGTCCGAGAATATATATATATATATATATATATATTCGTGCATCTGCGTAGTTAGGTTAAAGACGTCCGATTTTAGTTGAAACGTCAACGTTGGTGCTGTTTTTTAAACTTAGCTAAGTAGTACCAATTAAAGAATCATTTTACATATGATTAAGGCAAAACCTAATTTACTAAAATGACATGAGAATTTAATAAGAAAGATTTGGTCACAATCATTTGGTAGGATACAAACTACTAAAATTTTATTCAGCAAGCGAAAGCACGCGGACAATGACAGGTAATTCATCTTTTTAGTTTTCCCTTTCAATAATTATATTTCCAGAGCTTAATTTAAAATCCTTCTGGCAATCAAAACTAATGGAGTATTAAATATAAAATGATTTATTAAAAGGACCCTCCAATTAGTCTATTCGGACTATTATTAGTATTGTTTCTGTTCAATTTTATGTGATATATTTTTCTTTTTGATTCGTCCAAAAAAGAATGTCACTTTACTCTAATTGAAAAAAATTGTCTTTAAAATTCTCTTTTTACTTTTAATGAAATGATTCTCAACTACACAAATATTTAAGAAAAAATTTAGACCACAAGTTTAAAAAGTGTTTCTTTTTTTCTTAAATACCATATCAAGTCAAAGGGTGACACATAAAAGGGGACAACGAAGGGAGTGTTTCTTTTTTTTCCTATTATTCTTTTTTAGTTATTTTGATCATTGAAAACAATATTTACAAGGCATGGATAAACATATTTATCCTCTTCGAATCGTAATCATAAAATTTTATTAAATATATTATCATTATTATATTATACAATGTTTTACCAGATATGAGCTAACGTAACAAAAAAATTGATTTCTTAACCCTTGTCGCGAGTTGAAAATCTATTTGGATAGACACTATCTTCCTTGTCACCAACCTAAGAGTTGATGAAATTTATGTAGAAAAGGCAAGTATGCAACTAACTTCCTCATATTCATGGAAGTGGATGAATTAGGTATTCATGGCAACTAATTTTTGCTTTTTTCTCTTTCCTACATGTTACATGTGTGCCATACTTGTATAAACAATTTCTTTTTTTATTTCTATATTCGTATCGGATATTCGGTATTTATATTTAGGTTCGATTAAACTTGAACTCATACTCGTAGGATTCATTTCTCGAGTTGATGCTCCCAATAGAAAAATTTAACCTCTAATTAAGAATGAAGAAGCTCATCGCAAACTATATTTATAGAATATACAATCTCCCTACTCCACTACTCTCACCATGTATATATATATATCTTTTAATGCTTGTAGTATATGCAAGATCACTATATACTTTCTCATGCATACTTTGTTTATTTTTTAATGAGTATTTATTGATTATCTTCTATCAAAATACAAGTATCAGATAACTTTATCCATAATATACTAGTCCTTTCTCCCTTTACCCATTAAATAATACAGAGTTTGATAGTCTCTTCATGCACGCCAAGAGTAAGTCACCCTCTCAATTAACATCATGTATCTTCCATTTGTAAGAGACAATTTTATCCAACTAATAATTTGCTTCCTTTTCTTTTTTTGTTTTATTTGTCCCTTCCTCCTTAAAATAATCTTCTCACCCACTTCACAGAAATGAAGAACGACCACATATTCCTAATTAAATCTTCACTAAAAATACTTCAAATAAAGACAATTACATTGAGTCATCTTCATCCCTTATCCTCCATGCCCAACTCTCTCTTGTCCTTTTTCCAAAAATAAACAGCGGTGCTTAATACGAAGTATATAATTTTATATTATCGATCACACGATCGTAATCCCCAGACCTCACTTGTGAGATTTCAGTTGTTGATAGATAATCCTAGAATAACCTGATTTTGGACCAACAGATCACCCTAAAGGTAACTTCCATTCCTCTTGCACATATTCTTGATTCCTTACATTTACAAGATCACTTAAATCATAATATTTAGAAGCTAACAAAAAAAAAAAAAATCTACTCAACTAAGTACGTAGCTCTCAGAAATACAATTTGATCATCATCATGATGAAGAGATTTAGCTGGCTCATAATAATGATATGATCAGAAATTTGAGAAGTGATTTTGAGAAGATTGTACCATTTGTAATCCCGTTATTGTTTGACAAGAATTATCATCCGCGATCAGTGTCCTAAACCATATAGATAATTAAAATAAGATTACGGTTAATTACACTAATTAATGTGAAAAAGACAAAAACATGTTACTTGTAGAATCTTACTCTCGTGGACGAGATAACCACAGAGAACTTAGAGCTCGTAGTCGACCATAATATTCTCCAATCACCAAGAAACACCTGGCTGCTTGCCTAACTGTCAATATTCTGTGTAATTGATGCAATGTTTGTTGTCTCAAATTATCAGCCTGGATATATGCACAAATAAGAAGGGATCAAATGATGAAACTCCTGTCTCCACGACTGATGATATAGATATCAAATGAAAAGGAAGAATAAGAAGTCACGCGTAGAGTCAGGACTAATGTTACCTGACGAACAAATCCTTCAAGGTTGGAGAGCTTCCCCAATGCAAGAGCCATGTGATGCATTCCATCATGGAGAGAAGCAGTGGCAATAGTATCGATTAAAGATTGTTGAAGTTGTTCCAGTCCCTGCGAAAGGGCTTCCTCTGCCTGTTGGGAAGATTGCTGGAGGCTGTATATTCCAACTATTTGTTGCTCTGTTAAAGGGTCCAATTGTCCTATCAACATCTGCTCAATTTCACAAATAATCCTAGTATGATTAGAAACAAAAAAGTAAATTTGACTTCATTTTAGAACTTTGACATGGGCATAGACCATGTTTTTCCCTTAGAATGACAATCTTTATATGTCATATATTTAAGAAACACATATTCGCTTTATACATAACAATTATTTTTTTGCTTTTTGAAGAAAATTATCCAATTATAGGTCAGAGAATCAGTCCAAAATTGCAATACTAATTACCTTGATAAGCTCAGACGGCCTAAAACCACCCATCCAAAGGAAGCAGCGTTCAGCGGGAGTAGTCCACATTCCAGTGATTAGGTGAAATACATCAGATTTTGCTGCCACTCCCTTCAGGTTGAAAATTTCGTTGTAATGAGCAATGTATCCATCAACTATTAGTCTCAGATCACCATCTGATAAATGTGCTTGTAATGCAGTTCGAAGCTCGGACATGTGCCTCTGATCATCATCCAACCACCTTGAATATTCCATGTCAAACACTGCAGCACCTGTAGCAAAAAATTGAACAAATGCTCTAGTCTTAGCAAATGCTACAGTACTTTTCTTTTATGCAACAAAATAGTAAAATTTTAAAAGGTTATCCCTTTTAGCTATTATTTTGGTAATCTTTCACTAATAGAATATGTGAACTAAATTAAAATATCTAAAGATAGTATTCAGTCAAATACATTTCAACCCATATACACTGGAGTACTCTGATTTTCTACATAATAATGTCACACAAAGGAGGACAAAAGAAAAAGACAAACTTTCTGTAGTCTAACTCAAGTTATTTTTGTCTGCTACTATGCCAAGAATTATAAAGACTTGACATGCAACAAATTCTGGGTGCTGCCTGTAGTCAAAACTCTCTTTCTCTGAACTATAATGAGTTAAAATGTACTGATAGGTAAAAATTTAATTACCTTGTAAATGCATACATCAGTATAAGTTTATTCTGCTTGTGAGTTTTTGAGACGAGGGTTCTCAGGAAACAGCCAATCTACCTCTATGAGGTAGTGTTAAGGTTTGCGTACATTCTACCTTCTCCAGATCCTACTTGTGGGATTTCACTGGAAATGTTGTTGGTTGTCCATAAACAATGGATTGGTTGAGAAAATAAAAAGTAAACCCCAGTGCATTAAGCTCCTACGGGTACAAGGAAGGATTGAACCCAAAGAATAAGCAGTCTTACTCGTGACTTCCTAGTCAAATGACAACAAGTTTACCAAACTTACCAGAGCTGATATTGGAACCAGCAGCAGTACCACCTCCCAAGAAAATCCCCTGTTTGGCACAACAATCAGCAGAAAAAATCTTTAAATAACCACTTGCATTTATTGTTTTACAAAAAAATGAAAAAAAGATTATAGTCATTTTCAAATATTATCAACCTGAGAGCTAGCCCTTTGAAGTTCTTGTTCCAGCTGAGAAAGTCTGATCCTACTTGTTTCTAGCTGTTGTACATATGCCTGCACAAATGCAAATAATAATAATAATGTTAAATGTAAAGAATATTGACAGAGCAACTTGGCAGTACAAAAGACTTTATAATAGGAAACAAGAAAAATATTACTATACCTTTTTTCTTATCCTGCTTTTCTTTGCTGCTTCTCTATTTTGAGCTAAACGTCTCAATGTCTACAATAAACGAAGTAAGCAAAAAAGTACTGTTTAATAATTTTAAAATTCTAATTAGGAAACAAGATAAGTTAATGTAAGTTGTGAGGACTCTTCACTTTAATGTCGCACCTATGTCGGATTCACTGAAAATATATTACTTTTGGCGAATCCGACACGCACCCGCTGACATTTTTGAAGAGTCCAAGCAACATAGAAGTTAATAATATAGTCTTGGCAAATGCAGATATGTGTGGTACCCCACCTTAGGATCAAGTACCCTCTCTGAGGTTGAAGCAGCACCCTTTTTCTACAAAGTAATAAAAGAAAGTTATATATTCTAATGTTGTTGATTATGTAGAAATATTCAAGAGAATATTTCAATAGCGTGAAGTTGGGATTTTTGCTAAGCAATTAAAAAGTAGTATAGCGTGTCAAATAAGGCAGATTCATTTTAGACTTACAAGATTTCTGGATGCAATCAAAGCTGTAATTTTCAAACAATATTACTAGTGTGCAGGCATTTAAGAATAACATCTGATGATGTATGCATGAGCTAAATCAATGTATTATTTGGCATTCTTGCAAAATCTGTTTTTCTGGTTCCAAGAAAGATTTAAAAACCTGAAGAACAAAGAGTTAACTACAGTTCTAGGGATAAGAGAAAATACTACTATTGACAGAAGCTTAAACTACAATAATGAATAGTGCATAGGGGAGAAAAGTATAAAAAGCACTGTAAAGATTCTCTCTTTTTTTCTCATCTCAGAGAATCTTCAGAAAAACTGTGTTTGGTGTTTTCATTAGCAGTTGTTGGGATTTGTGATTGTGTTTATACAAACAGTGAAATGAGTAGAGAGAAACAATGAAGATTCCACCTTTTTCCCTGAGATCTTGGGATGTGATAATAGAAGAGGAGATAAGAGTGTTGTGAGGAAAACCTTTTCACTGTTGGACTTGGAAGCTAGTTCAGTTTGTAAAACTCCTGTCCTTGGATTATTATTACTATTACTTGCCATATCTTGAAGCTGTTGCTGTTCTTGAGATTTGTGTGTCATCTGAAGTTGATGGTCTGAAGATGCCTTTCTACTGATGGGAGATTCTGGCTCAAAATGGGGTTGAGCTCTACTTGAAAGTGAACCTGAATCAGTACTCTCTTCTCTTGATTTTGAGTTTTCCTATATGTAAAAGACAAAGCCAAGAAAAGAGATTTAAATGGTGTGCAAAATCATCTTCACCTCCATTATATAAACAGCTTCCAAAAGGGTTGCCTATTTTGAGAAAAAGTCCAAGCTTACATTGCACAAAGGACAATTTTAAAACAACATGGTCAAAGAAGGATAAGCATAAAAAGGAAAAAATAAATTAAGTACTCTTGGGGTCTGTTGGAATCTCATAGGCCAAGAAGGGAACATCTCCAGAGTTGCAGCAGGCTTCCCTGTGGCTGCTTCTGCATATAAAGCTGCACAGAATCACAAAAGCAAAATCTTGAAGGATCAGCATAAATAGAGAACAAAAGGAGGAAAGAAAAAAAGACTTCCAAACCATCATAAAGGGAGGAACCTAATCCTCCTTTTCTCTTTTCCTTTCTAGCTGCAGTTATGGAGTCAGTAAATCATGCAAGGAGTTCATGTTTCCTTGTTTGAAACCCCACGCCATTCAAGTCCTTTGCACAAGAATGATTACTATATTGGAAATAGTAAGCCTCTTAATGAGGCTTCTATAGACTTATTCAAACACCCTTTGCTCTTTGCTTTACAGTAAGAAGTTAGTTATACATTGCAAACGTCAGGAAAAGAAAAACCATACATGCTTTAGCTTCATCATTACTCATCTTAAATCCTTGCAGTACAAAAGCTTCTTCTAGCTCTCCAAAATCAAAACCAGATCCTTCTTGGTTACCACTATAGCACAAAAAATAAACAACTCATGTTAGAAGCTAAACTTATTAGATGTATATTAAGAGAAAAACAGGAGCAAAACAACAGGATTTAATTAATTACTTGGGAGTAGAATGGTACATGAAGCTTGTGCTAGCAGGATTTAGCCCTCTAAAAACAGCATATGGCATATTGTGATTATGGTGTGATGGTCCAGAGTCTGTCAAACCAGTCTCTCTAATTCCTTGACTTGCCATGCAAAAAACCAACTTTTCAAACCATTCTTGAACTTCTCAAAGAAAAAAAACAAAGATTTCAAGAAAAAGATGTTAGCTTTGAAGTAAAAGAAAACCAAAGAAAGATACTAGTAGTAGTTAAAGTTTTCACCTCATTTCCTAATGGGATGACCTTCTCAATATAAGGACTAAAGAGCAAGTAAACAGCAGTAAAGATCAAAGCTTTCTTGTCAAAGCATAATATATATTGACAGACACATGATAGACATATATACAAACAGCTAGGGTCCAGTCTGGTGATCTTTTATTGGTCTTTCTTTCTCTCTTTTTCTCTAAGAAGAAATAGTTAGTCTGTGTTGTGGGAGGAGGCTTTTATTACTTATCTCCCTCATCCTGTTGTAATCAATTGTAATGATTATCAATTTTGAAACTCAGCTCATGGTACATAAAATCTTGTCCTTTACAGACCTGTTCTCTCAGGGCCATTTGTGGGGTTTGGAAAAAAAAACAAAAAATAAATTTTATATACATGAAGGGAAAAGGACATTGGGGGGTCACGAATCAGACCTCCTACTCCACTCTCTCTCCTTAACCGTCTGTTGTTTCTCATTGGCTCTTTTCTTGAGGCCTTTCAGAGTTGTCAGTACTAACACACAGACCACCAAACTTGTGATGAGACAAAAAGTACTACTCCCTTCCGATTTTATTTTACGTGATATTTTTTTTTTATTTTTTTTAAATGAATGTTATCTTATTATATAACAATAAAAACATGTTCAGTGAAAATTCTATAAGTGAAATCTGAAGAGAGAAAAATATATGTATACCTTACCACTATATCACCGTAACTCATTTTAGTAATCCTAAATTATTTACTAAATATAGAAAGTGATGATTTGTTTTAAAATTAACTAAGTAAATTAAAATAGAAGGAGTAAGAATTTGTTTTAACTGAAATTTATATCCTAATCTCCAACATTTGAATGTAATACGTACACACGTTGATCACTAAATGATGAGTACTATGTTTTATCGACATATGAATAAAATGGATTAGATAAGAGTGGATTTTCTTTACAAGAATTGTGTTTAAATGTTTGAAATTAAGATGTAATTGCTTGATTGAATAAATGATTAGTTCATGTTCATAAAAATTAAAAGCGGGAGGAATAACACTCTGAAGTTATTATAAGATACCTTCCATGCAAAATATACTTGCATTCTGCATTCATATGATGTTTGCATCAAATAAAATAACTAAACTTTTAAAGTTACAAAATCAAAAGTACAGCATCACTTAACTTAATGATATTTAAATTTGATAAATAGTTTGTGCGTAATAAATATATCTTGCATTTATTTAATGGCATAGTCAAAATTTTAATTAAGGAACTTTAAAATTTGAAGAAGTAAACACTCGAACTAGTCGAAGGAGATTCGATATCTATTATATATACATAAAAAATTTATTTTAATCTTATATAAATAATATATTTTTTCATCAAAGAAAATTCAAATGAACCCCTAATTATATGTTGGCTCCGCCATGCGTTCATTGACTCGATGATGCAGACATTGTGTACAAATAAACAAGTTATTTTCGTTTTTATTTTGGCAGTCCCTCATTTACTAACTTAAGAGAAATATGAAAAATGATTTTCAAACTTTTAGGTTGTAACCTATCAACCAAAACTTTTTAATTTAAAGCCCACTACCAGTTGTGTTCATATTAATTAATCAAGCCTTTGAAATGGCTTTGTTTGGTATTACCCTCTTCATTGATAGGTCAACATCCAATCCTTCTCATCACCTAAAACCAGGCCACACCAAAAATTCTATTTTTTTAAAAAAAAGAATGTTTCCTTGTGTCTCTTGTTCACAATTAAGTCCAAGAAAATTAAAGTAGACTTAATAATATAGGGTCCCTTGTTTGCAATTGCATTAGGTACACCTTTGCCTTCAATTATCATGACAAAATAATGTTCTTAAATCTTCTTGCTTTATTTAAGCTTAAAAAATCCTCAAGAAATTGCAAAAACAAAACTAAAGAATCAAAATACTTTAGTATTTATATTCACCCCTAATGTCTGTTTTCGAATAATTTTTAATTTATTGATGGCAATCTAGGCATTTCCACTATTTGCAGATGCGTGATGTGTATATATAATATATTTTTCAATTTTAGACAATGACTCTGGGCACCATTAATACTAATTAATAAGAGGCAAATAATTAAAAAAAAAGATTTGGAGGCCATTAGGATTATTTTTCAATTATATAAGTTGAGTGATTTGTTTTGTTGCCACCTAGAGTAGTTTGAACCTTCAATAATATACAAACTTTGAAAACTTAATTCTCCTTGTTTAATGCTTAAACAGTATTTCATATTCATCTAACAAGGAAATTCTCTCTTGTCGTCGCTTTTTAACAACCTAACAATTACATATATCTAAATATAATATGCTTTGTAACTTTATGACAAATCCTTCCAACTTCTTGATAATGTTAACTAATACCCCTTTTACATATGGTAATACACATGCACGCGCAAGACAGAGTTAGAATTTATTAAGTTTCGTCAAAATGAAATTCACTAAATATATATAAATAATTTAAAATTTTTAATTCGCTTCTAGACGCAATCATCTTTCGAGGTAGGATGCCCCTACCAATAATTGCTTCCTATAACCAATGATTGGAGTTGGAAAAAGGGGAAAGAGATTCCATAGGATTTGGTATGCATGCATTTGAGTGCTAAAAGTTTTTATTCTTAATGAAACTAATTAAAAGTCATGTTCTTCATGTGGAAAATCACTTAAACACTTTTGAAAAATTAGTTCCTTTATGGATCTAACATTCCTCCTCCTTTCAACAGGAAAAATTGATTGGTTAGAATCATATCTTCAAGGTATTATTCTATGGCTTTAATTAATTACTAATTAATCTTTTGAGATTAGATCTAATCAAGTCATTGCTTGTCACTTAAGCATGGAATTTACAATTTCTTAATATATTATATTAGTTGCGTGGCATGTTCCATGCTTTATCGTCTACGTTTATTCACTAATTTATAATCTTGTGAAAGTTCTTCCCCCACCTCACACACACAAAAAAGAGTATTCACAAATGCCTAACATAGCCTAGAAAGAAAATGTGCTTAGAAAAAGCGCTTGAACTTTAATTTCTAGGAACTGCAAGGTCTATATTTGTGTTATTCTTTTAACGGGTCGTTTGATTAGAATATAAATTATAATTGAATAAATTATGTTGAAATTAATAATAATGGGATAAGTTATATTGAAGTTATTTGTTATTGAGTGTTTGGTTTGTTGGATAAATTTTAAGAATATGCTGCTTGTTTACAAAAATATCCTTCACTTTATTAATTTTTAATGTATTTTCTTTGTTAACTTTAGTTATTCAATATTCATTTTTAAAATAAATTTTTCATCTTATTTAGCTTAAATATTTTTAGGTGTGCATTTCCATAATAATATCGTACGCATTTAAAATAAAACTTTTTTTAATTTATTTTACAAATAGAACTTGCATTTTTAAGTTTGTTAAAGGAAAAAGGATTTATGAAAAAACAAAATATAAAAAACATAAGAAATATCAATAAAAAATTATACTATATAGTGTATTTTTTAAAAGAAAAATATGAAGAAGTATTATAAATATAAGGAGTGCAGGTTATGAATAATATTATATATTGTATTAAAAATAATATAAATATACAAAGTGAGTATAAAAAGAATATTATTGTCATTAACCTTTTTTATCTCGAGATTAATATATCACTTAAAAGGAGGGAGATTATTGTCATACGTGAAGAGAGTGATGTGTTCATAGTGTTACCTCTGCTTAGTGCTAGAAAAACATAATTTACTTTGTAAGCAAAAAGAATGTAAAAATTCACATGCACATCACGTAATAACTAATAAGAAGAGAGAAAATGGTCAGTAATTAAGTTGTTGAATGTGCAGGCTTTTTGATCACACACACTTTACTGGAGTAGTCCTTTTTCTTCTTCTTTTTATATTGTTTGATTATTGCAAATTCTTAACACTCAGACTCGTTCAATCTTCAAATATTCTTTCCAGTTAGTACAAGTCAGATTTGTCAGAATATACTACATGATATACTAGGAAAGTTTCCCCTTTTTTTTGTTGGGGTGGGGGGTGATTCTTCTTTACCCTTTGAACAAATCTTGTATCTTGAAACCTTCAAACAAATTATTAATTCATTTAAAGAGAGAGTTTTATAAATAGGTAACGTTGTTTTCAAAATACATTATATATTCTCATTTTGAGTACTGCAAGTAGAATGACTTATCAACTACCACAGATAACATATGTCATATGAAGTTTAGTAGTGTTTGAAACTCTTACTAAAGTGCCACAACCATACTGTTTCCTTATCATTAACTGGACATTAGTATTTCAAAGCCTACTATTCTTGAACTTAAAAAGGAAATTGCAGAAACAATATATATTACAAATAGAGACAAACATGCACTTGAAAAAACTGAAATTTATACAAACCATTAACAGAGCATGTTTTACGCAGATGCCTAGTTGAATACATACTTTGATATCTGAAATGCAGGTTATGGCCTTCTTCCAAATCCTTTTCACTTCCTGAATATGCATCCCCGTAGCAAAGCAGGTCATTGGAGAGCCAGGCATCACCAAATTAGATGCATGTTATCTGTTTAACAGCTCTCACTATCTCATGCGCAAATGTTTAAATGTCTGTAGTTTATAGTAATTGAAAGCAAACAATGTAACGTCCATGTGGAAAATTAATCCACTGGAAAGGAACTTACAACAACAACGTACCCAGTATAGAATGAGAAGGAACTTCATGAAGGAAAAAACAGTGAAGAGGATCATTAAACAGAGAAGAGAAGCCTAACATCTATTCACTTTTAATCAACAGTAGGGGATCAAGAAAATGATAAAACTTTGTTGGAAAAATGATTCAAAAACCTCAATCAGTTCGCTTCTAAAATTTAACAAATTATAGAGAGGAGAAGACCTGCCACACATGCTTCTACGACAGTGATTTAGAAGACTCCAGATCCAAGTAGGTCCCTAATCTATTTATAAATAAATCGCACATCCACATGTATGTATCTCATCATCAGCATAATAGGTTGGAGAACTGGAACATCTTTACACATTTCATGTTCTTTCATCTCCGAAATTGCTAAACGAATAACTACTTTTCTGAGATTAGGGCATCTTTGCAGCATACCAAGAATCCAGCTCCAATACATTTAGCATTCTCTATTTTGAGACATAGTTGACTCCCCTTCCCACCCCCACCCCCCAAGTCGTCTCCTAAGTCAAAAATCCAGGCAAGATGAGTTACTTATATAAAGCAAACTACTATTGTTCCTACATCCAGTCTCATCCTCATAATAAAAAGATGCATTGTATGTGGAGCCTCAAATTTGGATAATTTAGAGATCATCTGATAAAACATAACCAGCTTATTCTAAAATTACTAACATCTACAGACTCAAGACTATGAACAGCCACATCAATATCTATATATCAATACGAACATCGTCAATCTTTAAAATACTTCAATCTTCCTTTTGCAACGAGCTATAAAGACTCTCTGTTGCACAGTCTATTAAGTGCAAATTTCCAAATCTGGAAGCCTCCAACCTAAACTTGTCCAAATTTATGGTTATATGTAAATGTTCTTCCTTGACGTGTTGTTCAGATCATCAGTTACTTTTGCATCTGAAATTGCAATCTCTGATGACACATGAGCGAATATTTCAATCTTAGGACAATCTGTCAGATAAATTAAGATCTAATGCCAAAATACTGACATAAATCAAAGACAGGTAATCTGAGGAAAAGGAATCTTTGATTAGGCTTGACCCCTTGATGAAAAAACAACAATTTCATCTTCTGTCACCCAAAATGTCAATAATTGAGATTTGGGGTAGTTTGGGGCATTGAAAAACAAATAATCCCTAGGATTTCCTCACGTACATGAAGCAAGAACCACAGTGGAAGCTAAGAGCTCACAAATCGTCCATTAGTATGGACATATCACTGGTCTCGGAGGCGGATTCAGGATTTAAACTTGATGGGTCTAAGTTTTAAAGTTGTTAGTACGAAACTCGCTGTAAATTATGGATTGGTATCTAGCATTCGTTGATACTTTAGTGAATTTTCACATAAATATCTATATTTTGAATTGAAAATACTATGTTTGGATGAACCCGTTAACTAAGGGCTGCATCACCCCTGTACGGCCTACTGGTAGTTGAATCTCAATAAATAGTCTACTCACTAGAATCTTGTTAGGAAATAAACAAGCGATAGCGGAAGTGCGATAAGGATCGGGATTTGATATTGAAAAGTATAAAATAAATTTG
>JAOTQJ010000096.1:20697527-20717782 GCA_025642045.1 Solanum sejunctum | reverse complement strand
CATATTTTAAAATTATGCTCACAAGATTCAAAAACACCAAGTTGATGGTCTTGTTCACTAAAATTTGGATAAACAAAAAGAAATTGTCTTGGTGTTTTTGAATCTTGTGAGCATAATTTTAAAATATGTTCAGAAATTGTCAAGTTGAGAATTTTATTTGTGCACTATAAAAGTTTAAATTTCAACTTATAAAGTGATGTCAAATTTAAAGTTCAATTTGGGAGTTATCGCTTAAATATATTACGTGAAAGTTAAAATTATAAAATTGTTTTAAAGTGGGCCAAATAATGTACTATTTTGTAGTGTGTTTTTTTTTCAGAAACTTAAAGGAAAAACAAAATAATTTCGAAATTACTGCTCCCATGCTTGCTTGCTAATTGCTACTTAGTTGACTATTTTAATTATCAAATCAATTCCCTTTCTTGTCTATTCAATTGAAGAAGTTCTCTTCCTTCATCTGGATCCGTTAATGGGTCGTATGATTTCAGAATTGGTTGTACCATTTCAGTTGCTGCTAATGGTGGCTCTCTCTCTGGCTTCACCAAATGATCATCGATATAACATTGGAGATGAAGTCCCGCTCTTCGTCAATAAAGTTGGTCCCTTGAATAATCCCAGGTATCCCTCCAATTGGGTTTTTTTTTGCTTAGTTTATGGCATTTGCTTTTGAGGAATGTTGTTAAAATTTCAGTTCATTACACTGTTGAAATTTTGTTAATTGCCGAAAACGTCTTCCTATCACCTCAGGTAGATCCAGGATGTTTGAATGCTGATACTCTGTGACAGTGGCCATAATTCAAGCTTAGTATAAATACATACAGTTTTTGATTTGTCCAACTATGTGTGTATGTGTGCGCGTGCAAAAGAGAATACAATGTCGAAATTGGAAGAGAGGTTCGACAAATAATCACCAAGGATTTTAAACCGAATGTGCTGCTACTAAGGATAACTAAGTTTTAAGGCTTCAGTTCTTAACCACTTTGAGAACTGCCTGGTGACCAAGTTTGTTCAGTATAGTTTCCCAAATTGGAAGGACACAATTTTTAGTTTTGTTGTTCGAATTAGTTGATGATTTGGATTAATAAGTTGGAAGAAGGGATGTTATATCATTTCTCAGGCACAAAGAGACTGATCTTCCTATATCTGTTTTTCTTTTTGCAGTGAAACATACCAATATTATGACCTGCCATTCTGCCAACCAGGTCAGCATTTTTGGCTTGCACTTGAGTATAGTCGAACCCCAACTGGTTAGGTATAGTTGCTTTGCATCTTGCTAGGGTGCTGTCATATTTTCTTGCAAACATGCTTTGTTTTTCTTTATTTTGGGCGCAGGGTCTATTGCAAACAACCTCTTTACCTCCACAAAGGTAAAGGTACGGTCTAAACATCCGACCCTTCCCTGACCATACTTGTGGGATTATACTGGGTATGTTGTTGTTTTATACATAGACAATGTACTATTGACATATTCTTCTTCTTATATGCTTACATAAACTCGAAATATTATTACTGGTTAGACCAAGAGCAAAGCTAGGTCTGTGATAAGATCAATGTACTGTTTTGTGTATTTTGTTTACTATCACTGGTGATCTGTAGTGTTAGTTATGTTAAAAATTTAACTGTCTTATCTTCAAGGATTTTGACCTTTTAGTTTCACTTGACAGATGAGCTGCTTCCAGAAAAGGAATCCCTTGGGGAAGTTCTGAATAGTGACCGTTTAACCAGTACCCTCTATCAGTTCAATTTTGGAGTGGAAAAAGATGGAGTTGTCCTGTGCCACAAGAAGCTTAATCAAAAAGATGTCTCAAAGTTCAGGGATGCTATTATGAAAGATTACTACTACCAGATGTACTTTGATGATCTCCCTTTTTGGGCATTTGTTGGAAAAATTGAAGATGAACTCTGGACCCTGGATAGAAAGGGCCCCAAGTATTTTCTCTTTAAGCATGTCCAATTTGATGTTCTTTACAATGGAAACCAAGTTATAGAAATACATGCTCTCGGTGATCCAAGCCATGTTGTGGACATAACAGAAGATATAGACCTAGATGTTACCTTCACATATAATGTACGCTGGAATGAAACTTCAATCTTATTCAAGAATAGAATGGCAAGATACTCGAGGGCTTCGACAAAACCAGTGAACCATCAACTTCACTGGTTCTCGATAATTAATTCAATTGTTATTTCAGTTCTGCTGATGGCCTTTTTTGCTGTGAGTATGATGCAGCGTCTTAAGAATGATCTGAGAAGGTAAGCCTCATATCATGCTCATTTTTCCTAATGGCACAGCAAGTAATCTATGTACATGAAAGCATCAGAAGCTGAAAGAATTGTCATCATATTTGTATGACTGATATGCAGATGGTCTAGCGGTGGTGAAGAGGAAGACAAAGAAGTGGGTTGGAAGTACCTTCACGGGGACGTTTTTAGATGTCCATCAAACATGCCTCTGCTTTGTGCAGTTATTGGTGCTGGTACTCAGCTGTTGTCCTTGTAAGTTGTAGCTCTTATTTATCGTCGGATGGTTTTCTAAGTTCAGTAAGCTCTGGAGAACTGATAATAGTTGTTTATGACGTTCATATGACAAGTGAGCCATCTTCGATTTCTTTTCTAACTATTACTGGGAGAGTATCTCCGTGCATAAGTTTGTCAGTTTGACGTCCAGCTCAAGATATTATAACTCTAGACTCTAGTTCAGGACATTGTATTACATACCCTATCAGATCCAAAAATAAGAAAATATGAACATCATCATATCTTCAACTACTATCACACCAAAAATGCAGATTCTGAGGGCACCTATTCTTCACAAAATAGAAGTTTTGCTTTCTTCCTTCGAAGCATCTTTTGTTCTTTCCAACCAGACTATACTCATGATATGCATTGTAGACTTCCACATCTGCTTCCTTCTTTAATCCATCATCTGCCCTTGCCAACAAACTGTTACAATGCCTTTGTCATTTTGTGACAATGTTATCCCACCATTATGTTGCATGGTATCAGCATCATTTATCTTCTATATTATGTGTTGTTCTGGTAAAATAAAGTTATAATGGAAAGGTATCTTCGAGGATATATAGTTTACCTGTAAAATAAGAGCTTAGATATTTCAAAAATAAATAGGACAGAAGATCTTCTAACAAGAGAATGTAAAACCTTTTCCGTTTAAACTCTTTTTCGTATTTTCAAAGTAATCAGTGTGATTCTCATCATCTGCAAATATTTTCCATGTAAGGATGGTGCTTTTTGTGTGATTATGTTTGACCTATTTGTATTACCTAATTGACCATGCAAGGCACATTTTTTGCCTTTAGTTAATCGTTTCTGCTGCCCTTACAGGTTCTGCTGCTTATTTATAATGGCATTTCTTGGTGTCCTATATCCATATAACCGTGGAACTCTCTTGACATCTTTGGTCATAATTTATACCCTCACATCTGCAGTTGCAGGATACAGCTCTGCCTCTTTCTACAGTCAATTCATTGAAACTGGATGGGTAACTTTTATCAACTTCCTTCCAACTTTTTATTTTTGTAATTATTATTCATCCAGTAACTGAAAACTTTTTCTTTCCACCAATAGGAAGGGAGCGTTACTTTGTCTGCAGTGCTCTTTCTTGGACCATTCCTCTTAATGCAGTTTTTCCTTAATACAGTCGCGGTTTCATTTGGAGCTACTTTAGCAATTCCATTTAGCACCATAGTTGTCACTACCCTTGTTTATACCTTCATCGCTATTCCGTTGCTTACTCTTGGTGGGCTAATTGGCTATAAGCGTAGGTCTGATTTTCAAGCACCTTCTGCTACAAAGAAGTGTGCAAGAGAGATTCCATTGCTAGCTTGGTACAGGAAGACACCTGGTCAAATGTTTTTGGCTGGTCTTCTACCTTTCAGTGCCATTGTTGTTGAGTTACACCAGTTGTATTCTACCCTTTGGAGCTTCAAGATTTCGACTCTTCCTGGTATTCTGTTCTTTATGTTTATAATCCTCATTTTGCTCACTGTGACCCTAAGCATAGGTTTGACATATATTCAGCTGACAGTGGAAGACCATGAATGGTGGTGGCGGTATGTATCAATTTGGATGTTTCGTTGTACTAATGATTCCTATGGATTGCATGCATGCATATCTCGCCCATCTTTATATCCTTGCTCTTTTTGTTATTTGAGTGTTAATTGGTGAAGATTTAATTTAATTTGTTCAACTTTTTTGTGATTGAAAATATACAGTTTTCTCCTTAATCTAGTCCTACTTCAATATTTCAACAAAATCGTAATGAGAGAATGGTATTATGCAGATTGTATTATAAGCACAGGGAAGATTGGCAAATTTGAACAAATATTGAAGGAATTTTATTTTTCTCACTGCATAAGCTACTTTCTTGTGACTTTATAACATTAATGAGGGACTCATGGAATCGTAATATGGTGAGAGGTAATTTGTGTTACAGAAGAACTGAATGACAACTGAGTATTGTTGAATACCAGATGCAGGACACTAGAGTTAACATGAGTTCCCTCTCTTTGCGGCTAAATGCCACTTTTTTCTGTTCATCCATTACAGTTAATATCAGTTTTGACATTCATGGTAGTTGTCATTCAGTTAAATGGGATTGGACTCTTTCATTTGTTAAATTGGGGAGTGCCAAATAAGTTTCACTTTGCGAGTCTGGTGTAGTTGTTCTCACACTTTATGCATTTACTGTAACCCTCATTATACTCGATCAATATATATGTTGAGAAAAATGTGAATCCAGATCCAAAAGAATTCTCGGTTAACCAAACACTTCATTAGCAGATATATAAGAAATTACTGCAATATAACTTAATTTACTAAGTTGTTGCTATTCATTTGTTCTATTTGCTAGTTCTTTCACAATATCTGTGGCTGCCTCAGTTGACCCATAAATATGGTATTTGATGCAGGTCTATTTTTCGTGGGGGCTCAACTGCTGTATTTATGTTTGTCTACTCCATATACTTCTATTGCAAATCAAACATGAGTGGGGTCTTGCAGACTACCATTTTCTTTGTATACAACACTTGCATATGCTATGCATTTTTCCTTATGCTTGGAACAATCAGTCTCCGCGCTTCCTTGATGTTTACCCGTCACATCTACCATGCTGTAAAAAGTGAATGATAGTCCTCCTCGATTGCTACTACTTGAAGCTGATTTGTGAAGTTAAACAAACAGGTTTTCCATCGTTGTGCTTGACATCATTTCACAACCTCTTTAGTGATTTGAGAAGCTAGCCAAAATGGGAAAAGGTTTCTATCTTCTATGGACAAATAAGGATTGGCAGCAAAACCAGAAGTTGATATCAAATTGAAAAGTACTCCGCATTCCTGTATGGCTATATGAGTTAGAAATATGACCAGTTGTTGGATGAAGCTATGCAGTTACATTTTTCTTTCTCTTTCTAGAGCAGTTCTTGTTCTTAACGACAATTGAAAACTGGAAAATTTTGTACTACTTGATAGTTCATCCTTCTTACTGTATTTGTTCCTTGTACAACTCGAGTTTCTTTTGCGTTTATGGATCATTCTAATCTATCAACTATGTGAAAATATGATCAAATCTTCACACTTTTAACTGCTTAACACTTCAGATTCTACATTCTGTTTTCCATATAATGCAATCACAAGATTTTTTCCATGAGACAACTCCAGAGGCCTTGGACGGAAGTTGCTGGAAGGGTTTTTCACGCCATAAAAATATTAACTACTGTATAGTATTAATTAGCGCGAAATAAAGAAGTTTCTCATATATAATATTCACACTAAAAACTTGAAATCTATCGGAATTTTTCTATTATTTGCTTAATAAAATCATGGTGGAAAATTCAGAAATTACTTTGATGCAAAATCTTGATGGAAAGCACCCGATCCATATATTTCCTCCAAGTAGAACAATGTGAGGGATATTCTTTGTTACAATGGAAATGGTAAGTTACATTTTTCACTTAATTTTTTGTCTCCTCCAAGGCAATGCAGATACCAAATAATTAGCCATGACTAACATGGCCAACTAAAAATAATTATTGAAATGTTTGTCTTCAACTCAAATGGGCAGCAACTCTATTCAGATGGTCGCTGTCCCAAAACTGAAATATCCTCATAACGCTTCTGTATTTCAGTAACAACAAAAGCATAAGTTACAAGATTGACACAAGCCCAGCAAGAACAGAATGAGGAGGACTAAGAGCAAGATTAACTAAGACTGGCTGTGAAGGTTGCAGCTAAAAATCTGGAAATTGTTTTATTTGGGTCATACTTCTTTATAAATCAGAGCGAAGGTTGTTTTGCTCTTTTGGAGTTGCAGTTCTTCTCGACTTTGATAATGTTGATTAAATGTTACATATGACAGCTGAAGATCCTCTTTTTTGGCTCAACGTCTTAATATTGAAGCAGACAGAATCAAACATGCAGCATTCAACAAGTATTTTCCTACGACAAAAGGAAACAATTAACGTACTCCAACGTTGTTGTTCTCCCAAAGCTTATGAACCCCATAATCCACTGCCTGCAAATATTTTAAACAAAAAAAAGTGAACCATCTATCTGATAAACTATTTCATCAACATTGATTCATATTCAATTTCAAACACAAATAAATAAATTGTTCATTGTAAATAGGAGAGAAAAGAGAGAGACCCGTTCACCAAGTAAAGCGCCAGCGATAATGAAGGTGACATAGACAGAGTTTCGACTCATAAGCACTCTGTAAAGTCCTTCAAAAAGCCCTCTCGCCATTGCAATGGATTCTACTTTTTATCAAATAGACGAGAAATATGATTTTCTACAACAGAAAATACTACTCCCTCTTTTCCACCAACACACATAATGGACCCTTAATTTTTGCAACTACAAAAAAATTAATCATAATTATCTGTTATTCTTTTATCTCACTTCTATATTTTACTATCTCATCTTCTGCTTCTCTATTTGATTTTCATTGTCGTACACGAGATTGGCCCAACTTTTTGAGCAATATTTTCAATGCATATACATACACGTTGTCAACGTATCTATTGTATTCCTTTAATTCAACTTAACATAAAATTTAAGAAAATAGATTTATTTTTTTTTGATTTTATGGGTCTAAATTATAGTGATGTCAAATGTATCAAAATGACCAAAAAAAATTAAAATTAAAATGTTGTCGAAAAAGGAAAGAGATCATTATTTTTTATAAAAACTAAAAAAAAAGATCATTTTTTTTTAAAACGGAGGAAATATATTTGTTTTCGGAGGTTATCACATGACCTTGACCCCTTTTTCTAAGGTACCTCCCGCATCTGTTTATTAGTATTAAAGCCATAATTTTCATTAAGCGATTCAAAATATGAAGAAGTAAATGCATAAAAAAATCAAAACTTCACATTATTTTTAAGAGATAAATGTGAATTATATTGATTTATATTTTTCAACAATAAAAGTTAAATGTGAAAATCTAATGATTCTTGTTTGTCAAAATGATAAAGTAAACATATTTTGCTTTCCTATTCGAACGTGAATCCATCTCTTTATTTTCTTAAACCTACTAATGTCTAGAAAATGCACCAAGCTAGAAATAAGTTAAAAATGTGACAAGTAATGTAATTTTTAATGAGTACTATTAAACCAAAAAAATTGAATTGAAACAAACTGGGCTATTAGCTTTCTTCCATCTAAGGGCCTCAATGATATGGCCCAACTTCTATACCATCCTCCCCGAGCCGGCCCACTTATAGCCTAATTTAAGAAGAAAGCAATCCGCTGGACTTCTCATCATCGGCGCTTACAAACCCTAAATCGAGGGTTTTCTCTTACAGGTACCTTCCTCATTTACCTCTCTATCATCCACATTAATGCATCATTTCTAGAGTTTGAATCTAGATACACTTATTAAGAGATTGATTTTTTGTTTCATTTGTCTGTTGAGAAAACATGGAATTGATGAAATTTTCTCTAGCTGCCGATATATCTGAAAGTATTTTTTTCCTTGTAATTTTTGATTGACAGGTGAGTTTGAAGGAGAACGAGAGATTTTTGAGCCATGAGGTATGAATGAAGCTCCAAATTTCTGGGTTTTTTTCTCCTTTCAATGTGTTATTTATTACATTGTGTGGTCTATCTTCTAGTTTTTGCTTTGACAATCAATTTCTGCATGTTAGCTTATTATAAATAGTTGAATCACTTTCCTAAGCAATTTTTGTTCTTATTTATGTTTAAAAGGCAGCAATATTACGCATCTGAAGCTTTTCTACTATCAGAATAATGGTTATGACAAGCTAGTGTTAGTTGACATTATTTTGATTTCCTTGGTCGATTAATCCTGGAAAATGACATTATATGTGGCTAATTAGTTGCTTTTTTTTATTTCCTTAGTTTAAAGTCCCTGATTGCAAATTTATTCTTTCAAAGAGCGTCTCTTTTATATGGAAACCACAAGAATTTTGATTGTGGAGTTTCTGTTAATCAGAAGGGTTGATGTAAATGCTCCTCCTGAGTTAGCATTGGAATTAGAATTTTGATTGATTTTTTATTTTTATCAGATTCATTGCTATATGATTTTATTTTTGGGTTTAGTTATATTTGTATTTCAGTTATTACACAACCCCATCTGATGTCCATTTAAAGGTATTGCTGATCACCTGTATTTATGTGGTTTGATTTTTATTCTTTTACAGTAAGCTTCAGAGTGACGCCCTCAGAGAAGCTATCTCTGTTATCAAGAATGAATCAGCAGAGAAGAAAAGGAAGTTCAGCGAGACCATTGAGCTCCAGATTGGACTGAAGAACTATGATCCCCAAAAGGACAAGCGTTTCAGTGGATCTGTGAAGTTACCACACATTCCTCGCCCTAAGATGAAGATCTGTATGCTTGGAGATGCTCAGCATGTTGGGGAGGTAATCCTAATGAATATGTTAAATAGTGCCAATTACTGAACTGATAATGGCTAGAACTATGAAGGAAGGTTAATAGTTGCAAAACTCTTATCACTGAAAGGTTTTAATTGATCTTACATATCCTGCTTGCAAGTTTTAGATTAACAGTGAAATGATTAATTTCTCCTTAAACAAGCCCGGAGCATCAGAAATCTTCCCATCAGACATGACACTTTAATTTGTTATTGATGTTCTCTTTTGTGGCTTTCATTTTCAGATTGGCCAAAAACTAGATCTGTTTGTACCATTCGCGTTGTCCTTTTAGGAAGATGACTAAAACTTTGGTCTATGTGTGCAGGCAGAAAAGATCGGTTTGGAGTACATGGATGTTGAAGGGTTGAAGAAGCTTAACAAGAATAAGAAGCTGGTCAAGAAGCTTGCAAAGAAATACCATGCTTTCTTGGCTTCAGAATCTGTCATCAAGCAGATTCCCCGTTTGTTGGGGCCTGGTCTGAACAAGGCAGGCAAGTTCACATATTATCTTATTCCTTTATGTACTGTTTGTTTAAGAGTGCTGCTTTCTGCATCCAGGAGGCTGTGGCATTTGTCAATTTCATTCAAGAGCAATCATGTTCTCGTGGTAGTTTGGTCCTGCCCGTATGTTCACCTTGAAATTCATGTCTGAGTGGCCTTCTCCATTTGTAAATGCAGGTAAGTTTCCCACCCTCGTTTCGCACCAGGAGTCGCTTGAATCCAAGGTTGATGAAACCAAGGCCACAATCAAGTTTCAATTGAAAAAGGTGCTCTGCATGGGTGTTGCTGTTGGAAACATGGATATGGAGGAGAAGCAGATCTTCCAGAATGTGCAAATGAGCGTCAATTTTCTCGTTTCATTGCTGAAGAAGAATTGGCAAAATGTGAGTTCATCTTGGTGTTTTTTCAATATTTTCCTGGACTGAAGTACTATCCTTTACATTCATTCCAGTTCTAATTTTCTGTAATTTTGTTGGCAAAATACAGGTTAGGTGCTTGTACTTGAAGAGCACCATGGGAAAGCCGCAACGTATTTTTTAAGAAGATTTCTGTTTCTGTCGTTGGAAATTTTCGGGCTTTCTGGTTGTGTGAGCTATAGACACTTGAAAATTTTGGGTAGTTGTTATTCTTGTTATCTTGTTTTGAATTTCTATATAAACTATTTTTAGAGTTATGTTTGCCTTAGACTTCTCTTCGTTAATGAGAATGATGTTATCACTGATCCTAGTAGCATCCAAGAATACCTTTGCAGTACATTGCCTTTTTCCACCGTCTTTCAACTATGAAACTTAAAAATAGTTATGGCTTTGAAAACCACCTCACGTTTATAAAGAGTCTATTTTTATACTCTAGAACATACTTCAAAAGATTGTTCAATCAGCACACAAAATTACTACGTATTAAAATGTTTTCTTTCAAAAAAGGTGTCAATATCCAGGTTTTGTTTAATTGCTTCTTTCAATTAGCGTCGATAGAGAAATTGGCCAGTCCCCTCCAGGCGAAGTAAACCTATAAAACCAAAGGGATAGAATAATAGTATCAAACCACAATATTCACAAAGCTTCACTGCCCTAAGGAGTCATGATGTATAAGATAAAACAATATTTTTAAAACAGTTATCCAATCTCGAGACAAGTAACTGATCCCTAAGCACTAAGAATACAAGAGAAGATATTAAAGAAAGTTTCCATCGTATTTTACGCTAAAATGATACGGATGTAATATGTTGTTGCTGATTGAATGTGATACATATATTTAATAAAATTGATTGAAATGCACGCGAGCTAATTCAATCACCTATCCGCTTAGATTACTTATTTTTGGTCCATTTAGACTCTTATTTTGATCTGGTCCATAGGTACTTCCTCTCTTCGAATTTTCTGGCCAACAGAATTAGGTAGTTTGAGAAAAAAAGAGTACAAAATGGGAAATAGGTTGAGACGCCCATTGTATGTAATTGGAAAGAGAAACCCATGGGCGGTATCTTCATTAGGCAACTCCATATATAAACCTATTTAGAAGTAACATTTTGACAGTGCCAACACATTGCTTTCTTTGGAGTCTTCTTTACTCCTCCTCGATCACTCCGCCTTACTCCTCCATCAGTAAGCTTTCTCCTTTCTTTAAATCTTAAAAAAGAACTCTTTTTTTAGTTCTAATTAAACTTTTGAGTAGTGTTTTTCGTGTTGGGATTGTCTTGTTTGGTGAATTCCATGGTATATGATTAAAAGGTTGGATCTTGAATGCTAGACTGCTAGCTGGATTTTGGGTGTTTGAAACTTTTCGGCTCTAAATTCAATGTGATTCCTTTTTCGTTTACCTGGAGGACATGCAGATGGAAGATAACTCCTTTGCTTCCTGTTTTGTAGAATTTTTTGGCTATGGGATTATTCTTTCGTGTATCTTGTAGGATTGTTATGTAAATGTGCTTTCGAGTGTGTATTACCTAATACAAATGAAATTTGAAGCATTGTATCTGATGTCGTGCTTGTAGTTTTCGGTAGGCAAATTATTTGATGGTTTTGTGATTCGTTATAGAGACAAATCAGAAAATGTAAACCCTGTTAGGAACTTAGTTTTCCCTGATATGCAACATTAATTGGTTAACACTAGCTCCTCTATGGATTCAATGATTTGTTTTATGAGTAATTAAACAGCTCCCTTTTTTTTTAATCAGGTAAACATGTCCACTGTCAAACTTCCTGCCATCTGCATGGTCAACATCGCTCCTCAGACCCAAAGAAAGAGTGCCTTCATTAAGAGCCCAGCGTCTGTAAGGAGCATTTCCAAGGGCTTTGGATTGAAAGCTAGCTCTGGCTTTAGCGCATCAGCAGTCTACAAGGTCAAGTTGGTTTGTCCAGATGGCGTTGAGCATGAACTCGAGGTACCTTCAGATACTTGTGTTCTTGATGCAGCTGAGAATGCTGGAGTCGAACTCCCTTATTCCTGCAGGGCAGGTGCATGCTCAACATGCGCCGGGAAGATTGTATCAGGATCTGTTGATCAATCTGATGCTTCTTTTCTGGATAATAATCAAACGGAGGAGGGCTTTGTGCTCACTTGTGTTTCTTACCCAACCTCAGATTGTGTGATCCATACTCACAAGGAATCTGATCTTTACTAGTTATTTATCTCTAAGTATGTTTCTGTTCTTGAGAATGGTCAGGTGTAGAGTTAAATCAGGAACGTATGGTGTTTTGAATGATGTTTGTGTAATGAAACACTTTTATAAATCAGTCTTATCTCGTGTTTCTGCCAAATGCTGTTTCTAAGGTTTGAAGTCATGACCTTCTGGTACATGACAATAATTTTACCAGTTACTCCTAAGTTCACCTTCAAATAAAATTAATAAAAAACAAATATATTTGGACTAAACTATTAACTAATATAGATTTCATTGATACATCCATTACATGATGCACTCAATTGTTTCCATAATTTTACAGTTTTAGATATACAATGGAGACCACCAAAATGAATAAAAGTTTTAAAACCATCCATTCTTGTTTCATTTTTCAACTGAGAGGTAACCCTGTAAAATAGCAACTATTAATAAACATCACATTTCTCTTGACTTTATCAGCAATCCCATCCTCATCCTGTGTAAATCTCCAACTCAGCTCCAACGTTTTTCATTTTTACCGATATAATTGGGACGGTTTTAAAAAGTCTAATTTTACTAAGATAATGAAAATTTTAAATCTGATATAAATCTTTTTTTCTTAAAAAAAGAAACCAATCCTTATCTCCCCATCCTCACCACAAGAATAGCCTATCTTTCTCCATTAAAAAACAAACCTGAAGTTAACTCTTTTTGTTGCTTCTCAGTTCTGAGCCCAATCAAAAACAACTCTGTGTGAGAGTTGATTTTAAAAGAAATGGTTATCTGTGGAGGCCTAAAACACTATTTTGACAAACCATTTTTAGAAGATTCAACAATTCTTGATTCCACTTCTTCATGGAGCCAGATTAAATCCAGGAAACCTATTAAAGATTCATCATCCTTTACGGAGATTTTCGATGAGTTACATTTCAAAGAAAACAACTTTGGTTCCTCTTCTTCTTCCTCCGTCTCATCTTTTTCTTCTAATAATCTCCCTCCATTGTCTACCACCACATCATTATCATCGTCCACGTCTTCGTCATTCTCTCTCGAAACAATTTATCAATCTGCGATTGAGGGGAAAAACAGAGACCCCATTTATCCACCAAGCAGCCAGAAGAAACTTTACAAGCATAGTGATAGTTTTTCTTCAAGAAATTCTGATTGTATCTCAATATGTACAGAAGGCCTTGGATTTGAAAGCTCTGATGATGTTGAAGATATTATGAATGAATTGAGTAATGGAACTGACCACGAACACGAAGAAACCAGATCAACAAGCATTCACAATCAGGGGATTATAAGTCATGATTATTCCAAAATTAGATCAAGAACAATTAAAGGGTCGTTACTCCCTCCTCCCATTTCTTGCATTGGTAGCAATGGAAAACCTTGTGTCTGTTTTGAATCTTTTAGAGAAAATGGTAGGTTCATTCTTAAGGAGGTTAGAATTCCTGAATGGGAATTCTTGCATGCCTGCAGAGAAGATGGACGATTGAAGCTACATATTGTTCAGTCTGACGACGAATTCATAGAAGAAGATGAAGAATATGATGATGATTCAGAGGATGTTGAAGAAGATGAAGACATAACAAACGATGATGAAAACAGACAAGTTGGAGATACATAAAAGCAGAGGCGGAGCCAATATATTTAAAAATAATGAATTCAGGTTTTTAGTCCTTCCGAGTTACATAGTTAATAAATATTTTAAGATAAATACTGTGTTCGGACCAAAGCATTCGGTCGAACTTGAAACTGCCCCAGTAGGGGTTTCTGCTTTTCTTTTTCTTTTTTTCCTTCCCTCGGAAAAAGTTGTAATGCTAATTTTCCCCCCTCTCTTTCAAGTATGAAAATAAAGAGAAATTCCAGATTATGGGATGAATGTAATTCTTTTACATTTCCTAGCAATAAGATGAAACCAGATTTTCACACTCAAAATAAAATTTATAGTTTATAGCATTTGCAAGTATACTTCGCAACCTTTTTTCTGCAAACAAATTGATTCACACTTGCATCTCAAAGTCTTAAACATTCCTCACCAATTGGTGGTTTTAGAAGCTTGATTACCAAGCAAAATGACTCTTTAAACTGCGCGTTTCTTTCAATTGTGAAGTAACAGTTAGTCAATCAACTTTCGACGCTTATCATGGCTCATTCGGAAACAATCGCACTATGTTTTTAAATATAGGAGTCAAGTTGTGTACATCCGACCTCCTCTTACCCTGCAATAGGCGGGAACCTTTGAGACATCGGGATAATGTTATTGTTGTAATAGCTTTTATTTCAATTTTATCTGTGTGTATATTATAAGATAGAATGAAATAAAAAAAATTATATATACGCACATACATTTGGAATTTCATTATTTTGCATAAAACTTTTTATTTAATTACAAATAATGGAGTTTCAATCAAACTATTTTTACTTATTTGGCCAAAAGGTATCTACAAAAAACAAATAGTCATTATATTATATTTAACTAGATTTGATATATTAAGAGAAGTAATGAGAATTACATCTTTGATACTTTAACCTTTATATACAAGTATATAAAAATTAAGCATAGAAAATCCACTTGAAAGCTAATTTACGGATTCTCCATGAGAGCGTCCAAAAAAGAATTTATCCACTTTCTTTTATCTTATTAATATCCAAACTAGAACCGTCAAAAATGAGTTTGGCTTATGCGGTCGATACAACTCAATATGTTATTGGGATATGATTGAAATAAATTTTTTGAAGTTTATTTATAAGACTGATCTAAATAAATTCTTAATCGAAGTGAAGTCGAGATTGGCTCATGAGTCAAAAGTATTTATTTGATTTGAACTAAACTAATTAAAGTTGTAGGCGTAATTGTTATTTAATTTACAAATTTATGTTTTCAATTTTTCTTTAATTATTTCTTTATTGACAAAAATTATTATTTTTTCTTTAATATCTTTCGCTAGAATTATTAAAACAATATCATTATTTTTTATATTTAATTTGAAAATCTCTCATTTTCTTGATGTTATATATTTCAAATATGAGATTGTAATTGAAAGTATTATTAATCGTATGTATATATAGAGAAAGTAAAAGAAAGAAAGAAAGATTAGATTATGGTCATTCTATGATTTGATAAGATTGATTAGGCCTTTCAAGTGAAGGGCCTACTTGTCCTATGCCATTTGATTCTTTGACCCATGAGTTTTGGGATGACTCGAGGATGGAGATGAGCTGGTTCATTTTGACAACTCTAATTCAAAGGAATAAGATTGTCTAGTGCTAAGTGTAAAGAAGTAACTATCAAAATAAAAAAAACCATTAACAATTAAAATATATTTAAATAATTATGTTTTATTAATTTCACACTTTTAACTATATATTAGTTGTTTCTTATCCATTTTTTCTACTTGAACATGCCAAAAACTAATTCAGCCATTTATCAGTTTTACCTTTTTCCTGTTCAAATTATTACCATTTACTCTACTAGATCTATTTTAATATATAGATGATGATAATGCATATAGAACAAAAAATTAATAGTGAAAATGTGAAACACATGAAAGAATAATAGCTTAAATATATTTTTAACAATTATCTTAATAAAAAATAATATACAATTCCAAATTAAGCCCGAGGTATATAACTTCATAACTCTTATCAATTTATTTAATTTATATTATATAAATATAATCAAATCTCTCTACAATAATTTTACCTTATACACACACTTTAGTATAACTTTTAATTTGTTCTAAAATTAATTTTTCATGTATATTTTTATTTTTTATAACAATATTCAACTCAAAATATAATTTTTCGTCTTTAATAATCTTATGTGACATTAATATTATTTATAAATATTTTGTATTCGATTCCTTTCTGTCTTTTTATTTTTCTCGAAACACTTATCATCGTTATAAACTAATTGCTTCCAAAATATACTTTAATATTTAAATCTCAAATTAACTAAAATTTTTATTTTTTTTAAATATTTAAAATAATTAAATTATTTAAAAATAATAAAAAATATAATTTAAATTTGTGTTTAAATATTTTTCATAAATTAATTAAAATGGAAGGGAAAAATACGAGGAAGAATCAAGATCATGTAAATGGTATTCGATATTTAGCGCAAAAGGAATTTTTTCGACAGCACAAAAAGCAGCTCCACCACTTCAGCTGCCGTTTTTCGCGTCCTCCATTTCCCCATGAATTCAGGCCACGGCGGAGCCAATAATTCCCGGTACCAGCGAAAACCACCCTCTACCGATCGGCTCCTCGGCGTTTTCTCCACCGCCCACTCACTATCCCAACCCTCTACCTCCACCTCAGCTACGATTTCCGGTGTCGGAGATGAGCTCAGCGAGCACGACATCTTTGACGCACCCTCCGATTCCATTCACCACTCCACTCCTTCAACTTCAACAAGCCCGAACTCTAATTATCATCGGTCCCCTAACCATCGCTCACACCACAAACATTTCGGTATCCTAGCCGCACTGCCGGAGTCTGAGTCCCACCTGCAGGCTTTGCTCTCCGTGTCATCATCATCCTCGTCTTCCTCTACGTCGTCGGCTCGTTTGATTCCTACAATTCCTAAACGGCGGCCAGTGGATCGGGTTAAATATCACCAGTCCGCACCTGTGAATATTCCTGTAATTTCTGCGGCAGCAGCAGGCCGAAGAGGCAGGCATTTCGACGATGTTGATGATGATTTAGACGGTGGCGAGATTTTACCACCGCATGAATTGGTTGCGTCGAGGCAGGCACCAATTTTGGCATCCTCCGTGGTTGAGGGAGCTGGGGGGAAGTTGAAAGGGAGGGACTTGAGGCAGGTCCGAGATGCTATTTTTCAGAAGACAGGTTTTCTTACCTGACTTCTAGTAAATTTGAGATAATTGTTATAATTGTTTGGCCGATTTATAGCTAAGATTAGAAAATATTCGGTAGTAATAATGTTACATTGTCATCCTTTATCACCATCTTGGCGTGTTGTCAATTAAATGAGCATGCCTTATGGAGAACAAAGGTATTTAATTATCATCCTGGTCATTGGTTTTAGCTACACCGGTAGCAAATCCAAGAAGATCGTCTTTTTCAGGTGGAAGTGAAAGCTTCCTCATTGCAGTTTCAGGCTTATAGATGTAAACTAGGAGGGTGCTTGGTGCCTATCCTCTATATGTTAGGGCTCAAAGTTAAGATGGGGGCTAATCAAGCAAATTATATTGATAGATTGAATAGGAAAAAAAAAAGTGAAAAGAAAGTAGTGATAGCATTTGCTGTCAGCAACCTCTACTTCTCTCTAAGTAAAAGTGTAAGTGCCAGATTAGATAAAAAGTCCTTCTTGTTTGAGCTATTGTGAGCTTGAAAGCATGTCGGCTGTTTATGTTGCAAAAAGGTTGTTGCCTAATATGTTTTTCTCTTTGGTAGCTATTACTTTAAGGTGTGTGCATGGGCACATCTAGGTAGAAGCAAGGAGGTTCATTCATTGGAAAAAAAGCTCAGCTCTGAGGTAAAGGGATCCTTTTAGAGGACACAGGTTTTTCTTCCTGCTAACCCCTGTTTCTAATCTTTTTAGCTTTGGGTGTTCTCTTAATATTCTTTTAACCCCCTTTGGCAAAAATCTTGCTTTCGCCCCTCGGTGTGTGCATATTTCTCAAATTCTCTACAGTTAAAAGTGCTAATCTCATTAATAATCTTAAAATTGCCTTATTTGGTGAACCCTGTTGAGTCAAACTTGTAATATTGGAAGGTCTATCAATGTGACAAGGAGAATGAATAGTATTATCCCTGAGGCACTGTTTCTACTTTCTACACTAGAAGTCAACAGGGAAGAGAGTGGAGAGACTGTATCTAAGTCTGCTTTGTTTCTTGATATTTGCTCTTGAGTCGTTACTAATTTTTTGTTGAAAAGGAGGGGTAGTTTTTGTTTGATGTACCAAGATTTTTAGCAGGAAAAAATATGATCACTGCTATACTTTTCTCCCTTCCACTGCTAGACATCCTCTGGGCGCTATTTTGCTTTGCCCTATTACTAGCAGTCAGTTGCCAGGAACATATCAGATCTGCGACATGTGCTTGCCTGTGAAGTGCTATTGTTCCTCCAACTTCCTCCTATATTCCCCATCGTATTCCATCTCAAACTTTTGTAATGGTGAGTATTCTTGTGCTGTGCTTCTCATGCGAAGATTCAACTCGTGAGCATAATGCCATGCGGCTGGGCAAACTTGCCAAAAAAAGTTTCAATAAAATATTCCTGCCAAAAGAGGGAGATATTAAGTAGGTGCAATTTCTGTCATCACCACAGAAAACTTGGTTTTCTTTCTCTTTACTGGCAAGTGGCATTCTTTGTAAACGGGTAACAAAAGTTGTTTACCATTACACCTTTTAGGGATGTATCATGGTTCTATCTATTCAGGTTTTACCATTCTTCAGTTTCCAGCAAATGAAGCCAACTGTGTCTTCTCTCCTGTCCAAAATTATTTAGCATTCATTACCTCTTGCCATCTGTAGTTATCTTATGGACTCTTCATTTTCCTCAATGTACCTATGTCCTACCAGTATTGAACAGATATGTGTATGTTGATGGATCCTCCAAAAAAGCTGGTCAGATTCAAATTTATTTACTACATATCAAATCCATTGTGGTGGGGAAATTCATGTTGGATAGAAATGGTTAGATTTTCAGGTGCAATATGTACTTGTGTAGTTGTGTTGTAGACAACCTTTGGTTAGTCAAGGTCATGTTCTTCAACAAATATTTTTGATATATTAAAAAGAAACGCCTCAAATCAAAATTGATAAAAATATATCAGTCCATGTAACAATCTCCAGCATTATTATCAGTCCATGTACATGACTGCATAGTCTAGTCTAATAAAAGGTTTTGAACAAGGGTGTCGATTTGATATTTGAAGAGATAAGAGCTCCACAGAGACCTTATTAATACGAAGACAAACACTGCGGATTTAGTAGTGAAAAAGCTGAGGATAAGTGTAAGATCTCGGGGATGGAGAAACTAGAGAGCTCAAGGAACTGGCTTCTCCTTCATTGATGTGATTTTAGTGCATTTATGTCCAACTTTTAAAAATGTTTTAGAGGGTGTAAGAACTAGTTTGAATGCTCTAAACGTTTTAGTGTTGATTTCATATCTGGGACATTTTCCTCCAAAAAAGGTATTTATGAGGTGAGATGTTAATGATGAGAGGCAGTTCAAATAAACGTCCTTGTATGGAAATAGGATAGTGTCGGAGTAAATGCCATGTTCAATATGGTTCTTCAAGGTTTCATTGAGGTGTTTTAAAGTTAATATTAATTCTAACTCTCCTCCTCAATTAATTCAAGGTGTCAGGCCAACCACTTTTGTGGTTGAGAGTTTAGATACCAGCAATTATCATCAGCCAGACGTTTTTCACTGGTCCAAAAACATAGTTTCATTTAGACACCATTCAGAACGCACGCAGAAGTTTGATATGCAAGGGTTTCGGCAATAATTTCTCTGTTTGTGAAATTTCATTGATATGTCATTGTTATATGTATACATGAGTCTTTAGCTTATGGATCCTTCCAACTGATCACAGTAAAACATGAAATGACTACTCTTATCTATTTTGGACATCTTCAGATCCCTTTTTGGTTTTTTAAAGGTAATATTTGTTACGTTTTGGAGATCTAAGTGGTTAGATTTTATTGAACTTAATTAAATCGATGAAAGCTTAAGTTCACCTAAAAAAATGGCTAAGTGAGAAAAGGAATACGTTAATTTAATTCAGATAGAAGAATTATTCTCATAGCCGCTGGAAATATCCGAATCGCCATTAAATTGAAAATCGCCACAACAAACGAACTTGGAAAGCGATGGAAACTGTCCTTCAAATAGGGCAGTCAAAAATTGAATCCATCCATAAATTAGATTTAAAAAAAACAATATTACTCCTATTAGTTTATTGCTTTTTGGATTATTATGTTAATGAGTTTTTAATGATTTTATAGATTTTTTTTAAATCAAAATTTCTGTTTGATTTTGATCTTTTAATATTAGTTTTTATTAAATAAATTGATAACTCAATAAGATTATAGTAATTTATTATTTTATTTTTATACAAAATATTAATATTGGTACTTTACTAAGTGATCTTTAATTCACATTATCGTCTCAGTTCTTCTATTTGTGTTGCACTTGATTTTTTTTGTATATATTAGTTATTATTATTTATATTGTATGACCATTTTATAAAGTTACATTATTA
>JAOTQJ010000096.1:20653020-20669256 GCA_025642045.1 Solanum sejunctum | reverse complement strand
AGCCATTTTGCTTTATTCCATCATACTCCAAGGCCAAAAAATAGTCAATCTTTGGCTCCATCTGAGATTGATGGAAATCGTCTATAAATAATTCAAATATCTAAAGTAGAGTTATTGTGTTAACTATGAGACATTATGTAAAAACCTTTCAAGGTAGTATGAGGAAAAAATATTGATCAAGAGGAGAATCTTCAAAGGTGATATAAAGGACTAACATAGAAACTTCTATATACGAGATACTCCATTTTCTTCCATTTCATGTTAGAATTTGTTTCGGTTACAAGAATCATCCTATCTGTTCCAACCTTCTCTGTTGATTTTGGTCAAAGTCAAAATCGATCTACCGAATCTAGTATGGATTCCACACCCATGTCGTGTCGACCGGGTGTGGCATCGATAGTGAAGAGTTTGAGCAACTTAATGTTGAAATAATGCTCAGGGCTCTGCAATTAGTGCCTCTGTCTTGGCACTAAAACTCTGGGTTCCAATTGTACGAGTCATATGCAGAAATGAGATTTGGGAATGGGAGGTAGAGTAGAGAGGTGGCAGCAATTTTTAGGAGGAGGATTGGAGGTATGCGTCTAAAAGTAATAAATAAAAACTTAAAAACAGAAATGGTGCATGTATCTTGGTAAATTTGGTGGTTAAAGTTTGTCATATAAATTGTCATGTTCACTGAAAGTTGCAATAGGGAGTTATTCTTTCTGTGTGAGTACATATGTTCAATTACTGTGCCTTAAAAAGTGTCATTCTTGTAAGCAGATAATTTGGTGGAGGATCTGTTGGGGGATTTTGAATATGAGATCCAGCTTCCATATTTGTTGTATCGAAATGCTTCCCAAGAAGTTAATGGGATATGGTTTTATAATCAGCGTGAATGTGAAGAAGTTGCAAATCTCTTTGACAGGTAATCTTTTCACTGCTTCTCTCTCCAGAAATGATTCCTTCCCTCCCCTTCTGTTTCCCGTTTTGGCATGGGTAGACCTTTTGGTTCTCATACAGGGTGTTAATTCTAGAAAAACAAAGAAATTAAATTTGTCGGATTCAGTTCATACTTTTGACCTTGAAGAGTAGTCTATTCTTGTACTTTTACTTGGTTTCATTGTGATTCGATGAGGTTCATATGTTATCATATTTCTCAAATTTGAACTTGCTCAGTGCAGGTTTTCCTTTGTTTATTTGAAATGGGGAATACATATGTGGGAATATTTGTTAGTTGATAATTTTTAGATATAGTGTTTTAATTTAGTGGAAACATAGTTAGAAAACTTATAAACAATGTGATGTATAAGCTAGTGTCTACTAGGACTAGCTTAGTTTCAGAAAATTAGTTTGCAATTAGAGCCTACTTGATGCTCTGAAGAAACTGTAATATGTAATTTTTTTGAATTATTAATTGAAGATATATGGAAGTGAGAATTCATAGCATTTGTGCTTACTGATGCAAATCTGCACTCCCACCATATCCTAGTTTAGTGAATTGTTCGACCAGCTTAATGAGAAACAAAGGGATCAAAGGAAGTACCTTTCTACCACACTGAATACAAACATATCTTTGATGTGTCCTCTTTGATGATTAACTGTTAAACCTATCAATCAATTTAGTGTTTACTGGTTTTCAGGATTCTCGGTGCATATTCCAAGGTGTCTACCAAGTCAAAAGTACCATTGACGAAGAGGTATATAATTTATGCTTAACTGAAATTTTGATAAGTCCCCAGTCCCCCACCCCCTCCCAACCCCCATCCCAAACTCGGAAAAAGGTTAAAGATGTAGGGGTGTTAATGGCTTCCAGATTTTTACAAGTATGTTTTGATAGATCTATGGACCTTTGTATAGATTGTTGTATTTCATTGCCCTTAGTGAAATCTTACTGAAATGGTGCATAATATATAGTTGTTGATGTCATCCAGATGAAAGGATCTGGTCAATAAGATATAGATACTATCCTCTTTTTTTTTTCTCTCTTTTGGGACGGTGGGGGGTGGAGGGGTGGGGTGTAAACATGGTGTCCAGTCCAGCTCGCGCTCACCAAACTACTAATTCCATGGAATACTTGCCACCTCCCACCAGCATGCATTAGGTGTCGGATAACTCTATCCACCAAGGATAGAACAAATGGGAAGAAATCACCTAGTGTTTTTTGTATTTGCTGGGGTTTGAACCAGAGACTTCATGGTTCTCAACCCACTTTATTGACCACAAGGCCACACCCTTTGGTGTATATTAGATACTATTTCAATCTTGTTGCGTAGTAGAAGTGATCTCTATGAATACTTCGAGTACATGGCGTTTTCCAATCATACAGAGTGTTGGGTACTAAATTAAAAAAAAAACTTCTCGTACATTCTGAAGTAACTATACAAGATGTAACAAATCTTTGTCAAGTTATGCAGTCTAAGGCCTACGACTAATTGTTAAGTTGTTTCTGGAACAATCTCTTCCATTCTGTTATCCATAACCTGACTGATGCCAGTGGCTGTCAATTGGTTTCTAAAAGGAGCTTTTGGTAATATGCAATTTTACTACAGTGAATTTGAAGAGCTGGAAGCAGTTCCAACCATGGCTGTAATTGATGGTCCTCTGGAGCCGTCATTGTCTACTGCATCAAATGCTCCACATCTCCCTGAGGACAATTCCTTTGTGAACTTCTTCAGTGTATGGCTTTTTTCTCCCTACCTCTTTGCTCTTCTTTCCAATATATACTATGTCTGTTGTGCAAGAGATCTTACCGAGAGGAACAACTTTCCCGTGTGCAATTCTTTTTCAAGATCTTTAGATACTCTTGCTAAGCATTTCTTTTCAGATCCTTACTTTTGTATAGATCAAGTTTCCTTAGATGTAGTGGGGTATATGTGATATGCATTCAGTATGTTAGTGGGAAATGTGACTCTTGTGCAGTTCAAAACGCTACTAGTTATTTGACCCTAAAATACAAGGGTAGGACACTGTCTAAATTTCTTGGATGAAGTCTCGAGGAGTAATGATACAACAATTCAGGCCATGAAATTATCAGGGTCAAGACCAAGGTTACTTTGTTGGCAGGAATTTTTTAATAACATTAATTAAAAAACTAGCCAATGATTAATAGGGCAACCCAATGCACTAAAGCTCCTTCAAGGTCCGGAGAAGGGCCCTATCACAAGGGTCTATTGTATGCAACTTTACTTTACATTACTGTTAGAGGCTGTTTCCGAGGATTAATTTATGTTAGTGAGGAAAAAAGCATGAAGTACATATTAACTACTTCTTGAAAGAAAAAAAGATAGCCAGGAATTTTGTTTTCGGCTATGTTGTATAATCTTGACTAAATTTATGCTTTTCTTGCAGAATGCTATGACAATTGGGAATGCTTCTAGTACTGCAGTTCAAGGGCAGCTATACCACTCATCTCCAGCTACTCTACCTCCCTCTCGTCCTCCTGCTTCTGTTCCTTCCTCTTCAGCACCGGTCCTGCTTTCATCTCCTCCTCTTTCAGCTTCTTCCCTTTTGAGGCCCCTCCATGATGCACCTGAACCAGACATCAGTGCTAAATGGTCTTCAAATCTGGTGAAGCCATCATCTTTTTTTGGTCCTCCACCTGCCTCTTCTCCGCTGATGCCTCCCATTTCTTCATCAGTGCCCACTGCTCCTCCACTTCTTCCCCTTGGGAATCTACAGCGCCCTTATGGAGCTCCTTTGCTTCAACCATTTCCTCCGCCCACTCCTCCTCCTTCTCTCACTCCTACTTCTGCTCCTATCCCAAACTATGTACCTGTTGTTAGCAGAGATAAAGTGCGGGAAGCCCTTGTAATGCTTGTTCAGGTATGTTTTCCTAGATTCCTTAGTTACCTTGCTTTGCTAAACATTCTTGAAGACATTAAGCATTTAGTCATCTGCAGTTAATTTCTTTGTGTTGTAATGAGAAATTGATACGACAAGGTAAAAAAACTCCTTTGAGAGGATATACTGAAGGAAACCAACTGTTCTAACTTGCATAGCTATGTAGGGAACAATCCACATAATGTACGTAAGAATATGCAGTAATAGCTCTAAGGACTTGATTTCATCTGGAGTCATGTCTGGATGCTATTCCACCTGAGAAGCATGATAACATTTGCAGTGTAGGATTTCTGAACTCTACACCTTTTACAAATATTATATGGTGCATCAGTGAACCTGATTACCGTCTGGTTGCTCTTGCATTGCATTGGACATTTAACTAGAGTATTAGAAAATACACCACATATGATACCTAAGTGTTGTTTGGTTTCTTATTGCTTATAAGTAATTGATCATAGAAAAAAGGGATCTGTATGACAGTCTGACAGACTGTTATACATGTGAGAATAATGGAACTTAGCATAACCATGAGCTTACTCTAGGGAATTTCCTTGACCCTGTTCTTCTTTTCCCTAGGTATGGATAAGGTAACTAATAGTGTGCAAGATGGGTTTGATGGTGATGTCATTCATTGATGTTAATATTTTAATTGGCAAAACTAGCTATAGGGTAAACTAAAACCTGATATAGAGAAGCACTCTGGAAAATAAGGGATTTGTGATGAGTAGAAGTTAGAAAACAAGCATTAAAAATTTATCCTCGGACCTTCACAAGAAGAACAAAAAGTAAATTGAGATTGGAGGGGTTCTCATTGGCCTAAATGTAGAAATTTCAATTTCCTAGGCTCAGTCTCCCAAGAGGAAGGCATGAAAGATGAATATGTGGTACACAGTTAAAGCAGAATGGGTGAAGAACAGAAGTGGCGTAGGAGGTTTATGTGTCAGGAAGATACATAAAATGAGAAGCATGTTTGTGTATATCACTGTTATATAGGAACAAGTATTGGGCTTCTTCACTGGGTAAGTGTCCTAAGGATGTAGATGTTAAGATGGATATGCGTAGTATGAAATTGGACTAGATTAAAACTAATCACATCAAGCAGAGGGTGCAAGTAGCTAACACATAGGATAATATCTTCTAGAATAGTCTGCATGGCTGCATAGACCTTCAAAAGCATTGGTGGGTTTTTCAAACAGAAGACAGTCGTTAATGCTGTACAATAGGTTGTGTATTTTGCTTCAAGGAAATGCAAAATTGATGACCTAATTTTTCTTTGTGAAATTCCTGATTCCCCCTTCAGTATTTCCTTATTATATGCATATTTTTTGTGAATTCCTCATCATATTGCCTATTATATGGCCTTATTCTATTGGTACTGTGAAAACACGTGAGTATTTCACTAATAATAGATTTATTTGCCTACAACGGATCAACTCTCAATTCAAGTGCTATACCAGAATGTTGGAATTGGTATCAAGTTAAACCTGTAAAAATGTTGAAACTTTTTTCTGCATGAAATCATTGGTCAACTAGCAGTTTTATGTACCAGGTGTAAAATGATTTAAAAGAAATATGATCTTTTTGCCCTATTAAAAAGGAAAGAGAAGGGTCCTCTATTTGCTTGTCTTTTTGTTTTAACCCTAGGAGAACTGCACCCCAAAAGGTGGCTATTGAGGTGGGAGAACCCAAGACTAAAAATACTCCACATCAGCACTTTGTTGCACCAATGTGGAAATGGACCATAGCAAACGACCACACTCCGCATCCATTTTCCTCGCATCACCATCCAAGGCACGAAAGATGGTGGGTGGCTCTGATACCATGTTATAACCTAGGGAGAACTACACCCCGAAAGACAGCTATTAAGGTGGAACAACCCAAGGCTATAAAATACCCCACATCAGCACTTTTTAGTACTGACATGGGACTTTGCAATAGACCATAAGACTTTATCCCCCCGAAAAGATCATCTAAATGTTTTCTTGCCTAACCAAAATATAGGAGCAATATTTTTTGGACTAAGCAAAAGCTTTCTAACTGCTCTGCAATTCAGAAGAGGCAATCCATTGGTGTACTCCCTAAACACCATGCTGGAAACCATAAATTTTTGCCTGCCCAAAGAATGCCAAATTAGCTTCTTGGTAATCTATCAAAACCAGAGAATTTTGCAGGAGATGGATAAAAACTCAGCTGTAAAATACAACTATGCTGAACAATACCTATCATGGACTTCTAGAGAAACTGAGATTTAAGAACACTGAAGAGGCCCTGAATTCAGCTATTGTGAACTAGTGAGGGACAGCTGTAGTAGTTACGGAGCTACAGTCGTGTAGTAAGTTCACGGGTTATTGACTTGTCTACTCTTGATAGAGTCAATGGTAATGCTTTTGTTATTTCTGTTTAATTTTTGTCCATTCTTGTTCTTGTGCGTATTGTTCCATTCACGAGCGTCTTGATAAGATAACTACTGGTTTCTTTGTGCTTCTAATCTGATTTTTATTTCCTTAACAGGACGATCAATTCATAGACATGGTATACCGGGCAGTGCTGAATGCTCATCAGTCATAATTCAAGGTGGAACTCGAAATCATCTGATGAAATTTCATTATGTCGTTTCAGTGGGGCTAAAGAAGAAGAGGTTCAAATGGTCAGTGTATAGGGAGTTGTGTGTGAGACCTGCTATGTATAGTTATGTATTTTGTTTCAGTGCGTTAGCTTTTGGAGTTTAACCTCTTCGTAAATAGTTTCTTTTTAGCTATGGTCTGAACATTCCAGTTTTGTTCTTTACAGCGCTAAAGCAAGAGTAATGTGAACCGTCGTTTCAACAATTGTGTTTATATGGTTATGTCCCTAGTCCGGTTTAGTACAAAAGATTTAAGAATTGATTAACATAGCATCTGAGGTAATATTCTTGATTATCATACATGATTTAATAATGATTGATTTCATATTAAGTTGGTATAATATAGTAGAATAACAACAGAGTGGATATTAGGATATTATCAAATACCGGAATTAAGAACGAGTAACCAACAACTAAACACGGTATTATTAATAAAGAATTTACTATAGATATCATATTTACTATACTAGATATATTTGTTATTATTGTCTCTTCAACAGAGCCCATACAAAAAGAGTGAAAATTGGAAAAAGTAGCACATCAACAACTTTGTGAAGAAGCGGTCAGGAGCTCGTGCAAACCACGTAGCCACACCATGGCATCCGCTAATTTTTGAAGGGGTCTTGTTCAATGAAGATTCCAACATAAAATATCTTTATTTAGACTAGCTGGCTATTATCCATCCAATTAACTATAGTGTTCATTTAAAGGATTAAATCAGTCCCATGTTGGATTGCCTAATCCACGTTTGTGATTCATTAAAAAGGATAAAAGTTGCAAACTAGTGATGATAGATAATTAATTATAGAGGTCTGAATCCAGTTGAAGTTTATATCTTTTGATACTCAACATAAATTTAAATATATAATGGTGAGAATCTTAAAATATTAAATTCATAGAATATAATTCGTAGATCCCTTCCAATCCCATTTTAGATGGGCATCTTACTAAAAATATTTGTTCAACTTATTAAATCAAGATAGAATTAATTAAATTTGTTCCCATTTTACCCCTATGATATAATATGGTCTTCGGAAATTTAAATAAATTTTAAAAATTCAATATTTTTTTCTTAAGAAACTAATTAATATGAGTAAAGTTGATGAATCTATTAATCACCGTTTAAAATACAAAGTACCTAGCAGTTATAAATTAAAACTCATTTATTTCTTTTTTTACCAAATCAGAAGAGATACACATATTGGTAATTGAGTTCCACTTAGATTGGGCAGCTCCAACACATTATCCAAAACACAAACCATTTTATCTATAAAAAACCACATGGCAATAAGGGATTGATCAACAACATATCTATGAATTTTATGATAGAGACAATCCTACTTGCCACCACACATTTCCCAAATATGAATGTTGTCCACAGAAATCATGAGATATTTGTACACTCTTTATTATTCCCAGTACTAGCAGAATAGTATTGTCTCAGAGAAGAAGGTAACAAGAATGGCATCCACAATGTCCAGTGTTACAGGCTTAGCTAACTCATCTCTTTCTCGATTTTCTTTTTCAAAGACTCGTCTCACCTCAGGTATGAACTTTGATCAATATTTTGCATTTGCAAGAGAGTTCAAGCCTCTTCGTTATATGACTTACTGTGTATAGGTTTTTTGTACCATCAAGTTAAGTTTATTTTAGAACAATTGATAATTCCTCATAGCAAGTCTGATATGATAATTTGAAGGGAAAAAAAATAACATTCCCTCAGTCGCACATTATGTGATGTACTTTAAACGTATAAATTCCACCCTCTTGATTGAGCCCATAATTTAAAAAGAAAAAGTAATTACAACATTATTTATGATTAAAAAGGGAGAGTGAATCACATTAATCGAGAGAAGGCTAGGTCACGTTATAGCCTGTTAAATTGCTTTATGGTGTAAACATTCTTTATTATATATAACTTAAATTCATTTCGAAAAATTATCAATGTTGTATAATTATTATTTCTAATTATAAAATGTTTGTATTTTCTCTTGTTAGATTTCCTGGCACCACCACTGCCAGCAAGAAACCCTATAAGGGTAGCAAAAGCTTCAGGAGGCAGAGTTACATGCAGGTAAATGACCAAATTAAATAAACAATTAATATAATGATTTTATGTATAAATTTGTTGCCTTAGAAGTTTAATTACTTATATGAGTGTTTTAATGATATTCAGTTTTCAGAGGGACTGGTTAAGGAGAGACTTGAATGTGATTGGATTTGGTCTGATTGGATGGTTGGCTCCTTCAAGCATTCCAGCAATCAATGGAAAAAGTCTTACTGGACTTTTCTTTGAAAGCATTGGCAATGAACTCTCTCATTTCCCAACTGGACCTGCTCTCACTTCTCAATTCTGGTACTGAGACGACTTTTTGATATATCTTTACTTTCTTAAATTTTATGTCAAGACGAGCCATTGAAATTGGAGTTTGTGGACAGGCTATGGATGGTGTGCTGGCACTTGGGGTTGTTCCTGTGCTTGACATTTGGACAGATTGGATTCAAGGGACGGACTGAGGACTATTTCTCTAAGTAGAAGATTATTTTCTTCTGCAGATTTCCTTGTATAAATTTTAAATAAGCTACTCAAGTGTTTGCTTATTCATTTTCTGCATGTTATGGACAAGAAATACCTTTTCTTCTTTTACAAGCTTTTTCAATTTTTCTGCTTATTAGTCAAAAGCATGAGATATGAGATTAATGTGTTATTATAAACAATGATACAAAATCAAATGGCAAACTCAGTATACCAAAAGCCCCTGCCATATACATGGTTTGGGGAACACAAAAGTATATATTATATGCTCTATCTTTCTCAAATTCCACTTGTGAAGTTTTAATGGATATGTTATTATTGTTATTGATACAAAATCAAAATTTGGAAAATGAAAAAATTAAAAATAAAGATAGAATATAAGGTAGACAATTGACAAAGACCAATGAACAATCAATTAAAAACAAAGTGAACACACATACACTATTGAGGAATACTTTCAAGTAAATGAAATTCCATTTGAAAACATACCTTGTAAACTTGTGTGCAACAATGATAAGTGATCATTAAATCAATTCTATTGTATTATATTAGGGTCTTTAGGCTTTGACTTCACTAATATTTTATCATCAAAGGAACATGCATTTCTTTTTTTTTTTTTAAGGTAGTTTTAATTCTTTTCATTCTTGGAATTGAAGAAAGATAAAAAAAAAATATGTCAGTAACCTAGCACGACAAATTATTTTCTTCTCCAAAGGCATGAAAAATAATCATAGTAATGTTCCTGTTAGATTATTGATCAAAATAAGCGAAAGGCCAATTCATTTACAAACTCAAAAAAAGAATACAGTAACACGATTCAATTGCAATGGAAAAAAAAATACTGATGGCTATCTTATTTCGTATCACCGGTTAAACTAAATTGATTAATGTATACAAGTTAAATATTTTCTAAAAGTCTGTTTGTTTTGAATTATTTAAGGTATAAGCAAATCAAGTGTTGTATCAAAAAGAAGAGAAACTGACTACGGCCACACGAATTACAGAATACTGGTGTATTTTTAGGCCGTTGAATGGGGCCCTTCTCTTCCTTTTGCCAATTTTAAGCTATGAGCAACGGCTACAATTGCACTCAATATTACTATCAACAATTATGAGAAGAAAATGGTTTCAAAATTCAAGTAAATAAAATTTTTTACATGTATTTTATTGGTCATTGGTGTTACACAAAGTATTTAGCCCTTTTCCCATAGGGCTGCCAATCATTGATTATACTATCTTCGAAAGCCTAAAGAGCTATTTCCCACTTCTCTTCTTCCCTCTTTTTGATTATTAAAGTAATTAAAACAGTTGAGTTGCACAGTGGAAAATGAGCTCATCAAGATCAACTTCTCTGCATATGCAAACAGAGGGCTCTGATGACTTGTCGGTTTCGGCAAGAAAACTGGCTTCTACTCTATGGGAAACTAAACTGAAGGATTTGGAGGAAATGGGTTGGAAAGAAAGAGTTTCCAAATTGGGTTCAGCAGCTCTGCAATTCTCTCATCCTTCTCATACCCCTGTTTCTGAGGTAGCTGTAAATTCTTCTTTTGGGGATTTTCTTGGAAAGTTTGTAGCTTTGGGTTCTGCATATTATGTGTTTTGAGTTTTACCATTTGTGTCTTGGATTTTGCAGAACATGGAACGAACCAAAGTGGGTAGTCATAGAAGAAGAAAACATAACAAGGCTGAGCTCGCTCGCCAAGATGGTTGCTCAATGGAGGTAATCATTTCTGTTATTCTTTAATGCTACTGACATTTAAGCCATTTTTAGTCGAGGATATAGGTCTTTTTTTTTGGTTTTGATGCCATTTCATTAAATATTACGGGTGCTTAGTGTAGATTCATGTAACTGACTTAATTAGCTTGAAATTGAAGCAAAGTAGTTGTTGAACCTATCCAAGACCACAGTAATACTGCTTGTATGGTCTAAAAGATCACCATTGATTTTTCGGACTCACTAAACTTTTTCCTCTTCATAGAATGCAGAACAATGCATTAAGATTTTATCACTATAAATAATATTAATGGCGTTTGGACGTGCCCTTAAGCATCTTCAGAGTTTATCTTAGGAAATGGACAAAAAATTTCTGAACAAAGGAACAGGACATGTGAATTGATTCTGGTTCTGGTTCGATCAAAGCCAACAGGCCATATTTTGTTTGATATAATTTTGAAACTTTTATTGTGATGGATTATTTTTTGGTAAGGTCTCTGAAACTCTTACTGCTCTCAACTGCTGCTACTTTCTGTTAGCTACTCCACATTGAAATATATGGTTAATACAAGAATGAATATGCAGCTTGATAGGACACTAAACCATGAACAGACTCTAAGCAGACATCATTTGAAGGATTTGTGTCATGGCCTTACCACATGCAAAGAGCTGTTGCAAGGTCTGAGGCATGTCTGGCATCTCAAAGATCAGAAATCTACATGTTCATCCCTTTTATCAGCTATAAATACAGAGCTTGACTGGTTGTGTGATGAGGTGTCTAGATTGATAAACGAACACAAGCATAACCACAGTGAAGTTGATATCCTCTTGAAGATGTTTGAAGAAGAAAAGATGGCCTGGAGGGTAAAAGAGCAAGACAAGATTCATACTGCCATTTCATCCGTAGCCAGGGAGTTCAAGATAGAGAAGAAACTGAGGAAGCAAACTGAGAGATTAAATAAGAAGCTTGGCAGAGAATTGGCTGATACAAAGGCATCTCTTTCGAAGGCAGTCAAAGAACTTGAAAGCGAGAAGAGGGATAGAGAGATATTGGAGCAAGTGTATGATGAATTAGCCAGAGGTCTTGGAGAAGATAGAGCTGAGATGGAAGAATTGAAGAGACAATCTGCTAAAATCCAGGAAGAGGTGGAAATGGAACAGAAAATGCTTCAACTAGCTGGTATGATGCACGAGGAAAGAGTTCAAATGAAGCTATCAGAAGCCAAATATCAATTTGAGGAGAAAAATACAATTTTGGATGGGTTAAGGAATGAACTTGAAGCATACTCGGCATCCAAAAAGGGTCAAGAACAAGGCGGTGATTCACCTAATTATGAAGCAATCAATGAGCATGAGAGACATTTGAGAGGAACACTTCCAAGCACACACCATTACCGGGATAAAGAGAAGGCAGATGGAAAAATACTCAATAAAGAAGAGGATGGAGAAGATGGTGATTCAGCTGATAGCGACCTCCATTCAATTGAATTGAACATGGGTGATAACAGCAAGAGCCATCAGCAGTGCACTGCTCAACAGAATGATCCGAATAGGTTGTTGGTCTCTGGTAAAAATAACGGGAGGGGGTCCATCTCAGATAAATTCCCAACGCAAAGCATTTCATTAGAAAGGGAAACTTCAGATGGCATAGAGTGGGAATTCCGCATGGGAGAAAAAGAAAACATGAACAGTACTATGGATAGAGGAATTTCTAACTTTCTTAACAATGGAGAAACACTAGACTTCTCTTCTCAATATTGGAAAAAGGATCATGCGGATGAGATGGAGAGATATAAAATGATCAAGAATCTTTGCGACCGTATCATTTCTGCTTCAAGAATAACATCCTCTCAAGGCTTTTCTGGTCCAACCAAGAACTGTAGCCAACAGAAATTGTCTGCCAATGATCCTAACAAGGTGAGGGTGAGGGCTTTGCCATCTTGCAGGGAGAAGCTCGAAGTAATACCAGAGCTTATTAAAATGTCATGCAGGGAGCTACTCGAATGAATGCCAGAATGCCAACAGAATGTAATGGTCCTAGTTATGTTCTTCTTTTCTGAATGAATAGCTAAAATATCTGAAAATTCAGGGATGTCAACAGAATCACAAAACTTTCGATGATTTATGAGACAAAACAGTTCACAACTTTGCCAATGTTCTCTAAGGAATGAATAAATGTATGCTCTATTCAGAACTATATGACTCTTTAGATTATTCATTTTTTAGCCTCTAGTAACACCCCTAGTATCAAATCACTTCTTTGTATATTCTGTTACAATCTTCACCGTGCTCACTTGTGTTACGCTTAGCCTACTGGCTACTACATTTCCAGTCAATTCCACGTGGAATTCCACAGGCTGAGGACTAAGGTTTACTAATCTGTTCTTGGTGGAAGAATGTAAGATTCTTCCTGAGAAATTTCTGTTGAGTGGTATCCGTTTTATCATTTATGTGGATTCAAAGCTTTACAAAAGTCTATGTTAATGCTCAGTAGGTGTAATTTATCATTGGAGAGAAAGAGAAACTTTTATTGATCTTTTCTCAACACACTATCATTAGGTTAAGGGAATGTCTTTCATTTGCTTAACCTTATAATAAATCATTTCATGCATAAAGCACCTCCAAAAGGACATCTTATATTATATTGAAGAAACATCAACTGCTTCAAGAGAAAAAAAATGCACAACATAGCAGCTAGTTCATTCAAGTTGGTTTACTCTGGGACGGATGCAGGCACACAATGGATTCTTCATCACGACGGTGAATTCCAGCTTCTCAGATAGATCAACATTGTTTCCATCCACAGCCTTCCACTGAAAATGCCAGATCAAATTAGCCACAAAATACTCTAAATGGAGCATAGCCAAGCCATATGCAGGACATACTCTTCTCCCTGCACCAAAAGGCATCATCTTGATCTCTCTAACCCCTGTTATATCAAACGCTTCTTCATCATCGCCGCCCACTGATAAGAACCTATCTGGATTGAAATCCAAGGGATTCTCCCACATTTGGGAATCCAAACCCATATCTGCAACCATGAAATTGATTGCTACATTCTTAGGGATGACATAACCGTTGAGTTCCACTTCCTCAGTTACCGTGTGCGGCTGCAGGAAGTGACCTGGTGGATGCCGCCTTAGACCTTCTAGGACCACTGCTTTTAGGTAAGGCATTTTATCTAGATCTTCCTCTTTCACTACCTCCTCCTCCGTCACTCCATCCAGCTTCGAATTCCCGCTGCTCAGTACCTCAGATATCTCCTGGTATAGTTTTTCCTGAATAGAAGGGTATTTAACCAAGTTAGCCATAATCCATTGCAACGAGGTGGCCGTAGTATCGGTGCCAGCAGAGAGGAACTCACTGCATAGGCTAACAATCTCTCCCTGATTAAACCTCCTTTTCTTCTCAGGGAATTCCAAATTCAGCAATGTCTCCGCATAAGCCACTACATCTTCCTTAGTTTTTGCTTTCATTCGAGCCTCGATCAGAGGTATAAAGGTACTCTCTTGCTCTTGTATCATTTGGTTAAGCTCCTTCCACTGATTCCTGAATATGATCTTTTGAAGTGATCTCGGAAAGAAGCTGAGATTGATGAATCTACCTGCACTTTGCATCCATCTTCGTTGTACATCTCGGATCTGTTTGACTTGATGCTCCTCGGTCTTGTCCCCGAAGCACATCAGGACAAGAAGATAGAACATGGCATAACGAAAGTGATCAATCACCCTGATCACTTCCGTGACTGCAGAATCCGAACGAAGCTGTTGAATAAGGATAGTTAGCACCCGTGACCGGACCTTAGAGTAGGACTTGGTGCGAGAAGGGTGGAGGATTTCAGAAACAATGTTTCGCCGGAGGAGGCGCCATAAGGAGCCATAGGGGGAGGAGGAAATGTTAATTCGGCTACTATGAAGGGATACACTGGTCTGAGCGGCCTTTGGTCGGTCAGAGAAAACAGCACCTTGCTGGACTAAAGCTTGATAGGCTAATGAGTGGCTAGCAACAAATATAGAAGGACGACGAAATCCAATTCCAATTCTTAAGTTGAAGACAGGACCATATTTCGTCTTGAGGTCCCTGAGGATGAGTTCTATATCTGCATTAGCGCGTAGTAAGCTGGTAATCACAGAAAAAGCAAAGGGTCCTGGTGGAAATTTCTTGTTGATCTTCCGTTTATTGGATTTGAGACAGAAAGAGATGAACAAAGTGATGATGATGAGGAGCAGCCATGACTCCATTACTTCCAACTTTTCTCCACCTAATTAACTGTTACACAAGTGCATTTAGTTGTGGCAAACAGATTCTGTTACTTGTACAGATTAGTGATTTTGCTCGCGACAATGATAGCTCAGCCATTTACAATTTTTTATGTTTAGGAAAAACAAGAGTATCTACTATATGCATGGAGTAATTTTTCCTCGGATATTTTTTGTCTGCCATGTTGCTACAGAAAACACATGTAATATTAACATAATATAAAATATCAATTTCACATAAAACATGATCGTTATAATAAAATATTATTATATAAGATGAGTTAAAGAAATATTTGACGTATGGTCGATGGATTTGTGAAAAATCAATATATATTTTTTTATATAAAACTTTTCATAGCGTTGTATTAATAAATGATGATGTATTTTCTTTTCATCTCAATATACACCTAATTTTTTACACTATCAAATCATCCAAAAAAATATTTTAAAGATAAAACATATTAATTAACTATTATAATAAATAAAAATTAAACAATTTCATAGGTAACTATTTTTGTCTAGTTAAAGGGTCCATGATTTGTTTTTTCAAATAACGAGTTCCATTATTTTCCAAATGCTGGTAGTCTTGTAGGTATTTGCAAACAATCTTTTGTCTTTCAATTTCAAGAGAATTTTGAAATAATAGTTCAAAAGTGCATTTTAGTGAAATACTAGTGGCTTCAATTGAAATAATTAACTTTAAGTGAAACCAGCAAGTTTTGGGTTTTCATGTAAGTGTTACCTTTTTTTAGAGTCCGGTAGGCAACCAAATTAATTACATAAAATTAAACAGCTTTTTTTTTTCCAACTTTAAAGATAAACTATAATATCACCTGAAGTAGATAAAATGACACATGAAAATGTAATTAAGTCAGAAGAAATAAGTGTTGGAATGCTGAAACGAAGCGAATCAAGTTCAAAAGAGGTAGAAGGAGATGTTGATGAATGCACTTAAGACATCCCAATAAGAAGTAAATTAGATACAGTGAACTAGATTCACCAGGCAAAAAGCCTAGGCAAAAGGTGAATAAGAAAAATGAGTGACGAAAGAAGAAAATCTTATTTTGCATGATCAATCATTGGGAAACACTTTGAAAGAAAGAAGATTTAGAGTTACAATTTCTTTCAGACGAGTCTTGTTTTGTTCTGCATATGTTTTACTTAGAATTATTGTAGGAACAATCATTGTAAGTGGATTCATGTTTGAAGAAGTTGTAACAAGTTAGAGTTAATCTTAGAGTTGTGCTGAGAAGAGTTTGACTGCTTACTAATTTATAATTTG
>JAOTQJ010000096.1:20628249-20644654 GCA_025642045.1 Solanum sejunctum | reverse complement strand
GATGGTGACTTGGTTGGTGGCAGCGGAGATGGTGATGGCAGTGGTGGTAGTGGAGGAGATGTTGATGGTGGTTGAGGCAAACAAGTACAAGTGGTGTTTTGTGGAGGGTTGGTAGGTGTTGGTGGCAATGGAGACGATGGAGGCAATAGAGGCGATGGAGGTGGAGGTGGTAACGCACATTTGAAAGTGCTACAATCAACTTCATTAGACAAAAATCTCTGGCAATCCAATGCAGATCTCTGCAGTGGCCTTCCTCTAAGACAATTCTGTTGATCAGCAAACGCGTTCAAGTTTAGACAAGCTGGACTCACTTCTGAAAAGTAGTTATACTCATAGACAAAATTCTCCAAATTTGGAAGTGTACATATGTTGCTAGGAATCTTTCCAGACAACATATTATGACCCACATTCAACTGCTCCAAGCTCACCATCCCTCCAATACTCTCAGGTAAAGTTCCCACCATTTCGTTGTAACTTATGTCAAACACACTTACATTCTTCAGCATCCCAATCTCATTTGGCAAACATGAATGGAAATTGTTATTAAGAAGAAGCAATTCATGCAATCTAACCATTTTGCCTATAGTAACTGGTATACATCCCTCAAAGTTGTTGTTAGCCAAAACCATAACAGAAACAGGCGAATTCCCGAAGTTATCAGGCAACTCAAAAGCAAATCTGTTGTTGTTAATGAATAGAGCATCTAAATCCCTTTCAAAAAGTTGCCTTGGCAGAGCACCTTCAAACTCATTGAACCTCAAATCGAGATACTTCAAGTTAGGCAATTGAACAACCACATCAGGAAACTTTCCAGCGAATCGATTATTACTAAGGTCTAACTCAAAAAGAAGCTTCAAATTCAAGAAACTCTCAGGGATTGTCCCACAAAACCTATTAGAGTTTATATGAATCAATGCAAGGTCGAATAGTAAACCTAATTCATGTGGAAGTTTACCAGCTATATCACCATGATTGATATCGATACCAGAAACCGTAAGTTCAGAGGGCTGATCAAGTGAAGGGGAACAGAAAACTCCAGTATAATTACACACATTAGATCCTTCCCAATTCTTTGTTATATTGTGAGGATCAGACAGAATCACTTCTTTCCAAGCTTGCAACGCGATGTAAGCATTCTTTAGTCTAAAATTCTCAATAGAAAGTGATGGATTCATAGCAAGAACATCACCATTGTAGGATAGCAACTTTCTTCTGTTACTCTTTTCAATTCCAAGGCCAGGGAAACGATCGTCGATAGTATTAGATATTTGATTAGTGATGGACGCAGCATTGAAAAGAATAAGGAAGATAACAGGATAGAGTAATGTGTTTAGGCAAGAAATATGACCCGGAAAATGGTGCATGTTTTTCCCTAAGGTTGCTATGTTATTTTTTCCTCCCCTTTGTTGGGAAGTTTTGGGCACTCAAAAGTTTCTATATTGAGCTTTGTTTTCAGTAAAGAAATAAAGCAGGGATTTTTTTATTACTATTTGATTTGTTTTTTTGTCTATGAGCTAAGTCTTTGGATATTTAACTCTAAACAAGAAAAAGTCTTGATAGTTAATGTGATGAGCTTTTACAGCTTCTTCTTAGTAATCGGAGTTCTGGTAAAACAGACATTGAATTTGTTTCATAACTAAGAAACTTCCATATTTATTCTTTTAATAAGTATTTTTTGGAAAAAAATAAAAGGTTTTTGAAATGACAATCCCAAGAATCTCCTTTTAGATTACACGAGCAAACATATATAATTATACATCACTTAGTTTTTCGCAGTAATTTAAACTATATACCGTGTATAATCCTTTTTTTACTATTGGGGTCCTGTATAAAATGTAGCCTTATTTCATAGAGATTGAGAGATATTTTGAAAGATTTACTAGTAATATACTTATATCAAGTTATGTGTCATATTAAAGTTAGACATTTATTTATTAACGTGAATGAAATCAGAACTTACTATTGACTATTATCTGACATTCGAATTATAATTTATGATTTTGATGTATTAGAATATATAACACGGTTCAAAAATTTTAGTAAATACCATATTAGAAATAATAAATTAATATTGAAATACTGAAATGACAATGGTGCAAAATAAAGATAGAAGTTTTAATTTTGTTAAAAGGAAACAAAGAAATAGTCTTTACTCGTTTTAGATCAGCTTTTACACCGTCAAGACGATGCACCTAAAATATAGAAAATCTGGCAAAACAGATAATTAACGGAAAATATTTTTAGTGGTCCATTAAAATAATTTGTTAAATTCTTTCATTTGTTAATTCTTTATTTGTTCAAATTATTAATATTAGTTGATCTCAAAATATTTAAGTCTAACATAAAATACAATTAAAAAATATATTTTGTAAAAAATGAAAAATAAAATTCTTCTTCTTAAAATAACATACTAAATTTATTATTCTTCAATTTTAAATAATCAATTCTATCTTTTATTCAAGTCATCATGCTAAAATTTAATTATGTCAATATTTAATAATTTTTCATTGATTTTTAATAAATAACATATAATATTTATGTCCGTATCTTTTTAATGTAATCTTTTTCTTTTTATTAGGAGATGGACATGAATTTTAAATAATTGCAGAGAGTATACTATTGACTATATAGCTATAACATGTTTTATAATGATAAACTTAATAGTGTGGTCTTTGAGAATTGAGATTGCCCTTTCTTTCTAAATGTATCACGCAAATACATAATGGAGTAAAAGTTCTTAAAATTTTTAATTATCACTCACAAGTTTATTTATTATATTTTTGACGATGTGGTTGTCATCGAGTGAAAAATTCACACAAATGTGTTTTTTTAGTATAGAGAACTTTGTAAAATAATAAGGAATAAACGTGCAATGAACATTCTAAGAAACTAGTAAAGAGATAAACACGTGAAGAAATTCAATATACATATTTATATATATATTGTAGATCTCTATTGACCCGGATATCTTGTCAAAAAATAAATTTGTACACATGGAGAGTTGCTCCAAGCATTATTATGTGCCCTTAATATTTCCATAGCCTTTTTCTTTAAACATGTTTCACAATTTGCTTGAATCACCATGCAAAATTTTGTCACTGCCCCAACTCTCAGCATTTCCATCAACACTTGTTTTGTTGCAGAAAATTTAGCAATGAATCCAAGAATTTGAATTGCACTTTCATCTGTGGCTGGAGAAATTCTAAGTATCCTTTTAGAAACAATTGCAATTCCAGCTGCATGTTTAAGTAATTCTGCTCTACCATCAGCCAAACTACACAAATGTGACAAAAGAGAAAAAACTAATTCAGTAACCCTTTTCTCATTGTTTCTTAATTCCAGCTCGATTAGCTCGAAAACAGCCCCCAATTCTATCATTTTTAGCTTGTTTCGTCCCCTGGGACAGGCATCTATTAGAACATGTAAAGCTGCTTTTGTTGCCTGTTGAGAAACATACTTTACGTTGTTTTTCCTCACAGTATTCAACATTTGTTGGAAAAATTCAGGTGTAAGACTCGATAAGAGATTTGTACTTGATACTGAAATCACATTTTTCAGGACCAACATTGCATGAGTCTTGATTGACGTTACAACTTGATTGTTGTTGTTGTACATTTCGCGACTTTTATAAATCCATAAAATAGCTTCAATTAGATCATGATTTTCCTTGACAAGTTTGATGTTTTCATGTGTTGGTCTCCAAACAAGATGGAAAATCCTCAAAGCTTCTTCAATTCCCATAATCAATTCGCCTTCCTTAAAACTCTTCAATATAAATAAAACCACAGCCTTAATAGCACCACCTTCATCAAAACACTGCTTATTTTCCTCATTCTCACTTATCATAGTCAATATTTTTCTTAAAGATTCTAAATAAAGACCGCGATTATTCACCTGACGAATTAGCCTGATGACATGTGATTTGCTGAGAGGATATTTCGGAGATGGAATTTGCTCTATCCCTTTCTCAGCATTGCATATGGTCCACGATCGAATAAATTTCCCTAGCATATGGTTTGGTGTTAACAACGCGATGTCTCTAGGCAAAATTTGCTTTGTCACCGGACACGTAGATGTATTTTCCTCTGCCATCAACAACCATTTTTCAATATTTTCTCTATCATATGTAATCCCAGTGACTGTTGTGACAGGATCTTTCATGATTTGAAGTGATATTGGACACAAGAAATATTGTGGTATTTCTACTTCTTCCATATTTTTCTATGCAATAAGAATAAACAAGAAGGATCTAACAATATATAAAAGAGAGGATTTTTCGAATGAAAATTAAAAGGTGGTAAAATAAAGCGGCTGATAAATATTTATGCATCAAGTTTGAATGGAAAAAAGCAAAAGGAAGATGCAGAAGAAAAGAATCATTTTCTTTCTTATTTGATTTTTTTGGGTCAAAGATTGAATTAGAAGGAGCCGGTCAACCCACGTGAAACAATTGAGAAAAAATATATTTGTATTTTGACTTTGTAATATTTTTCCACATTGCAGGCAAATCATAGTGGTCAGTGGGGCTGACAGACAAATAGGACGCATAAGTAGAAACTAGAAGTGGACATAGATTTTAAAATGGAATTCTCTGTGGGCGTGGTGGTGGATACAGTAATTCAGTTTTAAATATAAAAATTAAAATTTTTTAGTATTAATATCTGAGATTTAAAGTATGATACATTGAAAAAAAATTTAATTTTTGATAAATTAAATATATATGTAGTTTTACTTTCTTTATCCAGATGAAAAGAAGAGATTTTTGAAATTTGTGGGGATGGATGAACATAATAGAAAATATGATAAATAAAAGAGTATAATTAAGTAATTTTTTTTCTAATTTTAATTAATGAGTTTGATCTTATTTTTAGTTTTTGTTCGTCATAGATTTTAAGAAATTTAAAGTTTTAAAGTTTGCTTTTTAGAGTTTAATGCTTTTTAGAGTTTAATTTGAAGTTGTGTTTGATATTATATTAATACCTATAAAAAATTGTCTAAATTGCATGTTCTCTAGTTTTTTGGCCCATAAAATTTTATCGGCGTCCTCCGGCACCATCGGGCCACTTAGAACTCTTGTCGGCTCATTACGGACCCACTCTTATGATTTTTTGAGCAAGTTACGCCGGAGTCCTGGCAGCGTCAAATTCCATAAGCTAACACCCATGAAAAACTGTCTAAATCGTTTGTTTCTATTTTTTGACCCACAAAATCCTATCAGGCATCCTCCGGCGCCACCATGCCAGTTGGGACTTTTTTCGAACTCGTTACGGACCTATTCGTATGAATTTTTGAAAAAGTTACGTCGGATCCCCTGATAGCGCCAAATTTCGTGGGCTAACACCCACCAAAAATTGCCCAAATCTAAAAAAATATACTTTAAAAATCTATTCAAATTTTATGATTAAATAAATATTTAAAGATAAAATTTTAAAATTTATTCACAAAATTTACTGTTAAACATAAGTAAAGCCTATTTAAATTGACTTATAACTTATGACTTATGAACCTTGAGTAATTTATGAATAGTAATAAGTACAATGATATTCCACAAGTGAAATCTGAGAAGGAAAGATTGTACGCAGACCTTACCGTCACTTCATAGAAGTAGAGAGCTGAATAGTAATAACTAAAAAGAATAAATTTATATGGATTGTAGAAAGCGCTAGCAGAATTGGAAAGTCTGATTCAAAATAGTTGTTAGCTTAACCTGTCTCTCACGATATCAAACACATGGTGCATGCATGCACGAATAGAAAAATCCATTTGTTTTAGACGACTCAACTTTCTTGTTTCGTTTCATGCATTTAGACCGCAATTACTCATTATGTTTAATAAGTATAAATCACAGAGAAATTTTAGAAGAGAAGAATAAGGACTGAATGAATATATATTTATATTATTTATGAATAAAATTATATTTTAAAAAAAAAATAGAAATAAAACAACTTTTATTTTGGAGCTGATCAATATATACGGATATTCTAATTCAAGTAAAATTAATATAATGTATTGTGAATTACAACATAGTTTTTTGAGCTCTATGCAAATTTCGGACAAACTAATAATAGGATTATTGGGTTAATAATGTCGCATAGAATATTTATGACTTATACACATATCGTATAAAAATTTTACACCATGATCGATAGAGTTGACTTTTAGCTATATATTAACTTTTTATAGCAAATACGATATAAAATGATAAAATGATAGTAATTTTTTATTTTATCATACAATAGATAAAAAGATTAAATTTCACTGGTATATAGCGTAAAAATGGTTCGCATTATTTGAGGATATAACTTAAATCTTACTCTCTTCAACTCGATTTATGTAATATTAAATTCGATTTTTGAGAGTTAAATAAATTTTTTCTTTATTATAATTCTTATATATATATATATAATTCTTTTAAATATTTTAAATAGTCAAGTATTGTGACTTAGTCTTCAAATATGTAGATTTTTATTTCAAATACTTGAAGATTTTGTATTCAAAATTCGTAATCAATATTAATATTTTATAACATATATAATTATCTTTTTTAAAAAAAATAAAAATGTAGAAGTATTCCATATCCATAAAACAGTACTCTAGTCATGGTAGTAGAGTCATCTAGAAGTCTTTTTTTTTTTTTTAATTTGGAGCAAAATATGATGAGTGCACAGTGGCGGCTCTTGAACAAATCTGGATGAATTAATTGAATTATTTTTTCTTTGGTCATGCACTTATATTTATTAATTATTAGATGACGACGAGGAGATACTCAGTGAAATTTTAGAAGTAAAATTTAGAGAAATGTAGATTTTATTACTATTTTATAAATATAATTAATTCTATTGTTCGATACGTAATTAAGTACATTAATTGTATTTCTTTTCTTACTTTTTCTAAGAAGTGAGAATGTGATTGAAATTTAGTTCATTATCAATTTTTTAAGTAAAATATATTGATTAGTCGACTCCAACTTATGTGGTGCATTGTACTTCTTATTTTAATGAAGTACTATTAATAATGTTTGAAACGTCACTAGGTATTTTTATATACTCATAATACATAAGTACGTACAGTAATATTTTGTATTGGATTTTTTGGTTGTTGTTGATGAAGTTAATATTTTATATATTTTCAAAAGTTTCAAGAGTTTAAAATTCAATTCAAAACATGATGTGTTTACAAAGAAAACTATGTAAACAAACTTTTATATTAAATCAAATTCTCCATACATTGAATCAATTTTTTTTTTATAAGGTGAGGAGCAATATAATGAATGAATCAAATTAAGGATCAACTATAATGCTTCTCCATTCTCCAGATTTCACTTGTGAAATTTCACTGAGTATGTTATTATTGTATAATGCTTCTCCATACATGAGTTTGTTCCATTGGTAATATTTGAGTCTCCACAAGAGTTGTAAAAAGTTTAGAATTTTAAGTATGGAGTTTTGGATATGCAATTTTATTTTATGATTTAATATTAGAAAATTTTATACTTAAATATGAATGTTGATCCACAAATTTATATTTCGTAAAACAAGAATCCATCATTTTATATCTACCGATTATTTATTTGATATGTAAATAAAATTTATAATAGTTAAAATTATTACTAATGATATTTACCAACAAATAACACGAAAGTAACAATGTTGATTGTCTTTTCGGTCATTTGATCGAGAAATATATGTTTAACATGAGGGGCTTGCCCCTTTTTTGTCAGAGAATTATATTAAAGTGTATTGCCCTAAAACTCACGTTCAATTTTATGTTTTTATTGAATTAATAAATATTCTATGTTTTATTAAAATAAATTTATGATAGTGTATTATATTTTTGCGATGAACTTTTGCTTATCTAGTAAGATTATATAGACTCCTTAGACCCCACTTGTGAGATTTCACTGAGTATGTTATTGTTATTTGTAGTAAGATTATATAGACTATACAAAATTAGGTCAATTTTGATAATTTCCATAATTTATAAATATTTTATATTTATAAAAAAAATACAACTTAAAATCTTAAATTGCGTAAATATTCAAATAAAATTTTAACGTGGCGAAACGAAATTACTAAAGGACTTTTACTCTTTTTATTAATATGAATAATAAATAAAAATAAAGAAAATAAGACTTGAAAGTGAGTGCCACCTCCTACTTGGGTTTTGACTTTGAATTGAAAAGGGAATAACCAGCCCCATGATAAGCAACAAATAATAAGTGGTGCAATATGAAACAAAGCCTCACCAGTCACTGACCGACCATATTCATGCATCTATTTGGTAGGTGTGAATAAAGCTCATTAAGCAGGTATACTTAGACATGAGCAATTTGAGGATATATTTTTTTATTTAATTTATTTATTTTATTTTTAAATATTTTATATTTTATTATATGCTTTTTTATTATTGTTATATAAATTATATTAAATTAAAAAAATATATTTAATATTTTGTTAAAAAAAATTTCGAGTCAATACAAATTGCATATCAACCTAATTTTCAAATGAGTTGAAATGAATTAGACTGAGATAAATTAAACTAATAAATTAGTCGGGTTAAACAAAAAGAGACTAGGTCGATTGGGCAGTTAAATTTAATTTTGACACTCCTAATGAACAGCTTAAAATATTTAAGAGACGTATAAAAAGTTTGATTGAATTTCGTAATGACATATGTTATTAAAAATAACATAAAATTTTTTGTGAATCACAATGATTAATACATTTAAATATTTAAATATATATATATATATATGTATGTATAAATTCAATTAGTTTTCAAAATTTTATTAGGATCACGTAAATTAAGACGGAGAAAGTAATATGTATATTATTTAAAAACTACTTTAAAAATTACTATGAATTAAATAAATATCTAAAAATTGTATTAAAACTACTAACTCTCTAAATTAAATCTAAATCAGATAAATCATATTACGGCATCAAACATCTAGGTCAAAATCTTAAATATATTGAACTTGAGAACATCCCATGTTGTCAATGAATGTTTTGCTACATTGAAGCACATAAATTTCATATCGACTCAACCAAACAATACCAATGGACAAGTCATAGCTTCCAATGAGATTGCAAGCCAAAACAAGTGATACAATTTGGACATCACAGATATACATCAGAAACTGGAGAAACTGAATATGATTTGGCTCATTTCTGTATCTGTAGCTATACAAGCATGAGCGCAGAGTTTTTAACCAATCAAGAATCATTCAATCATATGTTCAAAGATATGCAAAACTCAAACAGTAAGGCTGGTTTAATGCATACTGAAGAATAAATGAAAATTTTTGGAGAGCTTGAACAGACAAATCTTAGTTGACATCATCACCCCAAGCATCATTCTTCAGGTTTTGTCTTGATACTATCCGGTTCTTCCTGGCTTCCTCCTGTCTCCTATGTTCTCTGGACCCGAAATCTGTAGAAGGCAACTTTATACCCATACTTTGAGCAATCAGCCTCTGGGCAGTTCTAGCTGATGTCTGAGGTCTTCTACGAGGAGGCTCCAGATCTACAAAATACATTTACCGAGTACCCTAAGCAATCCACAAACTAATTTTGCTGTAATAGAAAGGGAAAGTACATCTGACATTTTGCAAACTTGACTGAGAACATTATTATAGATTGTCATATAACTTTTGGTTTGGATTCTGCTATTCTCATGCTCTTGGAGTAAAAGTCGCTACAGAACCAAGTGTTACCTCTTGGGGGAATGGAGCTCAAAAGTTCATCCTCCTCGCACAATAACCTCATTGTAAATGGGCAGTGTACTGAGTTGCTGGCCTCTAATGCTGCATCAGAAGATAAGAATAGCTGAAATATAATTGCAAGCACTAAAATGTGCAAAGGAGAGTTGCTCAATTAAAGATAAAAATATCTAGTAGAACATTTGTTAAGGCTTCATCTGTAAAGAGTGTAGGGCTTCAACATTTTTCTAAGAAGTTGTTTCTTCATCTATGCAATCTTTAGCAAGCTTAGAGTGCAATGGTTCTTTTCGACAGGTTTCTCTATCTTGACAATTCAAGACTTTACTGCGTTTACACAATTGGATAAACCACATGCATAATGCACTTCAAAAGTTCTTGCTCATCCAAACACACCATGAACTGTCAAAGTTGCCCAACGGAAGTAATTATTATTGCTAGTTTTTTCATCCGACTGGATGAAGCCTCCACAGATATCCCCAACCTGCTAGAAAAAGCTTTTCAACCAGAGGATAAACAGGTCTTGAAGTATTCTAATCAATAAGCTCCTTGATTCAAGGAGACACCACCACTAATAGAGAAGCAATTTCCTCCCTTTCGAGACTCATTCTCGAACCAAATTCTTCCTGCCTCCACCAGATGGAAATTCTGAAAGGAATACATCATAATGGTGCACCGCGCTTCAATTATGTTTGGGGCTTCCAATGCAGATGGAAGAATAAGTTCACCACTGAACCTCTTCCCTGCTTGGTACATAACCGGACCTGCCCATGACCATGAAGCACTGGCCCTCGAACTGAATATGCACTAAAATGAAATTGAATCCACATGCCTCCATGGTTTTCGAGTAGTCTCTCCAATGCCATCTTCTGACCGGGACTTTAGAGCTGCTACCTGTGCGCAACTGACATGAGGCAACAACAGTTTCTATTCATCTGTCATTATTTCCCTCCAATTAACCTCCCCAATTTCATCATTACATTTGACCAACCTCTTTTCGTATAAGGTTATCTGAGAACTATGTCATCCTTATTACAACTTTTTAATGATTCCAGAACCAAGATTTCCTTGTCTCACGATGTTCAATCACTTCAAAAGATTTCCACCAGAAAGCAGAACATCTTCTCCTGAAGAGGCTTAGGATTAAAAAGTTAATATATCAATCATGAAAAGATTCTAAACGCATTCTTGAACAAGCCCTATAATCCCGAGATGTGCACATTTTAGCAACTCCAGTAAGAAAACATTCATCAAAGACAAGCATTCTTGTCGAAGACAAAGGCCTTTACTCCTGAGCTCATCTTTTTAGGGCATTAACCTCAATATACTCTTAAGACATTCACATTATATACTTCCAACATATGAAACATTTTCAAAAGGTACAAAAATTCCAAATAATGATTTTGCGAAATTAAAAAAACAGGAACATTTATCTGGTTTCTTGTGGCCAAATGTTACATATTTCATCACCTCCTTGTTCAACTTGGATATTCAGTACTCTTCTAAGAACTTTTAATGAACATCACCAACTTGTACATCGCAGTTGATTAATTTTAACTATCAAATTTAGTAAGAAAGAACTGGAAGAATTCTTGTTACTGCATTAACTCTACATTTAGTAAGAAAGAACGGGTTTAGTGTGGCCTGATAATTGAATTGGTAAACTTACTAGGGTAGTAATTACCAGTATAGTAACTACACAACCTAGTAATTATGGTGATCTGTTTACTTGCCAGAATGTACTTATAGTGTAATTACAAGTGTACTGTTTGGTTGCACAACCGTAATTTCAAGGTTATATATAAGTTAATGATCGGGATAAACCTAGGATAAGCATTCTGTTTACAACAGAACCAAAACATCCTTGGCATAAAGGAAAGGTCAAGGGAGCATGTTGGGTCATTTAAAGCTATGCCAATGGCAGGAAGCAATTTTAATTTCAAACTTCAAACAAAAAGAAAGAACTAAATTACCAAGGGCTGGTGTTCTGAACACTGCAAGTGCAGTTGTATCATTGACCCAGCGAATTGCTACATCATCTTTAAATTTCTCCAACAGTTTCTCTAGGTCATTTGTTTTAGTGCTTGGTGAAAAATCAGCCAGAACCAAGACGTGGCGCGTTCCATAGTTTACTGGAATTTACAAAAACAGAGGAAATGTGACAGAAAAACAGTCAGCCACTAAATGAAGAGGCGGGAAAGAGAAACTCAAAATGAGAACATTCTCATGCACAAAATGGTAATCATTTCAGCAGAAACCAGTGAGGACAATAAAAGAGATATTTCTGATATCATATACACTCGAACTATAATTACAAGTGGCTAATCGTTCCAATATTAAGTGCTTACATTTCTACCTATTACCTAACAAATATTCCCAAGTTACACCCAAGTCTATTATGTCCACGAGACATGCAAAAAGCCAAAACTGATTTTTTAACATCATTTGCATTTTGTGCATGCGTGAAAAAGGCCACTACAAACCACTAGATCACAATATGTCAAAACAAAGAAGTTCTTGCTTGCGAAGTTAGAAGTACTTATTTAGGAACAGGTAAAATCAAGTTGCCACCACAAGCCAACTTAAAGCACTGAGTGCTTCAATGCCTAATGGTAAATAGCTACAAGTCAAAAATGATAGAAGACCACAATAAAGCATAGTCAAACATAGCTGGTGAGTTTCTCAGATGCAAAATAGTAATCAAAACACAAAAATTTACTCATGATTCTCCTCTATCCCTATAGATTTTGCAGTAACTCATAAACCTCCTTAAGCTAAGGACAACATACCAGTGAAATCCCACAAGTGAGGTCGGGGAGGGTAGAGCGTACACAGACCTTACCACTACCTAATAGATTTTGTAGTAACTCACAAATCTTTTAAAGCTGCTATTAATAAATGTGAGTTCATGTGTCAAAATTTACCCAAGCATCATTCACTGAAATTCATGCAAGTTTTTTTAAGGATAATGAATTGGAGCAAAACTCAACAATATTTGCCTTTGTTTCTATTTAAAAATTTACACTTATGTTACTAATTGACCAATAATCGAACCTTTTCAGAAATAATATTACAACATGGTTTTCAACAAAAATTTACACTAATTTAAAAGTTACTGTTTGCTGCATTTGTTGCTGTACAGTACAGAATAACTGCATTCAGGGTAGAAGAAATAGAGCAAGAAATTTCATAAAAGCTCTTTTCCCTCTTACCTAAAATATCGGAATACAATGAGAAAATCCGGTTAGATTTTTAACACTTTCTGTGAGGACAAACAAAAGACACAGATTGAATTGCTGACTGCAACATTTTGAAACATATACAAGTATACCATTTTGGTTAACCAGGAAAAAAGAGTAGATGACTGGGAATATATTCATAACCAAATCAGTGGCATGCTAACAGCTGATGATCAAATAATGCCATGCTTGAAAAGAATGCACTCATACAATTTTTTGTATCAAGCTACCTTTTGGAGTATTGGAAACAGTTTCATCTTCAATGTCATCAACGGCAGGCTCATCAGACTGCTGATCGCTGTAGAGACTCTGCTTCTGATAGGAGAATGTACCCCTTCCACGTCGCTTGGGGGCTTGAATTTTCGAATCTTGCAAAGAAATTTTAGACACTTCTGGCAAGTGTTGTGGGGAAAGTAATTCATCTGGAGCACGATCAGCAATAGCTTCCCAATCTGGATTCACCAAAAGATTATTTTTGAGATATTCACTGCAAGGTTATAACTTCAAAACTCATTGATCTTAGGAATACTGGATATATATCAAACTTTAAAGATGTAATTAAAGATACATTAACTCGGGCCCAGTACTGGGCAATATGGAAGGTCATAAAATCAGCTTCCTATACAAATAGACGCTAGAAATAGAATACGTTGCTCAGACTCTTCAAAAATGTCAGCGGGTGCATATCGAATTCTCCAAAAGTAGTATATTTTTGGAGAATCCGACGAGGGTGCGGCATTAAAAGTGAAGAGCCTGCGCAACTTAGGAAATTGACACTGAACCCAGTTTTGCGGCTTTTACCGGTTGATCCAAACTTTACAAGTGAAACAAACTTGTCGAATGTGTGCAAAGCTTAATGCAACATGTTTCTCATACAAACATGGAGGAGACGAACCAATACAGTACACAAGGCCAACAACATTACCCCAATGCTTCAAAGGCTCCCGTCCATTGCGGGGTAAGGAGGGGTTGGATGTACGCAGCCTGACCACTATGTTTAAAAACATAGCGCGACTGTTTCCGGATACAGTACACAAGGCCAATTTTGACAAATGTTAGAAATTAACATTGTTCTCAAGTGGGAAAACAATAGCACGTGTGTATCATACGTAATAATTGAGCACTTCAATTGAAAATCTCTAGCATCTTAGAAGTGAATCCTTTTGATGGGCAAGCCAAAAGCAAAATACTAAAACATAGCACCATCATAGAATTCTTGCATCCAATTTCCCTTGGACCTATTCCTGAAGTTGATACTGAACATGATAAACCCTCAGATGGTTACTCCAATAGAAGCAAGCAATTCCCTCCCTCTCCTTCACCTATTCAACCCATTTCCCTAAACAGCACCTCCCACCCCCACCCAATCCATTTACAATTTTCATGCTCAACAAAGATCATTAGATAGACAACACATAATAGGATAAGTTCAAAGAGGAGATGTTATAGCCTCTGAGATGTTGGGGGTATTACCATCATCCTCATCATTCTGCGAGCTATCAATTTGCAAGCTGCCATGATCCTTGTTATCATCTGAATGAAGTAAAGCTTATAAGTCTGAGAACAACAAACATAGAAAAAGAAAGAAATTTGGCATGGAGGTAGTGTTTTATAAAGAAAATATTTTTTTTTCTGTGGAAATGTTTTACTTGGAAAATTATTTTCTCAACAATTGTTTGATGATTGGTTAGATATAAGATTGTGTAATACATAGTGATCGTACAAGATGTAGAATAAAGTTAGTAAAGCTTTAAAAGTTGACAACAATGACTACTATATGGAATAAGAGTTGAAATATATGTTAGGCATGAAATCATTTTTCTCCTTTTCATACACGTCAAGTTAATCAAATACTTCAAGTTTATCTTTAGACTGATGAAATGACCAATCATGAATCTAGACAAAGGCAAAAGAAGAACACTAATTACATGCAAGAGCGTCACTTTGTGAAACTCGACTTCCTGAAATGCCATCACCAGTTGGCTGCTTGGTAGCATTTACATCCCTGGAAAGAAAAAAACACAATGGACAAGCTAATGATTACATCTGATCAAAACCACAAAATTTCCGTGCAGCAAACTCCAAACCTTTATGTCATCGACATTCAAGGGATAACAGATAAACTACATTGAAGATATGGAAGTCCATAAATTATCAACATTTTCCCCAATTTTATTGGCATGAAACAGGCAGACAAACATCTAACAGGACGATATAGAAACGAAAAGCCCTCCTCAATCATTGTCACCTTAATTCAAGTGAAGGTAAATCGAGTACGATTCTGTTCTTTGTTAAAAACCACCATTCATATCAGATAAACTAAAGAAATGCAACTTTATCCAATTTTCTAGTCATTCAAACAACAGAAAAGGGGGGGAAATCGGTTTTTTACCTATTTTCATGCTGGTGTTTAATAAGAAATGCCCGTGAGCGCATCTGATCAGCTTGTAAAGATAAGCCTTGAGTGGAGTAAAGCTTCGACAAGTCCAGTAGAGCAGCAGATAACTGTTGCGAATTTTGGGACTCATTTTCTAGCTTTGCGACTAATTTTTCTAGAAAAGAAATGGCTTCACTGATTTCTCCGCCGTCGACGAGATCCTCCACCCTCTCCGACCAATTTGTTTCAATATCCATGCCGGAAAAAAAGGGGTTTTATAGTGGGATTTTGGTGGAAGATTTTCAGTACAGGAATTTTTGCACCTTTACCCTTTATATATGTTCTTGAACCTTTGACTTCTTTCTTATTGGTGTACCTAAATGAACATCTCTTTTTCTTTTGGGAAAGAAATGTAAATACTCCATTGTTTCTAATCTATTTTATATTTACCATTAATTGGTATCATCATTATTTTATTTCAAAAGGACAAGTACTTTAATTGGTACGTATTCATTTTCTTTTTGACATTTCCCATCTTTTATTGAACATTATTTTAATTTCTTTAAAATAGAAATTATGCGGATAATCAAATATATATTAGTTAATTAGCTAATATAACTATAATTTGAATTAGTTATGAGTCGCAATAAATATCTAACTGTATTTACAATTTAAATTTTATATAATTCGCGCGATTTATATAAATGTTGAGCGCAATTATACAAAAACTATGCGCAAATCAAATAATATAGCTAAATATACAAATATTGTGAACTGTATAACAAATTGCACAAACATTGTGCATTATATAGCGAATTATACAAACATATACAAAAATTGTGCAAATTATATAAACGTTACTATAACTATAATTACAAAATATAATTACTCAAACCATAATTATGACCTATGGAGCATAACTAAGATATTTTTAAATCAATATATGCGAAAATTATCCCCTTAACAAACAAAAAAATTAGATGATAAAGGGGCCGAAACAAGCCCATATTAAACCCACTACAGCACTACTATAAAAATGAGCCCAGCCCATACTAGCCCATATTCTTGTCC
>JAOTQJ010000096.1:20612370-20625098 GCA_025642045.1 Solanum sejunctum | reverse complement strand
TATTTAGTATGGTTTGATTAGCCGATCTACATCCATAAGAGGAGACGAGCAATCTACCACTGCATACACAATATCAAAAGAAATAACCTCACCAAGTAACTCAGAACAAAAAAAGATTCAGACACACTTGTGTCTCATAATTTCTCCCCCTATACAAAACTCTTTAATCTGCTTGGACTGCATTGTGGATGCTACTAAGTTAGAAGGAATGAGTCTCTATTTATAGAATCATAAACTTTTTCGTACAAGATAAAGAACTCGCCAAATGTAGAGAAAGAAAAATTCAATTTTGATAAGAAATTCAGGACAAATAGTAAGCAAATTTCTATCTAGAAGTATAATGATGTTCCATTTCTCAAATAAAAATTAAGTTTAGGAGTACTTACGGATGAAGAAAATGCTCGAAAAGCCAAGCTCGAAGGACAGAGACAGCTCTTTCAGGTAAACCTCTTTGAGGTCTCCAAGCATTGGGTTGCATCATTCCTAGCTGCTGCAGTGCACGCTGTTGCCTTAGATGATGGTCTACAAATTTGAGTCTCGAGCCTTCGATTTTCCCTCCTAGCCCTTCCTCTTCACCTAAACTCTTGCTCGTAGACTTTATTTGTTCAGTAATTGCATCTTTCAGGCATCGAAATTGCTTTGAAATCGCATGCAAAGCCAGTTGAGTGTATGATTTGGCTGATCCACTTCCTGCTACTTGCTCAAATGATGATACAATTATCTGCATTTGGTGATGGTACTGTCTGTACCTTTGTTCAACCTGAACAAAAATAATAAACATTGGAGTATTACTTTTATCATTATCAAATAAGTTGATGTGATTGCAAAACCCGTGAATCATCGAGTCTTTGAACACAAGTTGTGCCTGAAGCTAATAGGTTGAGTAGCCGTCAGGCGTCGTGTAAAATATATATGACAAAAATAAATAAAAGAATGAACAGGAGATAGTGGTTTGAATTTTCGTCCAGCGGAAAGATATTTTAGGTTCATAGATAGCTTTTGCTGTATTATCTTTTTAGCGTTAGTTGGACCCGCAGAAGAAAATTTTAGAGCCACACATTGTCAGTTTGTATATATCAACAACACAAACGTAACGTACGTGATTGGTCTCTTGTTGGAAACTCTTGTTCTTCAACTAATTAACAAAATATGTACATTTCATCTACCAACTACTATTATTACAAACATATATAAATCAATAGTTTCATCCATTTAACTTCTCCTCCACAAGCTTTTGACAAGAAAAAATTACATACAAGGATAGATGTGAAATGTTTTTTTATTTTTACAGCTATGGTTCATTTGATTGACAAAAAAATAAATTGTAAACATATGTCGGCCGAAACTAGAGTTATTATAGTTACAAGTTCGGCAGAATTCAGTAATTTTAATGAAAATCATGTACTTATGTTAAGAATCGATAATTCATAGATTCAAAAGTCTAGATCGTACCTCTTCAAGCATGGCGAGAAGCTTTGCTTTTTTCATTTGAAGTTCTTGTCTTTGAGAAGTTGTAAGCTCAGCAGCAACTTCATTTTTTTGCCTGCTGCTACTTTCACCACCACTACTAGTGTTGACATCACCAGCCAAAGGCATTGATTCTTTATTCATTGAATTTTCCTTCTTTTGATCATCTCCTTTGATGTTTTTTCTTCCAACAATATTAACAACTTCATCAAGAAGCTCTTGTGCAGCTTTCAAGTACTTAGAGCCTAAAACCATGTTGCTAGAACTTCCCTCTAATGTTCCTCTAATAGTAACATTATTAGTCCTTGGTGCTGATGAAATATTGTTATTGAAACTAATTTGTTTCTGTTGTTGAGGGGAAAGGCTTAGTGATAGACCACCCTGTTGTTGTTGTCGGTGTTGTGTCGGAGACACCACAATCGGCCTCTGAAACGCCAATTGAGAGGCCAAATCCGTGGTGGTCCCGCCACATGAAGCGGCAGACACCACCGTGGACGACGGTACTATCACCTGATCAAGATGATGACTTCCACTTTGGTTGTTCCACATACGCTGTATAAGCCCATGATGATTGATCTGATCGTGCAAACTTACCGCCGGAAGAGGCACGCCGACGAAGTGCTGCTGTTGCAGCGGCGCGTGGGTTATATTCCCCTGGTTAGGCGCGTTGTTGCTTGTCGGGGAAGAATTCAAGAAAAACAACTGCTGCTGCTGTTGTTGTGTGTCAGTACTAGCATAGCCTTGCATATAGTTGTTAGGGTTCATCAGATAAAGTGTCTGAATATTATTATTATTCCCATGATGATCGCCTTGTATGTTATTATCCGAGGTTCCTTGATAGTACATAACTGCAAGATAAATTCGTACACCAAAATCCTTCCTCCTTTTCTCTTCCTTGTTTTCCTCCTTTTATCACCTGCAAAAAGAAAGTAACAAACAAGAAAAAGCTTAAAATGAGTCCACACAAACATTTTTGAAAGACTCCCAAACTATGGGATTGTTGATTGATGCTGCCTTTTGATTTTTTTAAATAAAGAACACAGAAAGATGGGGAGGGGATTTGTTTATAGTGACAAATAAAGATCTTGAACCATAAATAAATATATATAAAAGAAAGAAAAAAAAACAGAGAAAGAGAAAGAATGAAAAGAGCTTTAGCAGAGTGTAGCATCAAAGAAATGGATAAAAAATCAGTGACAGACTCACATATAACTAACTTGTGTCTATCTTTGGGTGGTAGCTCTCTAAGCTTTGAGAAGTTGCCTTCTTGTCAGAGTGATCTATATTTTTCTCTCTGCATACTCATAATCTCTTCAACCACAAAAAGGAAATATGAATAAAGAGATGTGGGGTTAACCCCCTAGCCCCGCTTCTTTTATCATCCCCCAACTACAGGACAAATAAGAAAATAAATTGATATATGGATTTTTTGGTATTCACTATTTGAAGAGGATAATAAAGAGTAGCAATAATTAATTATTGAGACTTGAGGGGGGAGTATTTTACTTTCTTTGTTTCTGTAGATTGTGGAGTGATAGAAGGGGCAACAACTTTGTTTCATTCATTATTAGTAATTTCCATTATAATTATTATCTTTAAATCTTATGACAATAAATATATTTCATGAAAAATTAGAATTAAAAAACTTACATCTTTTTCCATGTATTATTTTTTTTATAATTTGATATTTAGATAAATATGGTAAGAATTTATTAACAAAATGGACATACTTACCTGGAAAAAAAAAAAGACGAAGGTACAATATAAGTTACAGGTAAATTTGGCTTGAAATTTACTAGCGGAATGGATGTAGAATATAACTTATTATGTTAGAATTTTATTTTATAGGTATAAATATTACTTACTTCATTTTTTTCATTATATTAAAAATGCATATTTAATTTTATGCGTTCAATTTAGCCTATATATCAAGAAAATTTTATAATTTTAGTTACCAAATTTATTTTATTACTCCATTATTCATGATTATTTCTCAAGAACATTGAATTTATTATATCCAAAGAACAATGTAGTAAACTTATCCTTTTATTAATTACTTTTTAAAAGAGAGTGAGTACAAATTAAACATGAATAAATAAAAATGAATGAAAAGAGAATATTTCACCTTAACAAGGACAATAGTAAGACATTCAATACTATAATTTCACAAATGAGAGACTATTTTCAATTAACCATTGACTCTCATCCTCTAAACAAATAGTTTAGAAATTAGATAGTATCTCAAACTTATAAAATTTAAATACTGAATCTATTTCAAACTAAGCTATTATTCTTTTTATCTTATTTTATGTGATACTCTTTACTCTTTATTCTATTCCTCAAAAAAATATCATCTTACTCCATCGGAAGAAATGGAAAAACTGATATTCTCAATATAAAGGATAACACAAGAGGGGTTTGTGTGGTGGGAAAGGCATATGTAAAACGAGGAAACGTCCACTCCGACCATAGGTTGGTAGGTAGGTAATAATTGATCGTATAAGATGCCTTCCCTTTTCTTTCATCCTACTAATAATTATAATAAACTTTTTTTCCTTTCTTTAATAATTATTTACTCGTCGTTTTCTTATATATGAACTCCATACAATTTATTTCCTTTGGTTTGCACGAATAACATGTATCCACTAGTTTGTCTGATATACTGCTGTCTATTAACATTTTAAAAATAAGTGAGTAAATTAATTAACTTTATTTTTATATTTGTTCTAATTTAACTATATGATAGATTAATTGGATAAGTAATTCTAATCAATATAGTATCAAGAAAATTAAAGCTCCCTTTCTAGAGGAAAGGCCAAGAAATGGAAATAGACTGCTTTGCGTATTGAAAACACTCATTTCATTTATTTTTATTTGCTGAGTTTTGATTTAGCATGTTTTTTAAAAAGTAATATTTGGCATAAATATTTTACTAAAATGCTCGTATTAATAGAAGCTTAGTCTTTAGATCCTGAAGAAAAATATAAAAAATAAGTAATTAATGTTGAGGATAAAATATAAAGATATATATTTTTATAGAGAGAGAGAGATATAGTAGAGTAAGAATAGATGAGCGCTCTTTTAACCCATTGAGAAAAGGAAGAAGAGCAAGGTTATTATGTCAAAAGGTCTTTTTTTTCTTTTTAATTTTAATTTAAAAAATAAATAAAGATTTTTTTGAAATAACAATTATTAATAGATGGTTCATTTGTTGAAATCAATTCAAGAATAATTTACTGCTATCTTTAATTTTTCATCTAAATAGCTTAGTTCGGATAAAAATTACTGGAGTTAGTACAGTATATATTTATGATAACTAATTAAGTACTATACTAAATATAACTTAATTACCCTAATTCTGCGCAATACTCCGTACCACCCATTGAATTGTCTTAAGACTTTTAGTTTTGGTGCCCATCCTCGAGGTTCCTAGACATTAATTAATTCTCATCTAATTTTGCTTGCACAAAGCAAAGAATATTAAAGAGAAACCACTAATTTCATGTTTATAAATAGTATCAGTTCATCTTCTCCATTTACACAGTAAGAAAACAGCATTACATGGAGAACACGTGTTAATAAGACCAATTTCAGCAAATATTATATTATACCAATTTTAATTTTAAAATATATATATATATGCATACAAACTTTTGTTGATGTCGATGTGAAATTCTCAAGATGAGTTGTTATATATACCTCCTCTATGGATTCGACGTTCTCGCTTGGTTTTGCCCCATCTTATGGGATGATACCATCTATAACGATTCAACCCATTAGTAATATTGTGTGCGCTTTGGACCTAGACCCTCACAGATTTAAAATGCGTCAGTAAAAGATATGACATGTTTACTTATATATATCTAATCTTTCTTCTGTGTTTTGTAGATATTAGACTTTTTATCTTAAGATAGGTTGTTAAGACTTTTTATCTTAAAATATCTTAAGACTTTTTATAATAAGACCAATTTCAGCAAATATTATTATACTAATTTTAATTTTAAAAGATATATTACACGTGTAAATCAATTTTTGCCTATGAGACAAATAAAAATAAATATGTGTTGCGATAATAAGTTTGATGCTACTCATCGATAAGGTACTTTTTCAGTCTTAATTAAAGTAATTTTAATTTATATTTGTTATGTATTTAGTCGAATTTTAACGAGGGTACAAATATGATGGATGGCCCAATCGGCGGCGAAGGATTATAGTGATTCAATTGAATAAATTTTATGTATATGTACACCAAATTTATAGGCTGAGTAGACAAATTTGTTAAGTTTTGACTTTTTTGTTGACTGGGTCTATTCAACCCTCCAAAATAAGAGCACTTAAATCCCTCTCAGATCGTTAAATATGTGAGAGTTGAAACATTGTAAACCTTGTATCTCACTCAAAAGTACTACTCAACTATATGCTATAAGTAGTAGTAAATTTATGACTTTTTCCTTCATCCAGTACATATAGCTAGGAGTCCTCAATTTTTATTTATTTATTATATTAAAAATAAATATTTAATAATATTTATTTTGTTTAAAAGTTAATAAATTATTTCTTTTTTTATTCATTGTACCTCTATTATTAAATATTATTTAATGTTTAATATATTTTTAAAATATTTTATTTAATACATTCATATAATAATACTATTTTAATTAGTTATTGTTTCTTAAAGGAGGATATCAAATTAATAGTGGAGAACTAATTACTGATGGAAAGAATAATAGTTTAAAGCCTACTTAAATTTGATACATTTTATCAAAATGCATATCTAATTTTGAAAAGTCTTAATCATCACTTAAAGCATAAACTTTTGAAACTATTTACCTCCCTTCATACGTCACATGGCACGAAAAATATTTCAAACTTAATTTATATAATTCACTTTTCGCTTTAGTTAGTTCAAATGGATAACATACTTTTATTTTAGTAAAAATTTAATTTTTAAATTTTTATCTTACTTCAAATGAAATAATTTATAGCCGCATAAATATATATAAAATTATTTTAGATCATAATTTTTTTAAAATTCATGTCAAGTCAAACTTCATTATATATATATATAGGAATAGAGATAATATTGTTTTATTTATTCATTTGTCTTCACCTTCTATGATTATTTCACATAGACACAAGTAAAACGATATAAACTCTATTTCTATATATAGATATTTTCATGACTTGACAAAAAGTTTAAAAAGATATGCTCGATAATAAGTCTTAAATATTTATATAGCTATACATCACATGTTTAAGCGAGGAGTTAAGAATTGTCATAGCTTAGGGGATAAATAGTTTCAAAAATCCATGTTTGACAGGGTAATTAAGATTACTCATAATTATGCATTTTCTAAAGTATGATAAGATTAAGTGTTTTTTTTTAAACTACTTCATTAGTTTTTTTTAGTTGTCATTTGCATTTATGAAAGTCAATTTGAATAGATTTCAAAGTTAAATCAAATTATGTATGTTAATTTGATATTTTAAAATAAAAATTTAGATATTCAAAAATTGTACGAAAAGTACTATATATTCTAAGTCTTTTTTCAAATTAATATAATAAAAAAATATATCTTAAAATGCTACTCAAAGTTCATATCATTTGACTTCCAAAAAAAATAACTATAACAATTAAAAAGGATCAAATAAAGTATTAACTCTAACTTTTTCTAGCATCATGTAAGTAATTAATATGTCTTGCTATAAAAAAATAATAATTGATTAAAGTGAGACACGTGCAAAAGACGTACACTAAACTAGTATATATATGAAAACACCAAATTGGTATTCAGCGTTAATAGGCTTCAATGACGATGAGTCATGCTAAAAGGGGCCAAATGTGATATAAATAACTTATCTTAAATAATTATTAGTGATTATTTACACGGCTCAAAGTCATAACTATATGTATGCTATAGCAGAAGGGCATATAAACGTGACAATTTGCATGGACCATTAATCAATTTAGAGAAAAAGACAAGGTTACGATATTCCAAAATATCACATCCCAACACTCAATTTTTTACCTAGTTCACAACTTTATTAAAAGAATCGGATGTAAACATAAAAGTCCTTTTCTCATCTTGTAAATTCCTAGAGTTTCGTTGAAAGAGATCGACACAGTGAAAGAGAAACGTAAAAAGAAATAAAATAAAAATGGCTGTACCTATATAATTACTGCCTTATCAAAGTATAAAATTTGAAGTTGATTTCTGATATGATCATTTAATAATTTCATCTTTCTTTTTAATTTTAATTTTTTATTTTCTCACATGGTAACTATTATTTGAGTGAATAAAGATTTGGAGAAAATAGTGAGATGGAATATATGGACGTGCAGAAAAATCCAAGTCCTTTTGATATAATTCAGTGTTTTTGTGATGCCAAATGTGCCACGTCATTTTAAATCACTATCAATCTCGTGATCTATTTGCATAAAATGTTTTCTTATATATTGATTAATAAATTAAACTGCTATTTCGAAAAGAAAAAATAGTGGATAACTATTGTGTAAATAAATATAGTCATTCAATTTAATTCTTGTTGCATTTATTTATAATCTTTAAAACATTTTTTCCAACTTGTTTGGTCAAATTAATTTTTGATTAGACTGGTATTAATTGCTCGATGATTGAAGCAGAAAAATATGGAATTCAAATGGAAAAGTCAGTATATTTATTTCAATGGTAGTTGACTAGTTGTACATGTTTGGTCCATTAATAGTAGTTATATATATATCAATTTTGAAGTTCTAATTTCAAGTGGATTAGTTGGATTTTAAATAATATAAAAGTATATAAGTCACTTATAATTTGACTATAAAGAGGAAAGGATTCAAATTTGGATTTTAAAAACTCATCGATCCAATATGTATTTGAGAGCCTCTTTTAATTTATTTCTTTTTTTCAAACTGAAATTTTGAATAATTTTGTTAGTTAAGAGAGATGGGCATGAACTCTCATTAATCATTTCATATTTAATTGTATAAATTAACCAAAAACAAGAAAATATTTTTGTGGAATAGAATTGGCAAATAGGGTTTCTTCAAGGAAAACGAAAAAAATAGATTGTGTTAACTAATAGCTGTAATTTGTAAATAATTAACAAATTTTAACTGTGCAAATTAATTTATAGGTATATAATTCTGTGTTATGACAAAAATATTGAAGCTAAAATAAGCAATTAATATCTTTGGTCAAAAGGTGATAATAAATTGTTCTTTTATTAAAATAGTTAAAATACTTTTAATTATTTTATAAAAATATAAATTTAAAAGTATGTTTATGGTAAAAGGAAGACATATGAATGTGGGTTGAAGAGGAAATTCAAATATTTTGTGTTGGCAATGGTATTTGACAATGAAGAAAAATATTAAGAATCAAAATAGATTTTTTTTTTCATCAAATCAACATGTTTATAAGCTAAAAAATCATAAGTTAAGAATGATTAACGTATGACATTAGCTAGTTTTAGCTTGTAAGTATCTTAAATATTTATTAAATATGTAAATAAATTGAAAAGTACTTGTGAGTTGATTTCATGGACTCTATAAACTAGGCCAAACACCCTCTTATAGCCTATTTTGAATTGATTTATATTAGGTATTTAAAATTAAAATAGCTCTTGAATAATTTTGTACATAGTATTTAAGTAAAAAAATATTATTTTTAAATTAAAATAATAAAAATTAATACAAGCTAAAATTCATTCAAAACACTATAATTATTCAGTTTAAGACTAAAATTTGTATCGGCAAAACACATGAGAAATGTTAGATATATAAGTAAGCAAGTTTTACTTACTAATAAAGTGCTTTAAAACTGAGCAAGCCTCAATATTAGTAGTGGACTGAACTGTTACAAATGATATCAAAGTCACTCGCTTGTTAGTTTTGTCAATGTGCTTAGAGTTCAACTGAGAAATTTAGTTTAAGATAAAAAGTCCCACATTAATAATGTAGAGAAATATAGCAGAAGAAAAGTATTATCGGGAGACCTTCTGCTAGTCCAAAATCGTTAACTAAGATCAAAAGATTCAATTAAAGAAGTAGAAGTTAGAAAGGAGGAGAAATATTTTGAAAATGAGAACTTTGTAGTATTAGAAGACTCTTTGTTTGCATTTTGGTTTTGGTCAATTACAAATGAGTATGATCATCCTTATTTATAGTTATGAAGGGATAGTTCTAAATATCATCCTAGATATTCTACTCAGAAATATCTAGATACTATTTTCTAAATATCTAATAAAATTTAGATCTTTCTATAATCTACTATAGTTTTTCTCCTAAAATATCTTTAAGAAAAATCTAATAATTTTATCTACTACTTTAGAATATCTAAATATTTTTACAAGATATTTATCTAAATTTCTATGTTAGAATAATCTAGAAAAATCTATTAACTTTTAAAAAATCTAATTTAATATTTTTTATAAATAAAATAAATTAAAAAAATTAAATATATAAATAAATAAATATTATCTATTACTAACGTATTGTAACAATCATGCGAACGTAAATTTAAGCTGGATAATATCACTGACGAATTGCTCCTCTACTAACACCCCCTCAGTGTTTGAAAAAAGGCTCGAGCATTTCTTCACAAATTTCAAAGAGTTGCTATTAACAATTTTGAATTTTGGCAAACAAACTTTATTATACTTGATAAAAGAGACGGAAAGAAACAAAAAGATGTAAAATGGAGACCAATGGGCTAAATACAAGTGATAAAGGAGTTGATGTTGCAAAAGGTATTTAGGCCCACAAAAGTCCTAATGCGTGTCATAGTACCATGCGATGTTCTTAAAGCTATATCTCTCTCTACACATAATGGTCAAAGAAATGATGGCATAAGTGTAAGTGGTCCACAAAACATAGCTTAAAGTCAAGTGATTAAAAACAAATATAGCCCCACCTAGAGGGGTTAGCATCCTTAGACACGTAAGTTCTTTTCTCTCTCTTTTTTAATTATTTATGGATCAATATTTATATTAAAATTTAATTAATTTAAATTTAAGTTATGTAAAATTTTAAAAAAATACTTTTTATCAAAAAAATTTTTATACTTGAAATTTAAAATTAAAACTATGAACTAAGAGAGAATTAATCTCATTTATCTCATCACATCTTTTATTGCGAAAGCTGATATTTGCGCATCTTTCGTTTGTCTTGATAGTGATGCTTTCCATCCTTAATTCATTATATTTACTTTCTTTCATCAAAATTTATATTACATATAATTTATATAATATGTGTGACTGTAAATTATTTTAAATTAAAAAAATAATAAATTCAAATTATATTTTTTATATATATAGAAAAAACAAAGCTAAAGAAGGCAACATCACATAAAATAAAATATATTGGATATAATTAATATAAGATAAATTAAGAGATAGTAACGCTATTCGATAGGGATGTAAAAGGTTGAGATTGACAATTACGGTTTGTGTAACCATCCATTGATGTTGTAGCATTGAAATTCACAGAAAAATAAATAAAGAACATTTAAAACAAAAACAAAAACAAAAAAATTAGATGAATGATTTAATATAATGGCATCACAAATAAAGATTGTCAATTCGAATCCCATAATCACCAAACAATACTCAGTAGAATATGATGACTTATTTGTTAAAGAAAAATTCTCGTAGTTAATTCTATATTTCTAGTTGTAATTCTACTAATTAATTCCTGAAACATAAAGATGAGTCCTCCTTTTCCAATTCTCCCAAAATTGTTATAATTAGAAAGGGGGAATGTAAAAATACATTATAAATTGTTGATGCTACGGTTTGATGGCGTCATTTAGTTAACGGCCTATTCCCAAGAAAGAAAAGTAAATGAAGTACAGGATATAAATATACGACAAAAAATAAATAACTAGACAATGTGCTATATGGACGACACAACTAACACTACCAAATAATTGTAATTGTGTGGAAAAAAAAGTGGCCCCTTTTGCAATCAATTCAATGGAGGCACTTTTTAGCAGCCTAGCTCCCACATGCATCCATGGCAACGGATATGAATTTACATCTAACTTTATGCATGTGTGGTTTTTTAGCTTCGGATTTATCCCACTTAAGTTGAAAATCTTTTAAAAATAAATTAAAAATTAAATATATCAATCATTTGTATAAAAAATAATTAGAATAGGTATATGTAAATTTTGAATTTACACAATTACAAATTGAATTATACTCCTTGCAAATTAATCAAACTATAGTCACATTCAGTAATAAAACCTAAATTCTCGCTAAAGTGCATAATAAGTATTAAATATTTGTCATTTCGCATAATTTTTGTACAAAGAATCTTCAATTGAACTCAATTTAATCTTCAATTTCATTCTATTTAAACACTCTATATTTGCATTGATGTAATGTATATTCTCATATTAAAAGTATGAATTACTATCTATTTTTCTAGGATTTATCATCCATTTGCAACTTCTTCTTTTATTTCTTTTTAATTTTCTTAAATCGAAATACAAATTGTGACTATAAAAGTTAAATAACAATATGTTAAAATTATTGAGATTAAACAAGTCGAATTGAACAGGTCATAATCGACTAATTTTTAGTTTATTTGAGCAGAAAGTAAATTTGTGTGGGACATGACCTAACCTGATTTCGATTTTAATCCATTTTAATATCTTCAATTTTAATCTAACTGGCCCATATAATATTTCTAATTCTAATCTTAAGAAAAAACTCATTTATGAAAATTTACTGAACACATTATTATAATTTGTAATTTTTTAAGTTTTTCATCAATCTTGAATGGAGCCAAAGATTCACTATTTTTGGGCTTTGGGGTATGATGGAATAAAGCAAAATGGCTCTTTAAACTGTCTGCGCTTCTTTCAATTGTGAAGTATCAGTTAATCAATGCAACTTTTGACGTTCATCATGGTCATCCGAAAACAGTCGCGCTATGTTGTTAAACATAGGGGTCAGGCTGCGTACACCCGACCCCTTCTTATCCTGCAATGGGCGGGAGCCTTTGAGGCATTGGGGTAATGTTGTTTTTGTAATTTTTTAAGTTGATTCTTATTCAACAATATTGTGATGTATTTAATAGTCATGTCTAAGGACTAGTTTACATCACATGTTTTGTGGTTATGGATGGTATGCGTAGAGGTCTTTGCTTTCTCGTTATCTTTGAATTAAGTTCAACCTTTTTGTAAACAGAGACAAAATTCATGAGAACTCCCTTGAATATCTCTTTAATAATTTGATTATACTATAAACTTAGC
>JAOTQJ010000096.1:20569071-20582448 GCA_025642045.1 Solanum sejunctum | reverse complement strand
AATTGCATAAAGATCAAGATTTCGTAAAAGAATGAAGATAAAGATTGAGTTGCTTACTTTGACTTGCACCTTTCGTCATCCCTTTTGGCTCGATCAAAAAGGAGGACCGTCAGATAGATTACATAGAAGTAAGGAATGAACTGCAAGGAAGATAAATTATGAAGGAGAAGGGATTGGTTAGATTCCACCAGCAACTAAAGTGGACAGCGCAAAAACGAAAGAGAGGAGGCAGAAGATTTTTAAATAATTTCTTCTTGATATGTATAAAATGTAAGATTTTGTCCATTTGGTGTAAGCAAACCCTTACATGGTTGAAAAGAGCTGGCACACTCCAGAAAAATGAAGCTAATATTTCTGGAACATAATGGAAGTGTCGCGCTAAGCCCCACCTGCAAAATGTTTGAGGTTTATATGAGAAATAGTTAAAAGAACAAGTCCAAAAAAGATGGTAAAGATTTTCTTCGAACTACACAATATGCTAGCTCATTTAGGCATGCCTTGAAAGAGCAATTTGGTACAGCTTATGACGAACAAAATTGGTGATTCAACTGACTACAGCTTGTACACAAGAAAATTGGTGGCACAAAAGAGAATAACTATTTCGTCCTATAAAGTTAACAAGGTAAAAAGAAAGGAACTGACCATCCAGATGTCAGGAGAAGGCTGGTTTTAGTCTCGCCAGTGGTAGTAGTGTATGAGGCAACAATCTACAGGAAAATAGAAACTGAATCAGATATTATTTCACAGGGGAAAGAGAATACTAAAATATTTTGACAAGAAATAGAGTTTAAAATGTCAAGTCGACTTATGCATCATATTAGTTGTAGTGGAAGAAAAAGTAATCATGATTTTAAAATAAACAGGTTAGATAAAGAAAATATCATATCAAAATAGAAATATCGAAAAGTTAAATTAATTTGAGTTATTCAAAATTGTAAAAGTTTATTGAAGTGATAACATTAAAGGACGTTGTCAAACACTTAAGAACGTCATAAAAAAAAAAGTATCATATAAGTAGGAACAGGGGGAGGAAATCATAGATGCTATCCTCCAACCTTTGATGGAGCCTTTCCCCAGACAAGGGCTTTGCCATTTGTTCTGCGAAACTCTTGCCTCTGTCTGTCACAATCATAGTTTATGTATACGCAGAGAATACCAGCCACTAGAATAGCAATTGCAAGCTGAGATAAAAAGAAAAGCGTCAGTGCCATCACAAGTATACTTATATTTTTTGTTAACCATACATCTTGAAGAATAAAATATACTTATATTTTTAGCTTATTCGGATGTTCTATAATGCTTGAAAATTCAATGCATACTGTATAAACATTCACATTGTAATACAAGTAGTTTCTTTCTGTAAGTTGGTGTAATGCCAGAAATGTTCCACTGCAAATATCATTTTAAGCTATCCACCATCTTTAACATCTATACCACTATTCACTGGATGAAAAAGAGCAACAGATTTTTCACCGAGAACTGTTCTCACATATGATAAGACAATGAATATGCATCTAAAAAGCATATGACAGATTCTTTGAGAAGTTAAACGTACCTCATGTCCAAGATTTACAGGATGTTTGACAAGGTACATGCCAGGAGAAGTATATATACATGGAAGAAATACCAAACAACCCCAGCATATGTAAAACCCAGCTGCCAAAACAACATCAAGATTCAGAAAACATTATGTCATGCATTCATGGTAGGGAAATAGGAAAGCCAACATAGCACAGGAAAGCAATATAAAGCATAAACAAACCTCTGTCATGTGCAATATCCATGGTGTTCCAGTAACCTGCTTCCCACCAAAAGAATTTCGTGACATACACCAACGTTATTATGGTGTGTACAAGCATTGAATCAGAGAGATGTCCATATTCTTCATACTGACAAATTGAAAAGCATACATTAAAAATGCTGTGTACTTTCAAACTCCAAAAAATTGAATTGAATGTTTATTGAACAGGTCCTTCTATTGACAATAACCGAACTGTTTGGAGTTCCTAAGATGAAAGGACAAGACCAAAAGTTAAGCCCGCTGAGCTATGGGACTTCCAGAATACAATCAAGAAAGTACATCAATAATGACCCTCCCATTCTCTATTGGATGGTGCTAGAACAGAAGAATTAAACAAAAAGAATTTATCACAGTCGGTCTACTGCATATCAAAGTCAAATAACAGAAAGAGAGTAAATTAGTTCTTTCTTGATAGCATGACTAAAGAAACCAAATTACTGTCCATGGTGACAAGAGAGCCAGCAACAATAATGAAATTTGAAAAGATCTGGTACTGAAAAAAGCAGAAACCATCATTCTCTCTTTTGAGCACTTTCTAAGAGCATTTACCTGCTTTATACAGTATGTAATAGGGAGGACTCCCCAAGATATCATGCCAAATCTGCAGTTTGTGAAGACCTTGATATCAAAGTGTTTGCCAATGCGAGGATATAACTCCATCCCCTAAAAGAGTAAAGGAAGTAAATCCCTAGGTTAGGATCCATGAAATCACTTAAAAAGGATACTGCAGAATGCAAGTACAAGATTCAAATCAAGCCTTTCTAGTATAACTGGTTATCTAGTATCACCAATTTCATCTTTCATCAAGAAAACAAAAGGCAGAATAAAGTAGAAAGACAGTAAAGTAATCTTCATGCATACTTCCGTCACCAGGTTGTTTGACTTATCAAAGAAAGACAAGAAATAGTTTTCATGTGTACTGCAAAAGATGCTTACCCAATAGAAGTCGACTATTATGTTCCCTGATGAACCATGATCAGTGGAAGATGGTGCAACATGACCCTTGTAAATGTCAACATCATGTATCAGAGAGGTACATTTATTACAAAACACACATTATCATTGAGGATTGTTCTGTATGCTTACTTTTATGTATAAGAAGAGACAGAAGACTAAGCTTCCAAAATTTAGTGTAGAGAGAATCTCTCCCAGATGATTGTATACAATTGTAGGATTGAATATTCCGAACCTGATAAAGAGGGAAAAATATATATAAGGACCAGGTGATCTCTTTTCTAGACTTAATTACTTGAGAAGCACAGCCGTCACAACTAATAGTCAAGATGGCAGCGAATCATGAAAAATCAAACAAGTAGTAACATGAATACCACACAAGAATACAAATATTTTCCTGACAAAATTAAAGTGATCAGCTTCATAAAATGAGAGGACAAAGAGAAAGGAGAAGCTTCACATTAATCAGATACCCAATTATAGTGAAGGTGCACGTTCACAAACTATAGCGCAGTAAATATACTCAAGAATTGATATTTTAACTAAACAAACTAATATAAGTTGGGCCGACGCCCAAATTTGTTATGTACTACTGTGACAGCTCCAGTTATTATCAAGAAGGAAGTCAAAATACTTTCCCATGCAAAGCTCCTATTCCAAAAGAAAAACAATACATTTATCAAAACAGCAGTCCACATAGTCAAATTTTCAGAATTCTAGAGCAAGTAAAAATGCCAACAGTATGTGAATGGAGCTTCTTACCACCAAAGGCTGAGATACGTCACTAGTGTCACTGTATATGCTAGCATGCCATTTGCCTACAAGAAACAACACATAAAATTTTTCATAATTTGAAGTGTATGAACTGTAAAATAATTGCAAAGAAGTCTTTTACCATGTCACGGAAACAAATAGTAGTGGAATAAACTAGCCACAGTAACATTTGTAATTCAAGAAATCACACAATAAAACAGGCCACAGGGAAAATCTTCATAAGAATCATGGTCAAGTACCTTATAGACAGGTATGTGTCCTGTTGGAGATATCGGTCCTTCGACCCTTTTACCAGGCAACAAAAGCTGAAGCGCAGCCTCAAATAGAGCATAGCAAATTATTATTTTCCCTGCAATCACAGTGGGTCTCGGCCAAATGTCAATTAATCCTTGCAGGCCATTATTCTTTAGATAATTATATGTTTGCAATACAGATCCATCAGCATGAACGTTTGTATACCACCTGCATGTAACACATCGAATTTCCAAGATTAAATCAATCACACAGATTCATGTCCTTATTAATAGACTATTCAGCAAAAGAAGCAAGTAATAAGCTAAATCAGCACAGTAACACATTAACAGACTTATTTACATCTATTTATCAACCTTGGTTTCTGCACCAACTTTACTCCTTTAAAATGTCTAAATGGCATAGTTTCTGTGTAAAACTGGAATCTTCATCACTTCCCAGATTATTATTACTCTCTTTTGTCTATGTAACCAAACTGACAATAGTCTCTAGAAAGAAAGCATTGAACCAAACACAAGACACTAATTTCTTCCCAATCACATGGGTGTGTGTCCTAGCTGTCAATGAAGTTGTAAAATGACCATGGGAACAAGCCTTCAAATTACAATAGAGGCAAAAACACTAAAGTTATTTCTTCTAATTTGCATAAGGTGGTCTGAACACCTCCATTTAAAAAGAAACTACTCTTTTTTTCCTTTTAAGAAAAATCTTTGCCCTTTTAACAAAAGAATCAATCTTTATGAAAACCCCACAAAAGAAATGAAAGGTCCAATCATGAAACACAGCTCCATTTGCCATAGAACCCACAAAAATCTTTGCCCTTTTAACCAAAGAATCAATCTTTATAGTGAAAACCACAAAAGAAATGAAAGTCCCAATCTTGAAACACAGCTCCATTTGCCATAGAACACAGAGACAATTCTAAGATGCGTGAAATTGATAGATTTTGGGGTAAAGAGAATGAACTTACATGAGAATAACAAAAGGGGGTACTATAGTGAGAAGAGTGAGCATTGAGATATAGGTGAACCAAGGAGGGTGAACCAACTGAGACTCCGCCATTGCTTCTTCCTCCCTCCTTGCTCTCTGCAATTGTTCTAGTTTTTTGAATAACTGAAGAGAAATGTGTATTTCTTGATTACTATATAACTACCCATACTCTGAGTCTACTCTGAAAATCTTGCTTGTCGTAATTACTGACGTGGTTGTCCAATTCTCCGCTGATTCTATTCAAAAAACCAAAATCAATTGATTCCCAAATATAACCACGTGACAGAGCAGGTTGCCTGGCGTGCTGCAATTGCAAATTACTACTAAAATAACATCAATGAGAAATAAGTTGGTGGACATTATTGTCATTATCATTATTACTTTCCTTCCTTTCGTGGGTATTCTCCCCGTTTTATAATAATTAAATTTTTAAACAAAATTTTAAGGTTTAAAATAGTTTAATTTTTGAAAGTTCAAGATGAATGTTTAAATTTTTTTTTATATTTGCCCTTGCATTAATTAAATTTTTATATTTTTTAGGAAATCAATTACACTATGTATTTATAATTTTATGAAGTACAATAGTGAAAAGTAAGGTGTAAATTTTGTCCTTAAATATTTTTTTAATATGTATGGATTATCTTATAAATTCAGTTAATATGAAACAGAGAGAGTATTGACTTATGAAATGATTTTTTAACATATTTGTCCTTTATGTTAACATTTAATATATATTTATTATATATATAAAGTATCTCATGTTAATAATTTTTAGAAAAAAAAAATGCATCTCTAAGATATGATATAGAAAATTTATTACTATTTTTACATTCATAACTTATAATTGTTATCATATTTTTAATAGTTTTTTAAAAAAAAATTATTGAATTATTGGTTTGATATCAATTTCTACGATTAAATAAATTGATGATTCAGTAAGATTATAGTAATTTATTATTTTATCTTTTTATAAATATTAAATATTAGTAATTTAATAATAATAGAATACAATAATAATACTTTATATATTTTAATCTTTATAATATTTAAATAATTAGTTATTTAATACTTTATATTATAGCAATACTTTATATATTTTAATCTTTATATTTATCCTAATCGAATCTTTTTGAAAAAAATCGAGTTTTCAAAAAAGAAAAATATCAAAACTTAAACTCACGACATTAAAGAGTGGACAACATTTTACTCCACTATCTGAATGTTTATACTTAAATTTAAAAATTGTGTCATCATGAGTTGCACTATTTTCCTTGTAATATATAAACCGTTCCACTATAAAACAATTTTTTAGAATAAATAAAGAGATTCTCACAGTAATGATGGTACATGCGTTTAGCACAATAATTAATTGACATACATTCTCATTTATTTTGCCTTTCTTAATCTTTTTTATTTAGACATGTAATTCGCTATAGTCAAAAAGATCACTTTTTCAACGTTGTAGGCCATAAATTTTGACAATAAAGGGAATTTTTTTTAAAACCTTGATTGCTCAAAGTCAATAGAAATTAAAAGAGGAGATTATATTGCTTAGCATTCTAAATTAATAAATCTGAAGATAATCGAAAATCATTAAGTTTGTAACCGTAACATTAAATAAGACATATATTAATGAAATCTCATAAGCAGATAGAGAGGGAAAAATATATATATAGACATTATTACTACTATCTCATAGAGATAGAGAGGTTGTTTTTGAAAAATTCTCGTCTCAAAAATCAAGCCAATAAGAAGAAGATATTAGATATAAAAAAATAATTAATAATAAAAATAAAATAATGTATGTAAATATGATAAAAGTAACAAATATAAAACGGATAATGACAACACATAATATAAAGACGCGATTAATCATGCTAATCTACTATATTACAAGGTCAGATATCAACCTATCCCACTAACCTATTAGTCTTCTATCCTAATACTCGATCTTCGCTCCTTTCTATCTAAGATTTAGTTCTTTCGTCCCATTTAATTGAATTTATGAGGTTTGCACACATATTAAGAAAAATATTAAAAGTTATAATTTATACCATACTTTCTACTATTACCGTTTCTAAAATCATCAAGATGTAGTGTACTTTATCTCATAGAAAATATAGAATTTCACTAAATAAATAGGCAAATATGAAAAAAGTTTAGAATATTCATATCAAACTTTAAAAAATTCAAATATTTTGAACAATGAAAAATATCTCAAAAATTTAATTAATTTGAGACGGAAGAACTAGCAAATAATTTATTGGGTTTTTTTCTAGTGGTGTTTTATCCACATATATATGGACAGATATTCCAAAATATAGATTTAAAAAAACAGTCCGTTCGCCGTAATTTTGTGAAGCAACTAATCATCAACACACAATTGATTGGATATAGGAGGCAAAAAAAGTATTGCTCCATCTCAATTCTCAATGGACACACATATTCTGAAATTCTCAGCAATTGTTCCTTCAAGAAGTCTGATTTTCAACTCCAAAAAACCAGTACACATTCATGGCCTGTCCAATACCCGATTCAGGGTTGCAGCAGCAGCAGGGTCTGTTCAGAAGTCAGAAGAGGAATGGCGTGCCATTCTCTCCCCTGACCAATTCCGGATTTTGAGGCAAAAAGGCACAGAGTATGCTGTTGTATAATCTCTATGTTCTATTTATCCTTACGTCTATCTGTATAGGCCATACCAATTGATTTTTCACTTGACAGGAATCCAGGGAGTGGGGAGTATAACAAGTTTTTCGGTGTAGGCACCTACCTCTGCGCTGGTTGTGGCACTTCCCTCCACAGATCCGCAACCAAATTCAACTCACCCTGTGGCTGGCCTTCTTTCTATGAAGGTCTCCCGGGGGCCATAAATCGCAATGTGAGCTTCTTCTCACTCACGCTAGCTAGTTTTAGATCGTTTTACCATAGCTCAAGTTGCTAAAATCCCAATCTCTCGTACTTTATCAACCTCAAGTTGCTAAAATTACAATGTGAAAAAGCTAGAGTACAAGAAGTTATTCTTAATATTTGAGTTGAATTGCATGATTTTTCAGCCAGACCCAGATGGCATAAGGATGGAGATAACTTGTGCTGCTTGCGGAGGCCACCTTGGTCATGTTTTTAAAGGTGAAGGGTTTCGTACCCCAACAAATGAACGCCATTGTGTCAACAGTATATCCCTCAAGTTTAAACCACCGGAATTTTCTTGATGCCCTCTTCCTGACTATGTATATGCATTCGACAATTTTATATTTTCAAATATACAACTCATAGGCAATGAATGAGTAGTCAAAAAATTAGATACGTTTGATTCTTGTACGATAATTCTGTGTTTTGTTATTCTATTGGAAGGGGTACTAGGAAATAAGGAAAGCAAGTAAAGATGTAGGATTTCCATTTTCTTGTTTGTTATGGAGATCGAGGAGAATATTCTGACCGACTCTCATTGTTTGTATTAAACCAATAACTGTATAATGTATGGCATCTACCATTATTCATATTTGCAGTGACATATGATGCTTCCCCGATCTTTTTTCTTCTCAGCCTTGTGAGGTAGTTATATCTTACATCAGAATAAGATATACCAAAAGAATAAGATACAAGCAATCTTCTTTTTCTCGTTTGAAGCGCAACACCTCCACATTTCTTGCTGATCTGTTTTCCAATCTCCAACAGATTAGGATGCTCAACTTCTTCTTCCTTGCTGAAAGCTCGCTGCTTGAACAAAACCCAACAAGCATCTTCCGTCAAGCCTTGGAGAGAGTAGGGGCAAGTAGTTCCCACTATTGACGGTCTTCCGGGGACTTTACTCCCGGCTTTGCAATAAGTCACCCAGCTTATCCCACTCTTCTCGTTCTTCATTCCATAAATCATCCAAAACAATCAAGAATCTCTTTCAACCCAATGAATCCTGAAAATGAGCTTGAAGTAGATCCCTCTCCAAGAGTTCACACTTCCTTTTGGTGCTCATTGTATGATCTTACTTGAAGAAATAATGAATGACCTTTTCATCATTGTAGTCTAGTTGAGCTTGGTGAGACACAGAGTCTCATATTGATGGTTAATGGGATAAGTGATCTTCTTATAAGGTTTAGGCAATTTTTTTCCTTTTTAACTAACTTTTAGGATGTCAGTTAGGCCTAAAACCTTCTTTTTCATGTATCAGAGGGCCCAAAATTGTCCACTCCACCAGTTTTTTCATCACATGCAGTCATCAAAAGCTCTAAAAGATTCTTTTTATCATCTACATATTTTTGATGTTATCACAAACGATCCAGTTACTTTTCTTCTGTCATAATTGTCAGATTGTCTTTCTGCAGTTGTTGCTAAAGCCTTTCCTTGCAATCTCATCGAGTTCCTTGAGCTTTTTTGGTAGCATTTTTGCAAGGTCAAAATGATGTTTTGATGGTTCAAAAGGTCGCCACAAAAATTGATATTATTACTAACCATATTGACTAACATATAGCTCAAAGTAATAATGTTGTTTTTTATATTAACGAATACTCCATGTGTCTCATATTAATTGAATTTATAAGGTAATACACATATATTAAAAAAAAATATTTAAAGATAAAATTTACACCCTACTTTTCACTATTGTCCTTCATAAAATCATAAATACATAATGTAATTGATTTCTAGAAAATATAAAAGTTCAATTAATGCAAGGGCAAATATGGAAAAAGTTTCAAACATTCATCTTGAACTTTGAAAAATTCAACTATTTTGAACCTTGAAAAAAGTTTTAAAAATTCAATTATTATGAGACGGAGGGAGTAGTACATTACAACTTATGTTGAATTTTACTTTTTTAATTGAACTAAATTTTGATTAATAAAAGCAGCATTTTTTTAAAAAATAGCTTTGTGATAGTGTATTATATTTTTGTTATAAACTTTTACTTATTTGGTAAAACTGTATAAAGAATTGCACAATTTTAATAATTTTTACTAGTTACGAAATGTTTATGTTTATAAGTAAAAAATACAATTTAAAAATTAAAATTACACATTCAAATAAATTTTTTAACTCTCTCATACGTGGTAAACGGATTCTTAGAATATACAAGCATTTAAGATTCTGCACATTTGTTGCAAATGTTATTAAAACATGCAGAGACGAGTTAACATAATAGAGTGCTAAAATATTAGGCAAAGTCTTCCATGTTTATGGAATTATTTTAACATTTGTAAGCTATAAAATGTACTCCCGTTTGAACAAAACCACCTCATTTGATTTAGTACAGAATTTAAAAAAATAAAGAAGACTTTTTACTTTTGTAATTGTAAATTAAAGTGACCAAAATATCTTTAATTTTGTGATTTTAAATATGTCATTTGAAAAATCAAAATTAAACTTTTGCAAAAAAAGAAAATGAGTCCTTTTTTTTTAAATAGATTAAAAAGGAAAGAAGGAGTATTAAAATTTTACTGTGAAATTTCGTATTATGTAAGATTTATTGTATTATATTTAAATAAAGATTTGATTATAAAGGAGTGTAATATGTTAGCTTAGTTATAAATAATTGAAATTTCTTCAATGGTATTTTAAAAAATTTAGCAAATTAATCTAGTACTATATAAATTGTGAGTTTTTATTTGTATAAATATTCCGAGATAAGTAGGAATCCTGAGAATCCAGTGAGGCTCTCCTGATTTTTAGTTGCCATGTATTTGTCAACAACAAACACTAGATTTATTCCAATTATCATAAAGTTAAAGAAATACAGCAAAAAAGTTAAAACTCCATTATTGAGCCCAAAAGAACCAGGAAAAAAGGTTTAAAATCAAAGGAAAAAAAGGCTTCGGGGGAGGAAGGAGACAGTTTCCTTCCAGTCAAAGAAATAATATCTTTAGATAGTATTATTTTCTTTAAATGGGGAAACAAGGACCAGACCCAAAGCCTAAGTCAAATCCAAACACATCATTAGTTGATGTGCCTGCAGCTACAGACATGGCAAAAGCTTCAATTCCATCCTCATTACTTCCTCAACCTTCTTGGTTCACTGCTAAAAGGTATGACTTTTGTGTTTTTTACCAGCTGGTTTTCAAGAATCTTGAATCTCAATGCTTCTTTTCAGTCTCTAAATTGCAATTATAAGGTTTGATTTGCTTTTCTTGGAAGAAAATACTTATGGGGTTGGTTCTATCCCATCTTTCAGTCATCAAGAAACAAAGTTTTTCATCTTTCATTTTCCTTAGCAAAGTTGAGAGCTTTAAGCTACCTTCTTGATATAGTTACCTGATGGGATCTCCAGTTAGGGTTGATCTAATGTTCAGATATTAGAAATTCTATTATATTTGTTATCTTATTAATGGTACCCTTATCCATAATGTTTCTGAAGTCGTCAATTTTTTTTTGCATTTTTCTGCTATGGTAAACCTAACCGCTAACCCCCAAATCCATGCATTTTTCTGTTTTGGTAAACCTAACCGCTAACCCCCAAATCCACCCCCACCAAGACAATTGTGACCTTTTTCCTACTTTGTTCCATCGGAGACTCGACCCCCAAAATCTTGGTAGAAGGTAGAAGGTAGAGGGTCCTTATTTTTTAACTTAACGCAAACTTTTTGCTTCTAACATACTGCTACAAATTATCATTATCAGGTTACTTGCTGTATTCTGTGTGATCAACTTAATAAATTATGTGGATCGTGGAGCTATTGCTAGCAATGGTGTTAATGGACGCCGCAAAACTTGTACGAAAGCTGGTACATGTTCTTCTGGCAGCGGAATTCAGTAAGAATTCTTTTGAAATTTGCTCTCTTTCCTCTCTAGCCTGCTCACTTTGAAGTGTTGATTAAAGGGAAAAAGATTTGGTTTTCAATGCTCAACTCTCTTGCCTTCTCTCTTTCCTCTCTAGCAATGAAGTCTTTTCTCTGATCTTTATTTTTCTTGTTAATTTACTAATGCTTATTATTGAGAGTTTTACAGTTGTTTTCTGGATAATGTAAGCTGACAATGAATTTTCCTCTCCAAATTCAATGATGGAACTAATTTTTAATTACGCATCATCATAATGCGTGCTTAGTCTTATCAAGAGTTTGTTTCTGTTTGTTTGCAGGGGTGAATTTAATTTGAGTAATTTTCAGGATGGTGTCATATCATCTGCTTTCATGGTTGGGCTTCTGGTGGCATCTCCAATATTTGCCTCATTAGCCAAGAGGTAAGCCCAGTATATTACAGGTTTGATATCTTGGTCCAAATGTATTTTTGGCTTGAGAACATTTACTTTGGGAAGTTTATTGGCTGGCGCCTGAGAGAAATATGAGTTAACAATTGAAAACATCTGTATGTGATTTGAGAAAGTGAAAGATTTCTTCCCTGCATGTTACCAATTAGTTTAACTCTTGATCCTTTTCACCACATGCCAAAGGATATGACTCGTACCACATGTGAAAATATTTTCTGAAGACTTAATGTAGTGTTCAACTTTTCATGCACATAGTTGTAACATTGGGAACGAAATTATACAGGAAAAGGTGAGAGTGAACTCCATGGAGGACTAGATGAGATGAGGGAAGTAAGATTGAGATAGTTCGAGCATGTAAAGATGAGGTGTGTCAATACACCGGTAAGGAGGTGCAAGAGGTTGGCTATAGAAGGTTTTAGGAGAGGTAGAGGTAGACCAAAGAGGAACTGGAAGGGGCGATTAGACCGCACATGACACATTTTCGACTTACTAAGGACATGATCCTAGATAGGAAGGTTTTGGAGGTCAAGGATGAGGGTAGAAGGGTAGTATACAGCCAGGTATTGTCTTACTTTTATGTAAGAGATACAGGCAGTTCCTCTTCTAATCTTCTCCTTATTTAGTAATATTAGTTAGTGGTCCCTTAGTATCTTATTCTTCAATTTTCACTACTAGGTTGTCGCACCTGTTGCTTCATCTGCTCTATTCGTCTTGCTGCTTTGTTGCTGTTATTTTTGATTCAATCTTGCTTTGGTTATTGTGGTTTTGAGCCAAGCATTTATGAGAAACAACCTCTATATCCCACACAAAGATACCAGAGTCCACCAGTGGGACTACACTGGGTGTGTTTTGTTGATATTTTGAAGTGTAAGTTGTATAGTCAATAGTTTGGAAGAAATTTGACTCTATTCTCATGAATTGCTTGTTGGTAAAAGATAACAAAGTCTCCTATGTGGTTTGCGAGCTATTGCATAGGAGCGGGGGTTTACCCTGTGCGCATCCAAAGAATAGGGCTGCGGGTTCCCCTTATCGTGAAAAAGAAAAAAGATAACAAAGTTATATAGATGTACCAAAAAACCATGTTAAAATCCCTATTACAGAGTTGGTGCCTTACCAAATTTTCTTCCAGTTTAACTTTTATGCTTTAGTACATGAATCCAATTAGAGCAGACTATTTAACTGACAAGTTTAGTGTTAGAGCAAACTACAACATCCTAAAAAAGAATCCTCTTTTACTTCTATATTTGGCACACCTGAAGATGTGATTTCTTCTGTGGCTGTCAGAGTTGAAGTAGAACTGTCTTATTTTCAGTTTGCAACTTTGTGATATAATTTGCTTAGGAATAGTATCAGGCAGAGTTTCACTGTGAAAGGAAAAATGCTCGAGTTGTATGCACATTCTTGCTTCGTTAGT
>JAOTQJ010000096.1:20537017-20549877 GCA_025642045.1 Solanum sejunctum | reverse complement strand
ATTAATTTATTTTATTTGATAATTGAAATAAAATAAGGATTAAATTTAAATATATACGATAAATGTTAATTAGTTTATAATAAATATAGTCATATTTTATTTATATAAAAAAAAATATATGGCTTGCCAAATTAAACAGCATAAGAAATATACAATGATTATATAGTATAACTTGTCAAAAGTCATAGAAAGTATACCCTGATTATACAATAATATAGATTACTTATACATAAGTTATGCACTGAAAATATATATTATGATATACTCAAAAACTGAATATATCTTGATTATATATGAAATATACACTGAATATATATAATTATATATTGAATGATCCTTGATTGGATGATTATTTAATGTAATTATCATAAAACAATCTTAATATGATGAGATATTTTGGATTAAGTTGATGCTTGACGCCCCTCTTAGCTTACTTCATCTCGTGCAATATAACAGCTAACAAACGGCGCAACTATCACTATCACTCTTCACAAATATGGTCTACTTGATCTACCATTACAATACAAATACATTGCAAAAGTATCTTTAAAAATTTAAATCGAAAATATTTAATAAGAACACACTATGATCACGTGTTCGTTTTAATTGGAACAAATTGTAATTCAGATTTTAAATAAAATGTTATTTTGATAAATATAAGGAGGGGTTAATGTTTTAAGGTTATATTTGAATATGATAAAATTAAAATTTTATTTGGACATATGATTTAAATTCTTAAATTTGTTTGTTCACATAAACATAAGAGTCACACAATAAATGCTTACAGTTACAAGTCTTATTATAAAATTTCGAATATACACATTTTTGCAAGAATCAACTAGTTAACAATAGTAGTAACTAGAGATTAATTCTTTAATATATTACATCAAGTATGTCTTCTTTTTCTTCTTTTTTTAACAAATTTAAAATGATGGATCTGTTTAAATTAAATATAAATTTTTGGATCAAATTTTATATTTATTTTTTAAGAAAAAGTTAAATTTTTACTTTTTTGAAAAAATTAAAATTTGAAGTTGAAGTTGAAATTTTTTTACAAATTTCCTAAACAAACACTGATTTTAAATCATTTGAAATGAACGCCTACTAAGCATATAATGCATGTCTGGTGTTATGAATACTATTGAGGTATCATTTGGTTCACAAGATAAAAAAATACACAACAAATGTAACATTATTTAATTCTATGCTTGATTGAATTTTTAATTGGAATAATTACCTTTTTCAATTTTCTTTATAAAATATTTAGTGATTTTAAATATATTTTTTTATTGCCTAGATATTTCATATTTGAAAAATATTTATAATTCATAGCAATTATATGATGTATTAAAAATGAATTATATGTGATATGTATGTATTATAAATGTATTAAAATGTATTATACTTATTTTGATAAATAAAAAATTATACTATATATTAAAAATAAATTATGCATGTAATATAAATGAATTACACTATTACAAAAGTAATTTTACATGCAATAAAAGATATATTATAAGTGTCTTAGTATTAAATTTATTTTGCTAAAATATCTGCATTATGTATTAAAAGTAAATTATATATATAGTAAAATTATATTGTTATATATGATAAATATTTTCTAAATATGATATACACATAGTAAGTTCCCTTTTTTAATTTTTAATCAGCCCAATTTAATATTGATATTTGTATTACAAATAATCTACTAAATAAATGATGAAATAATAAACTTAAGTTAAGTACTACAAATAGGTTAATTATAGTATCCTAATCACAAGAGGGATCTAATTATACACAAATGTTCCTTTCTCTTCTTATTATTAATGACGGTCACATTGGGTTTTTTTCTTCATCCTCTTCTTCCATCATAATTACAATAATGTTTAAGAAAATCCAAAAACAATATGATCCATTGCTAAATTTATTTAAATATATTGGAATTTTTTCCTTAATATCCCTCTTTCTCACCATCCTTTTTTCCTCAAAATTCATTAAAAAAATCCAAACACCTCAATTTCACATAAATTCCATATCTTTCTCTCCTTCAATTAATCATCATGGCTCAAAAAATATTATAGATTGGAACATTACTCTTTCCATCAAGAACCCTAATGAGGGTTCAATTATTTTTATGTACGAAGAAATTCGAGCTTGGATTTATCGCATGGATGATTTATTTTCTGTGTATAAATTAGTGGATCCAATTATTCAAAGTACCAAGGAGAAAATATTATTGGTTCCAATAAGGCTAAGTACGTATGATCATGATGGGTGGCTAAGTGAAGAAATTGAAGAAGATTTTGCAATAGGAAAAGAGGTGGCTTTTGATTTTTTGTTGCAATCAAGATTTTATGTTAGTAATAAATTACGTATTTTTAAAAAGAGGGTAATTCTAGGGGTATATTGCAATGATTTGAGGCTGGATTTGTTTAATAGGACTAATGGGATTATGCATGGTGATGGAGGAAATTGCACCCAAGAGATATTCTATTGATGCATGGCCTAGATTCTTTTAAAATTTTCTTTTCTTGTTAGGAGTTTTTTCATTTAATTTTAATTTTGTACTTGTAGTCGGGTGGTTAGTAGTCATGTGGTTATATAGTATTGTTATTATCTATCAGTTACATTATTTTGTTACCTTTGTCGCTTTATATATTATCATTTGATGTTCACTCTAGTCATTTCATATCTAGTATTTTTTGCTTTTGAAAATGATTTTTTTAGATAAGGATCTTTGGAAACTAACCTCTTTATCTCTATGAGTCTCTGGGTGTATTTTTATTGTTGACTTGTAATCGAGTGGTTGAGTATAATATATCAATAATATAAGAACCTCATGATTCATGAATCCCAAGCTAATTCTTGTGTTGTTGGCAAGTTCAACTAATTTTGCTTAAAATTTGAGTTATTTTGTATTGATGAGTGTGGCACGTTATGCATTCAATTTATGTATATTTTAGATCGGAATTCAAATTGGTCAAAATTATAAGTATTGATACTTTTAAAAGTATAGATTTTAAGGATGTTATTAAAAGTGTTTCTTAGGTGTAAGATTTTTATAAGACTTAAATTTTAAAGATGTTATTGAAAACATTTTTTAGGCATAAGCCTCAAAAGTCTTTGAGACTTCGTCGAGTTAAACAACCCTGAACCAAAAAAAATTCTTCCACTTACTTCTTCGCCTACTTTAAATAAAATGACAAAAAAAAGGGGGATCAATAACATAACTCTTTCTTCTCTCAATCTCCTTTTCTATAGTTTTTTTTATTAGTAAGTTTGACACATTATGAATTCAATTTATATATATGTTGTTTGTACATTTATGAGTTTGGCTCATTAGGCAATCTCGTGAATACAAAAGCTAACTATTTGTATTCACATTTCACATTATGCATGCAATTAAGGGTGTCAAATGAGCCCACATATAAATACATTTGTTCAATTCGTTCAGTATTTTATGTGTTGGGTTCAGGATAATTTATTGAGTTCAATTCTAACTCATTCAAGTTTTAACTCATATCAAAAGAATCCTCAATTGAGCTCAATTTAATTCTTAATTTCAACCTGTTCTAAGACTCTTAACTTACATTGGCGTAATGTACGTTTTCTATCTATTTGTATTTTCTTTCATTTATCTATCAATTTATAATTTTTTATTTTATTTTTTGAGTTGAAATTCAAATTATGATTATAAAAAATAAATAATAATATATTAAAATTATTGAGATTGAATTGGTTAAATTAGACAGATCATGACCCAATTCGAATTCTAACTCATTTGAACCCAACTCGTTTAAACCCAAAGTAAATCTGAATAGTTCATAACCCAATCTAATTTCTACCTCAACTATTTTAACTATCTTAATTTCAACTCAACATATTGTTTTGATAATCCTATATACAATATATCACCAACTTAAATAAAAACTTTTTCACCATATATTTGTTTTTGGGTAAAAGGTTGCCTCGGCGGGAAATAAGGCCAAAAAGTCTACATAGGTAAGGAAGACTCCTCGTCAATACAAAATTACAAATAGTTCAACATATAAGCTAAGTGTGCTTTTATCATTTGGAATATCATACAAATATAAAGTATAAATAAAGTAAATTTCTTTTAATAAATATTATTAAATATTATTTTATATTAAAAGATAGACGGAAGGAGTAAATTATAATGCAAAATTATTGAATGATACTCTTTCCTAGATTAATACTAATGTCCAATTGTTCTTTACAAGCTGTTGAATTGACAGTGACCACACAATCCTTTTCCCCTTTCGTCGTCTTTTAGATTCGTCACCGACTTTTCTTCACTTTCCACTCAACTCTCCCACTACCCAGATGCTCCATATCCTCTGCCATGGTCGACCCAAATAGACCTGTTACCGGCTACCCCGCCACCGCCGCCGCTACTCCTCCTAACCCCAATGTCTACGCCGCCGCTGCTCCTAACCCCAATGGCTACCCCGCCGCTGCTCCTCCTAACCCCAATGGCTACCCCACCGCTCAACCACCACCTCCGGTCACCGCGTACCCATACGCAGCACCACCATACTACAACAACTACCAATACCCAGACCCTTACGCCGCGCAGCGTAATAACTTTCTCCGACGAGTGATAGCCATACTTGTTGCTTCTACAATCATCACCGGAACAATTCTCTTCGTCATATGGATTGTCATTCTTCCACGCATCCCAGAGTTCCAAGTCGACTCACTCAATGTTTCTAACCTCAATCTGTCGAATTCCCTCATCACTGCAAACTGGGATCTCCGATTTACTGCCCGGAATCCAAACAAGAAGCTCACTCTGTACTACGACGAAATTGCGGCTGCGATTTTCTATGATTCACTCTCAATTGCTGATACTACGGTTCCACCTTTCTTCATGGATAAGGGAAACGAGACGTCCCAGAAGGTTAGCTTTGTTGCGTCTGGGGCGTATGTGGAGAAATGGGCTTTTGAGGGTATGGGTAAAGAGAGGGCTGAAAGGGCAAGTATTGGATTCAATGTGAGGATGGTAGCTAGGGTTAGTTTTAAAGCTGGAGCTTGGAGAGCAAGGAGGAGATATTTGAGGGTTTTTTGTGGGGATTTGTCAGTTGGTGTGGCGTTAAACAAATCTTCTGGGAACTTGCTTGGAGGACAAAGGCGGTGTCGGGTTGGGCTGTGATGGTGGCATTTTCACTGAGGTGAATTTTAATTGAATTTTGTTGACCCATTAGGTTTTCTAATTCTGTTGCATTATATACTTCTTAGTTTAATTTGTATAAGCAATGTAGTAAGGATAATGCTGATTGAATTTCGTTATATTGATCTGATATAAAAAACACGAAAAAGCCGGTCTTGACTCTTCACATTGGTGTATACACTTTTTTTAGGTTGTTCTTATTGTACTTTCTGAGGCTAGATTTAACATGTGGAGAATCTGTTTTTTTTTCTACATTATTCTTGGTTGTTTGACTGTTTATTTACTTCTTACGATTTAAACTACGCAAGTAAAAAGGGCTGTAATTTTGATGTGTTTTAGGAGTAGAAGGTTAATTCTTTGTATCTGTAGAAGCCGTTTCATGTCATTTAAGATTTCATTTTATTGGTCATTCAAAATCTTGCAAATATTAGACTTTTGATGTCATGAAAATAATTTATTTGTGGTTCCTAGTGCTTTTAGCTTACTTCCATGTGATATCTTCTTTTCCTCGAAGCATTGCTTTAAAGCACTAAAGGTAATGTTTTACAATTTCTTTTGACCTCATCAAGTAAAAGGTTGTTCATGTATCGTCCAAGTTATAAGTTCTTGATGTCGTAACTTTTGAAGTGATATGAAGCAGTTCAAGGATATGTCTGTATGAACTTTTAGGCTAATTCTATCATGTCTTCTGATGTACCAAGATCGCACCTTAGTGATGCAGCACCAATTTGGTTGTGGGGCATTGTTTTGGCAGATTAAAGAGTAACCAACCGTTAAGACTTAAGATGTTGTGGTTGTGAGATAATAGTGAATAGAAGGAGAATACTAGGGGAAATTAATTGTAAAGGACTATCACTGTGAATTCTTTTGAATGGCCTCCTTGTTCGTGTTATTTTCATGTGATAGGCACTTCTGATATAGTTAAATAACATACAAAGAGAATCTTGAAGACTTTTTTTTTTCGTCTTCAACTTTGAGATCTGTAGCTCATGAAGATTTTGAAACTTGGACTTGGTCCTGAGAAAATGAAATCTTGATTGTTGTAAAAGGCTTGACCTGTAGAAACTCTCTGAACTCAGAGAATTTATCAAGCCCGAGGAGATGGCACTCTTGTTGTGCGCTTGTGTGTCAGAGGGGGAGGGGCGCATGTGTTGGGAGCATCTTTGCCAGGTGGGAGATGTGAAATATAGATTGTGCTAGTGTTTCAGGAACTTTTGGATTATGCACTTGCTGCTGCTGAATTTGTCAAGGTTTTGATTCTTATGGTATGGATCTTCTTAAAATTTTGTTGAAAGTGCAGGACATTGTCCTTCATTGCAGATTTACCATTGCGTGTGTGTACATGGGAAGTTTATTAAATTCTCTCTCCATCTATCTGGGAACATACTTGTTAGTTGTTAGGCACTTGATTCCTTATTCAGAGCATAAATAATAAACCAAGTGAGAATTATTGTGCCATTTGTTGTTTGATGAAAAATGTGGGATGTGTATGAGGAAGATCAAGTAGTTGAAAAAGTGGACATGGAGGCAAGGACTTCCGTGCCAAAAGCTCATGGGTTGAATCCCTGTTAGCTTACATAATAAAATTAAAATCAGAAACTAATCTTATTTGTAATATATCAAATCAGCTGTCTCTAGTCTTTACTCATTCTGTATATGTAAATCTTTTGTCACCTGTATTTTGGAGTCTATATGGCCTCACCCCTGGTTTATTGCGTACTTCAAGAAGTGAAGTCGTTGGTTTCAATATATCTGTTTGGATCACACCAGGTCAAGCCTTTTACAACAATCAAGATTTCATTTTCAATTGAACTGTCTGCGCTTCTTTCAATTGTGAAGTAGCAGTTAGTCAATGCAACTTTCGACGCTTATCATGGGTCATCCGAAAACAGTCGCGCTATGTTTTTTAAACATAGGGGTCAGGCTGCGTAAATCCGACCCCCCCTTATCCCGCAATGGGCGGGAGCCTTTGAGGTATTGGGGTAATGTTATTGTTGGATCACACTAGGATGGATGGGACTGCTCTTGTCTCATGCTTGGATGTTAGACTTTCTTTTTTTTCGGGTTACAACTTACACCCATTATCTCAAGTTTTGGATCAAACTAATCCATTGACCCTGCTGACCTATGATACGTGCTAATAGCTATAGTTATTCTATTGGGCTATTACCTGGTGTCTGTACTGTGACATGTAAAAGGAAATTAAAGTACATGCTGACATTTAGTATTGAGGAACAATCATCAAAATAAATGTTCGTGCACAGCCATGCCACTTTTTTAGTGCCTTTGATAGAAGATGAAGTTTATACACATAGGAGATGTAAAACTTCTTGAAGGATCAATCTGTTGTCTTGACGAAAGTTGCTAGTAAATGAACTACTTTTTGTGTGTCTACCTCCTCCTCTGCTCTTATCTGCTGGGGATGATATATCTGTTATTTGCATATTCTACTCTTTTCAGTTGTATCATTCAAGAAATTCTCTTGCCAAGAGAATTGCATCTATGCCTTTAATTCTTATGTAGTTACAGAAGAAATAGTTATCTTGTGCAAATAACTCTTACGGTAAGAGTCTTAACATAGTCGAATATACTATAGTTTCCTTCTTGTATTGGATTTAACTTGTATAATCCAACAGTTTAAAAGACTATTGCACTACTAGTGTGTTTTCACTCCTTTTAGGATGACCTGTTTTATTTTCCAGGTTACGGATCCATTTGTTATGCTGTAGCTATCTTTGAGGTGACTGTGACCTGATAATATGAAAGTTCTTTCACACTGTGTAAAAGTAAGCTGTTCCATATCCTACCTTGGTGAAGCCGACAACCCCTATTTCCAACTATGCCTGGGAATTGGAATCTCCAGGAGTTGTTATCCTTTGTGCATGTTCTTACTCGGATTTAAGAGGGTTCTTTCGGTGCTGGTGCAACAAGTCATATCAGCGGCATTGATTTGTTAGAAGTTCTTGTATGAACTGTTTCATCCGCCTGTAAAGCGTACAGCTCCAGTTTAGCTGCTTATATATATCTTTGTATTGTTCTTTATTTCTTACTGTTCTAGACCGAGTAAAACTTGGACATCTAATTCATTCATGACTGGAAACACACCAAGATCCATCTCTTGTTATTCTTCCTCTTTCTTATTGTTTTATTTTGAATAAACCTTTTTCGTTCTTGAGGATGCATTCCTGATTTTGAAATAACATTCAATATAGCTCACGCAAAGCCCGAGTAATATATGATATAGTACTCCCTCCATCTATCTTTACTTGTTCAGTATACTATTTTGGGATGTTTAACAATAGTTGTTCAGGTTCCATCTTTACTTGTTCAGTATACTATTTTGGGATGTTTAACAATAGTTTTCCAGGTTATAAAATCAGGAGATAATTTTGCATTTAGTTCCTATTTATCTTTATTATTAATTATAGTCATTTTCTTATTACATTTTTTAAGATATTGTATTTATTATATTCAAAAGGGTGATTTGATAAAATTATTTCTATCATTTACTATTTTAGTTTATGTGCTTAGTCAATAAGAGACAAGTAAAGGCGGAGTAGGCGTTAATTGAAAATGGGGGAGATAATAGACAATGAGATATAATGAACAATGTTTGGGTTTCAATTAAGGAATTAGTTCAATTGTAGGATTAAGTGAAAGATAAAACTATTACCTAACCTAATGTTGGTAGCATCCTGTTATTCTTGTTGTACTTGTCTTTCTTCCAAGCCTTCCCAAATACTAAATCATTAAACTGTTACCTTACCAAAGTTTAATTATCAGTAATTAACTAACTTCTCCATTCGATGTGTCGTTTTTCTCATAAAATACTCATGTAATAATTTCTGGTATAAAAAGCTCAGGAAAAATTTATGGAACAATTACCATAAGTTGAAGTTTTACTGATTCTGTGAATATCTTGAGAATAATGCAATCCCATTTTGTCAAGACTATATAAGTAGGGCCCTTTGGAATAATTCTTGAATCTTTATTAGCCTTTGCGTAGAAGCATACGTCCCTAAAAGATAAGGTTGCTTGTACTAGCACACCATATCATCACCATCACCAAACTTCATTTTCCACCATTCACTACTGCATGGAATTTGGATGTATTTCTCGTTGGAACATTTCTAAAACATGTTTACAATGGATAACGTACGATTACTCACATAAATCTTAATGTTTAACACAACAAATTCGAAAGACCCCGAGATGACTGATATCTAGAATTCTTGAGCTCAAGCCTCGTAAACTAAAACTTTTTGTAAGAAGCTATGTTTTAGTTACCAAACGTTTAAAATTAACCAAAAACCACTCTCACAATGTTATATAAAATGTTTAAATTGACCAAAGGTCTCTCTCACTACATTATACGAAAACATTAAAATTGCAATGTGAAGTTTCTTAACCTACTGCGAAAGTTCGTGTCATAATCATATTTGAAAAGGGAATATTTCCATATGTCCTACTAAATAGAAAAATGAAAAGAAATTCCCCCAACATTTCCTATACAAAAAGACCACTCTCTTTTCATTGAAGAAATAAAGTCTCTCACCACATATTATAGAATCCCCTTCCAAAAACTCTCTTCCTTAGGACTAAGCCACCATCACCATCACCACCACCATGTCGGCCAAAGACTGCGCCCACCACGACGAGGAGCGTCACAAGCTACACCGCCGCCTCCTCGCCGCCTTAGTTGGCTTCATAGTCCTAATCCTCTTCATCATCCTTCTCATTTTCCTAATCCTTAGGCCAACAAAGCCACATTTCATCCTCCAAGATGCCACCATCTATGCCTTCAACATTTCCTCACCTAATTTTCTCACAACAAACTTCCAAATCACCTTAGCCTCTCGCAATCCAAATAACAAAATCGGAATCTACTATGACAAATTAGATGTCTATGCCACTTATCGTGGCCAACAAATTACTCTTCCTACACTTCTACCACAAACATATCAAGGACATAAAGATTTCACAATATGGTCTCCTTTTGTGTATGGTAACTCGGTCCCCGTCGCGCCGTACCTTTGTGAGAGCCTTAATGAAGATCAAATGGCTGGAACTGTGTTGATAAATGTTAAAGTGGATGGAAGAGTTAGATGGAAAGTTGGAACATTTGTGTCAGGGAAGTATCATTTGAATGTGAATTGTCCAGCTTATGTTGGTGTGGGTGGTAAGATGATTGGAAATACTATTGCTGTTGGTTCAGCTATGAAGTATCAATTGGTACAAAATTGTCATGTGGATGTTTAATTTGAGGAACTAACAAGGTCATATGGATATTGGTGCTCTCTCACTCTTCTACTCCTTTTTTAACAATTATAGTATGTAATAGTTTGATCTATGAGGATGCATATATAAATAGAGAAAATATGCAAGGTTTTAGTGGAATTTATTGATATTATTGATCGATTTGGTGTATATGTAGAAATCTTTTTTATTATTATACAAATCTTCTCCCTACCCCCTCATCCCCCCCAAAAAATCGACATTAGAAGTTTGTTCATTTTTCCTCAATAATCGAATCTGTAAATTCTGCATATTTAATTTCACTCATAAATTGATTTTCTTCTCTATGAGTTATATAGTCTTTATGGTTATAACTTTACTTGGCTTGCTCCCATTTGAATGTACTATTTTCTTTTAATAATGTGGAGTTCAGCTCAACTTATGTGTATTTGAACTAATTTTATATACAAAAGATTGAATGGATAGAAATTGATAAAAATTTAAATTTGAGATATCATAATTATCAATCAACTTCATTAATCACCAAGCCAGATCCTCCGAGGCGTGGTTTGAATTAACTTACAAATTGTATTGATGTAAAGAAAAGGTTCAAGAATCAAAAAAGAGAGATACCTTTTGTACCATATAGATTCGATGCAGCTTTTCAATTTTGGGGTTGCTTTTCTCCCTCTCTTTAATTTTTTCATTTTTTGGGGGGAAAAAACAAACTTTTTGTTCAGGATTAAATAGTAATAATGTCAATTTATAAAGATTCATTAAAACCGTAACGCTGGGTACTTTTTTAATGCAAGTATTTATTATAGGACTAGCGAGAAGATCACCTTACGTACTACTAATATTTATAACAAATTATATTATTTTATCACAATCAAAGTATAATAAAGGTATAAGTAATATATTAACCAATTATGATCAAGTGATATTTGTAATAGTTTATGTAAATTATTTATTATTTTAGTGTGAACGTCGCCCGTAAGTAAGTCTATATTGGTAAGAACTTTTCTTCGAGCACCTTCGTTATAAATAAAAACAATATTTTTCAACTAACTACTTTAACCATTATAGCATGTTACCAACTTAATTTTAGTAAAATTAGTTATTTATAGTTTACTTTTAATAACCTAATGGGGCAAAAAAAATAAAATGAAAAATCAGTGTAATATTTGGTGGTGCTATCTGATATGTATAAAAAGATTTTTCTGAATAAAATAAAATTATTGTTTGAGGGCTATTAAAACTAGCTGAAATACCAACAAAGATTGTAATATAGTGCATTTGATTATTTTTTTCTTAATAAAAAATTTTCTATTTAAGCTTTGAATATAAAAAGAAATTTATATTTTTCTTTGATACGTCGTATAAATTCAAAATAATTAAAATTTAATATAAATACTGAACACAAACTGAAAAACAAAAAAAACTAGCCGATGATACCCACTTGAGAAGAAAAAGAAAAGAAAAGATGAAGCAGTACATGTGGTGGGCTAGGCAGTTTAATTAAAAGTTGAAATTAATGTGGTAGTAACTTCCCTACCTACTGATAAATTATTTATACATAGTGTGACCTTTTCTAGCAAATTAAAAGTTAGTTATCATGAATTAAAAGTATCATTTGTTACACCAAACACGTTCCTTCTAAGTTTAGTTTTCATTACAGTCATTGAAAGGTTAAAAGTTATTCTTTCATTCCATTTTAGGTATCACAATAAGATTTGATATAATCCTTAAAAAAAAATTAATTAGAAGTATTATATAACTAATATAATTTTTTTATTAATGATTAGATTTTATTTATATATGTACTTTTTAATTCTAGAATAATTAATATTAAGAATAAAATTGTATTAACATAATTAATTTTTTAATTATTTAAATTAAAAATTATTTTAAAGTAACTATTTTAATATATATGATAACTAAAATGGGCTGTCGAATTAAGTTGGTAACTGCTAATTGAATAGGTACATCATCACTACTACCGGAAGCTTCTAATTTCACATTGTTTTTGTCAACTTGTTAACAACATGAATGCGTACAATGAATTTCACGTGGTTTTTTAAAATAATTTTTAGTACCAAATTAGTACTCCCTTTTGGGACGGACTATGTGAATTTTTTATATTTTTATATAATTATTAATTTTTAATTGTCTAAATCAAAGAGGAGATAGAGCTCAATGGTATTAGACTATTTAACTTGAATTACAAATATTAATTTTGTATTTTCTACTCTAGTTTACATATTTATATTTTTATTTTTCAAATCTTCTAAATGAAAATTCTAGATTCGTCATTACTCTCTTCATTCATCTTTATTTGTCTTTTATTGACTTATCACATGAATTAATAAGTAATAAATGATAGAAATAGTTTATCAAATTATCCTTTAAATATGATAAATCGAATGTCTTGCAA
>JAOTQJ010000096.1:20503966-20521071 GCA_025642045.1 Solanum sejunctum | reverse complement strand
GATATTTATTTTTTTTATAATAAGGAGAACCCGTAACTGTTATCCTTTAGGTGCGCACAGGATAAATCTTCGCTCTTATGCAATAACTCGCAAATCACAGAAGAGAGATAATCTGCACTAGGTACCCAGTGCTAGAAGCTCAACTTAGGAGGCAAAGCTTTTGCTTTTGTTGACAAAGAATTTTAAACTTAAGATTCTCATGCCCAAACCATTGGCCACCTTGAAAGGCGATATTGTTTGTTTTCATAAAATTTGATTGAGTGTAATCTATCTTTATTCTAAAATCAAACAAACTTTTAAAATGTGTAATCTAATTTTATATTCAAGAGTTAATAAAGTCTACAAGATTTGGGAGACGAGAGTGATCAAAAGTTAATCAACTTATCCAAAGTGTTGGTAAAATATTTAGTGCACTGAATTTGCTTTTTGAGTATAAAATATGCTATATTTTAAAAAATAAAACTTTTCAACCTAAAATTGAATTAGAGAAAGACCAAAATGTGAAAAACTAGAAAGATGACGTCATGTGGATGAGGATGTCTTTTATGTTTGAACATCGAAAATATGTACCAATTACCAAAATCATATTTTTATTAGATATACTTTCTCTCTGTGGTATTCTATATATTTCTATAAGTGCTTTAATTTGACCTAATTGAATCACATATATTCTTCCAAATTACATCTAAAACCATGTGAAAGGTCTCTCAAGAACTTGTGAACACCTAACATGTGTTGTATATACACTTAATAATGACCAAAAATCTATCCTTTGAGTTCTATGAATGAAATTAATAAAGATCATTTAGCTTCTTTTATAATAAATTTATTTGGTGCAGATTCAAATTAATTGAATTAGTAAATATTATATAATTAATTAAATTAAAAATTTTAAAAATATACTTAGAGTCAAGATTAAATGGGATCAGAATTTAGAGTTGAGAATTTAGGTTGGGGTGGCTACACCAAAATATTAATTGCATGCATTTAGTAAAGATAGCAACTAAAAGCTACTAACATGAATGAATTAATATGATAAACATAATATGACATACTACCAAGCCTTTTTGGTTACATCAAGATTTCATCAAATCCATTCAATTACCTCAACAAACTCTCAAAAAAAAAAAAAAGAAGCAACCAAAGGCAAAAGGGATTACAACATATATAAAGAAATTAAACACTACTAATACCTACTTAACCTTAGTAAAGGGTTATATAAAGGAATCAAACTCTCGTCAACATGACAATTTAGAAAGTCAACCAACTAACTGAACTATTAAGATTTTCGCATATTGTCTTCTTCTGATGAATCATCATCAGTTCTTTGGATTCTTGATTCTATCCTCGCGGAAGAAATCAAGCAAAACAGAGCTCTTACATTTTGGGCATTTTGGATCATCAACTGATAACATAACATACATTAAACATCTTGGGCAACCCACTAACATCATTGAAGTTGCTTCTGGGCTCCCAAAAAACTGCTGTTGGTTATGTTCATCTGGTGTTGGTTCTCTCGAAATACAAGAACTTGCTGGTGATCTTTCAATAGAAGAAGAATACGATGACGATGATCTGCTTGGCGAAATTGGAAAAATATTATTATTATTATTTTCCCTTGGTGGAGATAAATTCAGCTTCAATTCAAGCTTTGGATCATGACTGCTTTCCCTCCTGTAGTTCATCTTTTTTTTTTTCTTTGTTTGTTTTCTAATTTGAATAACTTTATCAAGAATCCCCTGTATTTATAGTAAAACAGAGCAAAAATGAAACCAATATAAAATTAATTAAAAAAAAAAGGAGTCTAATCAAGAAAAAAATAAGATAAAATTACCTGAATTTTTGAATAACCAAAAAAGGGAGCTGTTTGAAGAAAATGGAAAAGGTTTACAAGGTTTATATAATGTGTAGGAGGAGAGAAAATAATGAGGGTTATTTAGTGCAGAATTAATTGCGATTATAACAGGGGGATTGTATAGAGAGAAAAATTTTCAGAAGAATTTGGTACAGAATTAGATGAGAGGAATTAAATTGAAGGTAGAAAATAGAGTAGTTTCTTGAATTTAATGGCTTTTGATATATTGCATTGATGAAACTTTGAGAATATAGTAAATAGGTTCAACTAAAAGTGGTGAGAAATCTATCAATCAATGCTTTATTGTTGGAAAAATATTATCCTCCAGTTAATTTTTGTAAAAATAGGTGTGGTACTAAGATAATGAGAGGATTAAAACCCCCTCATATAAAAAATGTAACGGCTAACCAAATTTAATTTAATGAAGTTAAATACAAGTAAATTTAATAATAACTCGTATTGAAAAGGCTCATGAAAGATAATTGATACTTCCTATAAAAAAAAATACCTCAGTAACAATGACTTATTTTTTTTTTGTTTCAAAAAAAATAATTTATTTTTTTTGGAAAAATTTTAATTTTGACTTTTTACGTTGCATGTTTAAGATCACAAGATTAAAAAATATTTTAATATATTTAACATAATTTTAATTTAGGATTACAAGATTAGGTAGTATTATTTTAGTAAAAATCGGGCTCATTAAGGAGTCAATAAATGTAATATCATCATCATTAACAACATACTCCAGTGCCTCGAAAGGCTCCCGCTCATTGCGGAATGAGGGGGGGTCGGATGTACACAGCCTAACCCCTATGTTTAAAAACATAAAGCGGCTGTTTCCAGATGATCCATGAAGAGCGTCGAAAGTTGCATTGACTAACTGACACTTCACAAATGAAAGAAGCGCAGACAGTTTAAAGAGTCATTTTGCTTTATTCCATCATACTCCAAAGCCAAAAAATAATCAATCTTTGACTCCATCCGAGATTGATGGAAAACAATAAATGTAATATGATCTCTAGAAAAGTTGAACATTATTAAGAAGATGAAGTCTAAGTGTATATTTGAAAAAACTATACTAATATTTGTCTTAAAATCCTAAGTTGGCCTAAGATAACATTTATTTTGCGACTAGAGGAGTACTATTTTTCAATTGTCATGTTTTATATTTTGATAGTCAATTTCGATTATTTTTATAACTAAATTTGATTAGATTAATTTAATAGTTTAAATCAAATTTAGCTATTAAAAAATATTACTATATGTTTTGATGCTTTTAATATTGATTTGGTGAAAAAATACATCTTAAATTATTGATTAAAATTTATGTAGTTTGACATTCAAAAAGTAAAATGTGATAAGTACTTTGGGACGAAAAGATATTTAATTTGAAATAAGACTAATCTTAATTCTTATCGACAAGTCTTTAACTTCTAAAGATTAGCGATCAACACGACTTAATTATCCAATCTTCATGTTAGGCAATAAAATTAAGCAGCATGTTTAATTTAGCACAGAAAAGGAAGCCTCAATTTTCTTTCATTTCTCCGCCGTTTAAAAACTAAACTTAACACACCGCCGTTACATTGATTTTAAATTTCATTTTAGTCAAATAAATTAGGTCAAGAATAATATTCAGTTTAGGAAATAAAAAAAGATACCTATTTTGTTTTCCAAAAATCTACCCTTGCTCCTATCAATAATCTTTACAATTTTTCTAAAAGTTCTTCCTTGTTTATTTACATTCACTCAATTAAAACAGAATTTAGTAAAGATGGTTATTATATTATGTTAAAGAATATTTTTGAATTGACATAATAATTACGTATATAAGGAGGGGTCTGTTGAGACACAAAGTCCACATTGGTGGTTAATGGGATGAGTAGACTCCTTATAAGGCTTAGACAATTCCCCTCCCTTTGAGCTAGCTTTGGGGTGTGAGTTAGGCCTAAGACCTTCTTCAACATGGTATCAGAGCAGGGCCCATCTCATCCAATGTCGGGCTCCCGAAAAAATTGCCCATGCACCAGATGCTAAGACTGGGTGTGAGGTGGGGTGTTGAGACAAAAAGTCCCACAGGGTGTGAGTCAGGCCTAAGACCTTCTTCAACATGATATCAGAGCAGGGCCCATCTCACCCAATGTCGAGCTCCCGAAAAAATTGCCCACTCACCAGATGCTAAGCACTGGGCGTGAGGTGGGGTGTTGAGACAAAAAGTCCCACTTTGGTGATTAATGGATGAGTGTAGCTTTTGGGGTGTGAGTTAGGCCTAAGACCTTCTTCAACATGGTATCAAAGCAGACCCCGTCTCACTCAATGTTGGGCCCCCCAAAAAATTATCCACGCACCAGATGCTAAGCACTGGGCGTGAGGGGGAGTGTTGCCATACAAAAGACACAAAGTCCCTGGGTGGACTCCTTATAAGGTTTAGACAATCCTCAATGTCGGGCTCCCGAAAAAATTGTCCACGCACCAGATGCTAAGTACTGGGCATAAGGTGAGGTATTGAGACAAAAAGTTCCACATTGATGGTTAATGAGATGAGTGGACTCCTTATAAGACTTACACAATCCTCCTTCCTTTGAGCTAGCTTTTGGGGTGTGAGTTAGGCGTAAGACCTTCTTCAACATGGTATCAAAGCAGACCCTGTCTCAGCCAATGTTGGACCCCCAAAAAAATCATCCACGCACCAGATGCGAAGCACTGGGCGTGAGGGGGAGTGTTGAGACACAAAAGACACAAAGTCCCTGGGTGGACTCCTTGTAAGGTTTAGACAACCCTCCTCCCTTTGAGCTAGCTTTTGGGGTGTGAGTTATGCCTAAAACTTTCTTCAACAGGGTCCAACACGACCAATTATAGTTAGTTATTGCCAGAGGTAAAGTTTTTGCTCTGAAACCTAACCTAGTTAAAGCTGGAGTAATATATTAATGGAGCCAAATATCAGCTGCTCACATCATTTAATATTTACTTATTTTTGAACTCCTTTACTCCTTCCTTTATGCGTTCCATAATAAGTTGTGTTTTTATGATTTTCATAAAATCAAGAAGATACTCGTATTTTTATGATTTGGTAAAATAATTTTTATTATTTATTATTTTTTAATTTTTGTGTCAAGTTAATAAGGGACAAATAAAAATAGACTGAGGGAATATGTGCTTCTTGATTATAGAATAATTAATGCTAAGGATAAAGTTAAAAAAGAATAATTATTTTTTATAATTATCTAAATTAATAACTATTTTTAATATATTTGATAACTAAATTAAGAGGGGAATATAAAAGAGCAAGTAATTCTCTGTACAAGTCCAGATGTTTCCGTATTTAATTCTTTCTCGTAAACTTTGAATAGTTTTACCTGTAACAAAACTATAAAACCAACCTTTAGTATGCTCTTGGTAAAGAATTTATTAACTTTATGTCATTTAATTTACTACAACATTAAATGTTTCGGGTCTTTCATCAACTTTCTCTTGAATGTTGGTTAGTACTATTAGCTAGTACTGTACTTTTAAGGTCTGTTTTTTTTATTGTTATACTGACCCAAGTTTCGGTTTTTATGTAGTGCATTCAATCATATTATCTTAACAAGAACTCTATATTGTGAAGATTTATATAGTCGATTCCAATTTTTATAACATTAAGATATAATTCTTATTGATGTTATGTTTTAAGCAGTAGATATTCTCTCCGGCCATATGATATTTTTACCTTGGGTACACTCCATAAGAGATTAATTCACTCTTAAAAAGTAAGAGAGGTTTTTACTAAATAACCCTTAGGAAGTAGTACCTTTTTAGGATGTGTCCGGTATGGAGGAAAAAATCGATTGATAAGAAAAATAAGTTATTTAACAATGAGTTCCTTAATGAAAATAGAGAACAAAAAGTTAATACAACTGATATTTCACATTAATTATGTCCTTTTCACTAGATTGGACATATCACAATACTAAAAATTTAATTTTTATTTTTAAAAATATTATACTATTACCATATAAAATTAATTCTCTGATCTAAATTTTGTCTGCCCCGCAAAATAATGTAGTTAGTAAAAGTATAATTAGTGATACATACATAATGTATATTTTCAATACAAAATAATAGATGATTTTGTTTATATATACATATAAGTTAGCAAATGTAATTAGTTTGATGACCAATCAAATATGTAACTTGTTGAAAACGATCAATTAGAAGTTAAGGTTACACCCCCACACCAATTATAAGGTAAGAGCATATTTAATACTACAGCCTCATCATTCTTGAAAAAGTTGTTGCACATATATTATCATGCCACAAGTAGGCATCTCAACTCCGCAAGTGGCATGCAATGAGGGTCCAAATTGAATATCCATGTTTACGTTTCATTCTATGTGACACCATTTGATTTGATATGATACTTCTTCTATCCAATAATAGTTATACGCTATTGATTTAGCATAGGGATTAAAACGCAATCAATGATAGGGGTGATTTTACCAAATCTTTCTTTGAATATAATAAATACAATGTCTTAGAAAATGTAATAGATGACTAATGCATGTGACTAATAATAAGGATAAATTAAAAAATAAGTGTAAAACTATTTTTTAATTTCATAAACTGGACAAGTAATATTAGACATCCCAAAATAATATAATGGACAAGTAAAAATAGACAAAGATGGAACTTGGATATAATAACAGTATAATCGTTCACCAAATATTTGACTATATTTTGAGATGGAACTTGGACGAGGACACATTTGGTTTAAAGGTCTCTATCCAAATTAAGAGTCTTTAAATCCCCCACTCAAAACTCCAAAGAAAAACTGAAGTAAAAATATTAAATGGCAGATATATATCTTTTTCCTCACCAAATACTTGCTAATCATCTTTGAAAACTCATCATGTTTCCTAATTACTCCAATTGTTAATTAATACAAAAGAGCTCCCATAAATTGTTAAGACTTGTCTTCCTAACGTGTAATTATATTAATTAGAATCACCTAATGTTATGGACAGTTTCATGATTTTACAAACAACGCTAGGTTTGGACATGTTAAGACACCAAACATCAAACTTGTTATTTTTTCTATCGATATTCAACTTGAAGTCGACAAATTTAAATTACCATCATGTAAGATCTGTTTAATAGGAAGTTACCCCGTCAAAAAACAATTCATTCATATTTGAAGGGTATTTGAATCTATAAACTTGAGTTATTAAGAATAGAGAAATCATATCTATCCCACCATCGTATTTTTTTGTTTAAATTATCACACCTTATTATCAAGGTATTTGATAGGAAGAAAGTCAATTTGACCTTCAATATGATTATTTGGTGGCAAATTTAGCTCTATCAACCACCACTTTGAAATGGAGGCAGCAAAATTTGGTAGAACTCACAGGTGTTCGACTTAACTAATTCAGGAAACCTTTTTTAATGCATCCAATGGCAGAAGAGATTTCAATATTATAGTTTAATATTATGATACTGTTTGGATTAACTTATTTAAGTAAATTTAAGTTCATATAACTTTTAACTTTTTTTTAATGTTTCAATGTAATTAAAAAAAATACTTTTAAGGATATGTTTAAGGCAAAAAGAGAAAATAAGTCAAAGTTATAAAACTCCACTTATGCTGATCTGGTGGAGTTTTCGTTGAAGACGATAATTTCTAACGGAAAATTCATGTATTTGATAAAATGTATTGCATTTGTTAAGATTTTTTATGCTTGAAAAAAAATGGGAAGGGATTTAAAGATTTAGATTTTTAAAGAAATTTAGAAATTCAAGGAAGAATGTATAATTTACCCTTAAATTGATGTGTTTCAGATACATTTCATATTTAAATATGCATAATTAAATGTATTTATTTAGCACGTATTTGAAAATTGGAATAATGTTAGGAATTACAATATCGAAAAAATCACGAAAGAACAAATAATTAATCCATAAACTAGTGGAGTTTACGTTGTTTGCCAAAAGAGATTAGTTGAGTTTGAATTTGTTGGGCAAACAACCTGTTTCAATTTGGATTGAAAATAAAGAATTTTCTCATGTAGTCACTTAAAAATATTTTAATTATATTTTATAACTATAATTTGAATAATTATATTTTTTAACTATAGCTATAACAATGTTTATATATTTGCACAACATTTATATAATTCGCTATATATAATTCATAATTTTGTATAGCATTTGCCTAATTCGTGGTTTTTGTATAGAGTGTATATTTTACTATACAATTTGCTCATAACACTTATATAATACACTATATAAATTACAATATTTATATAATTCGCTATACAATTCACAAATCTTTGTATATTTGATACAATTCACTGTATAAACTCAAAACTGCAATTGTACAAAAATGTTAATCGTGAGCCGTAATTATTTCGAACTAAAACTATATTAACTAACTAATTAGTATATATTTGCTTATATGCACAATTTTTTTAATCTTTTGACGTAACTCACATTGCTCTTAAAATAGAATTGGTCATTAAGATTGGTAAGTTAGTACTAGCGTAAAAACATAACAGAGAACATCACAACATGTTTTCTGTACATCAGCCTTCTATTAATGCCCTTTTGATCCAAAAAGGGGATGTTTGCCTGGATTTCCATGACTACTTTACTTGAGGTATCGCATTATGCGAACTTTCAGTATGAACTTGTCATCATCAATCAGCTTAAATCGTCTATAAATTTTTGCAACCCTTCTCCAAGTTCCAATCTATCATAATATTGAGGAACAGTCGTCCGCTGCTTCCTCTTCAAGAAACGATTGCCAAATGTAGCTGGAAACATGTTCAGAGACAATACACCAGGTTGAGAACTGCAAATGGAAAAAGAATCAAGTTTGGGAAAACAGATGGACGGAAAATGCTCTTGGTGACACATTTCCTGAATAATACAGCAATGTGCAGCACAATTTGGGCTAAAAATACTGTGTTATTGAGAACTGATGGGATGGAAGAGTTGGAACTTTCAGTTTAGAAGAGATTTTAGTGATTGGCAGATAGTTAGGACCCATTTAGCCATGGGAATTTTTCACTTTTTTTCGAAAATATTTGATTTTTATGGCCAAATGCCCACTTAGACTGTTAAGAGTGCAATACTGGCTTGAAATCGCTGCCAGCATTTCCTTGGAAATTTCAATATAGTTTGCCTTTTCGACAGTAAAGCTGTTTAAATAAATGACATTATCCAGAATAGGATGCGTATAATGATTTATGATATGCACACACAAATATCAGTGACTAATAAACTTACCAAGCGTGCTCTCCTAAAGTGGGATGCCTTAATGACAATTTCAAATGAAGTGATTGAAGCAGCCAAGTATCCTGACCGATAAACAATTTGATCAGCAGGCCGAACTACAATGCTTTTCCCTGCACCAGTTCCAAACTTTATAAGTTGACAATTTTTGGACTTTATAGGCTAAACATGGAGACAAAAGTGTGGCACCAAACTAGCTGCCATTTGAAGATCTTCAAAGAAACTTACGCTGTGCATTTTCACTGACCCATGGAAGCAGCGCAAGCTCTTTGACAGCAGTTACGTCCTGCTTTAAGCTGCCACTTTTCACATATATTTTAACATAAAACTTCGAGTTTCCAGCATAGGAAAATGTTAGAAAATCTCCGAATTCCAACTTATTTTCCAACACAAAGTCTGGCCACTTTTCCATGAAAAAGTAATTACAGTCATTCTTTTCCACAATCACCTTCCAAGATCTTGCTGCAAGATCTTCAAGCATGCATATTGAAGGAATATCACCATTGAAAAAATTGAGAAAGGCGGGTGGAATTCTCTAAGAAAAGATACACAAAACTTCACTTCACTTCGCTTAATTTCCAGTGAAATAAAGTTATTGCAATATAAACAATACAATAAGACAAACTTTCAACACAAACTGAAGTTCAGTATTCTAAATCTTTGTCCAGTGCTAATTTCTAGAGTGAATGGTCAGATTATGTCCAATCTAGTTTTATAAATCTAGTACCTTAACCACCATTAGATCGTTAATTATTCCATCGTCCACTCTAAGTCAGTAAGGAAGTATCAAATATACACTCTTTGCAGATGCCTAAAGTCTAATTTCTTCGCAGCTATATGAATATAGATCGCTAAGTAGGATAATAAAGAACTCGATTTGCAAGAGCACTAAAAGGAGATAATTGTTTACAAGTTTTGAACATTACTTTCATTGACGCTTTCAATTAAAACTCGATACAATTCAAGCATCTTAAAGAATCCATTATGAAGTGTGAACATTCAAACAAGAACCAAAAATCTAAGAGAATATAGCTGCATGATATTGATTTCACTCTTATATACAGTATAATTGATTAAGAACAGACAGGAGGTTGGAATAAGTTGAAGTTCATATATATACAGATGATCTTTATACAACAAGGGTAGGAGGAGCAAGGCAGGTCCAAGGGATTGCAAAGAAAATTGCATAATTTACGCATGTTTAAAATTACTTTATATATATATGTAGTACACGTTGAACCGTTTGGCTTTTCTTTTAACTCAGATTATGCCACTGAATTCAATCAAATGCAGTAATGCATATCATCCCAAAAGATCAGCGTTTTAGAAAGGAAAAGCAAAAAACTACTCCCTCCATTTTAAAAAGACTTTTCTTTTTGGTCTATTTTAAAAAAAATAATTTTATTTTTTTGATAAAATTTTTATTTTAACTTTTTACATAACATATCTAAAACAAATTAAAGGACACTTTCTTACGTTTAAAGTAACTTTAATTTAAACTACTGTATTAAAATCATTATTTTCTTGTCGACAAAGAGAAGTAATGTATTAGTTATTTTTCCGAAATCATATTCGGAGAGATTCACTCAAAGAAGTAAAGTAAGAAAGACTCTTTGCTATTAGGACAAAATATCACGAATTCCTGCAAGACTGACTATCTTTATGAATCAAAACTTCGACATATTACATGAATCATTAGTGTTTTTTATCACGAAATTTGCAGAAGGGGAAGAAGAAATTACCAGTTTGGAGTAGCATATTTCAGGGTGAAAAATCTTAAAGAATTCAGGGAGGTCATCAGGGATAGATGCATGCTCCACTGGTGTCACCATTTTGTTGTTCACTTTCTTTTGCTCTGCCTAAATTATAAAAGTTCTTAACCTTAAAATATTGGCTGAATCTACAAAACAATAGAGTAAAAGAGAAGAAAAAATCAGTACTTGAAATTAAAAAAATCATATATACACACTGTAAATAGAGTATAAACAAAATGGGGAACACAAAAATGAGCAGTAAAGATAAAACGAGACATACTTCTTACCCTAGTTAAATATTTGTATTCTGGCACTCTGATTGTTACTCGGATTTATAAAGGGATGATAAGGAAGGAGATGGAAAATCCGGGTCGACTCATTTTGGAACCCGAATCACCTACAACCTCTTCCCGAGTCCCGAGGTCTGCGAGATTTGAAGCAGGGTTGATGATTTTGGGTGGAAAGATGATAGCAGAGGTTTCACAAAAGTGGGATTTGAGGAAAATGGTAAAGAATAAACAATGAAGAGGATTAAGCATGAAAAGGGAAACTGAGTTAGCTGACAGGACAGAGCCTGAAAGTGGCGGCGGAATAGCCGCCGGTAACGAAACTGGAGGACAGCGACGGCATTTCACCAAAGGAAGAGAAGATAACTAGATTTTATCCTTTGAATTAAAAAGTCTCAACTTAATTAGCTAAATTAATTTTTTATATTGTGTGTTGACCAGACTTAATACTCTAATTAGTAAGTTAATTATTTTGTACCATATGCATCGTATGTAAAAAAAAATAATTATTTTTTATGTTATTTAGTTACTTTTAATATAAAAATAATATCAAAAATAAAATAAAAAATCTAAATTGCCTTAACAGATAGTTAGAAAATATTTTTAGTACAGAGGCGGAGAAGAAAAAAATATTTCTTATCACTGACCTTAATTATATGTTAATTAATTTTTTGATAAATAACTTTCTTTCTATTTTCTTTATAATTTATCGATCTTTACATACAATCAACAATTTTTTTTTAAAATAAATTAAAAGATCATGTTATAAATATTAGATGATAATCATATTATTTAAAAGAGCGATAATAAATATATGAACAATTATTATACTCAAATTTGACATTATCTCAAAAAATATTTAAAAATAGGTATTGTTTTCCCATTTCAATTAAGTGTCGCCTGATTAACAAAAAATTGAAAATCTCTTCTTTTTTTCTTCTGTTGATATAACCCACCGAATGATTCGTCAGCAGAAGAAAAGAAATTAGACTGTTGATACTTGTTTGATTTTAAACACCTGATCTGGGTATTTTTCTAAAAAATTATAAATATCCTTACATCGCATATTTAGGCCTAGCTTTCAAGTAAATATTCGAATGCTACAGGGGCTATCAAGACTTCACAATTATCTTTTGCTATAAATTCAAATTTTATATTATTAATCCATTGGGCTTTTTAGTAAGAAAGAAAGACTTTGAGTAGCCATAGATATTGCCCAAAGACTTTCAACAATTCAGCAAGAAATTCAAAACGTGGAAAACGAAAAGCTCTAATGACAACAAATGCTGGGGCTGTTATGGGAGCATCGTAGGAAAATTTATGCAATGAATTTTTGCACTCGAGGAAAGAAAGAGGTATTTGTCAAGCTTCTATAAATTTAAATGACAATAACATTGACATACTCATTGTGTTAAGTAGAGTGATAAATACAAAAATTTTATTCCTATTTTATAAAAAATTGAGAGATTATCTGTGATTAACTCAAAAAAAAATTACGTTAAAGACCTAAATAATGAGTTAAAAAACCAAAATCCGCATAAAATCAGCCCATAATTTTTGGTAAAAGCAAATATTGGAGTAGGGAATAATTTGTCTCAACCAACTCCATAAAATGTTTTGAAAAACAAAAACAAAATGAAAATACGTACTTCCTTTAATAATTAGTCACCTGTCCTTATTTTTGTATTTTTGAAAGGGTAGTTGGGAGACCAAAACCACTTTAAAGGTAGATTTGTTTTCAAAATGTATGCATAAAAAACTAGGAATTTTGTTTAGTTGAAATTTGAAAGCGAAATTAATGGGTTTGTTGGGTTTTTAATAGAATTCTTTAGCTTAAATTGTAGGGTTCTAATTTCATAAAAGAGCATCCTCCTTTTACTTTTCCTTGCTCACTATTGATAGGCCCACCCTAAACAAACAAAAAATATATAAAATAATTTTAAAAAACACAAGGAGATTAATTGATGAATAGCTTATAGTATATTTTAAGAATTTATTGTTCGATATTTGTTTTAGGGTTTAATTAATTAAATTTTTTGTCAAATTGAATTTGAAGATAAATTATTCCTTATCAAATGTAATTCTATATTCAATGTTCAAATACAAGACTCTAATTAAAGATAAAAAATTATTTATCACATTATTATAGTCATTGACGATTAACAACTTATAATAAAAATACAAATATGTAGCATATGTAAGACTTGTAGGTGATAACACATAATTTGGCATCTCTATTTTTTTTCCTTTTAATAGAAGATTAGGGTTGGTGGGTTTTGGTTAGATAAGGGTGTTCCCGTGGCGTCATGCACTAATTGTCAATTAAGCACCTTAATTTATGATAATTAATTAACATTAAACAACTTAAGATTGTACGGAAATTGAATTTCAATGGACTAAAATAATAATAGTATGTAATGGTGCGCTATTACTGATTTATACTTTTTAATTGATGATCAAGTATAAAATCAACCATGCTGCAGGATCTTGTCTGATTTAAAATATTTTATTATTTTAATCAGCACAATACTAAAATATAATTACGCAGTACTGGTATATCTTTTTTTTCGACAGAGGAATTACTGTTTTTATTGAATTCTTTTAATGTTTTAAAATTCTTATATTTTTACGTTATGTTTGATTACAAGAAGAATTAACCTCAATTTACGTTAATTATTATCAGTTACATAAAATTTCACTTATTTGTTTTGTTTCATTGGATTCGTCTTATTTCAGTGCTTTAGAAGTTAATAGCCTTAAGAATTCTTTTACATTTTAACTAATATAAAAAGAATATCAAAGATTTCAAACATAAACGCAACGTAAAATATGCTACAATATTCATGTAATATGGGTTAGGATGTGTTTAGTACAGAATAATTTTCAGAAAATATTTTTTAATTTTTTGATAATTGCTTAGTCAAAATATTTAAAAAAATATTTTTTTAAGAAAATAAATTGCTTAAAATGAGAAAAATTACTTCTCTAATAAAAGTAGGATAAATAATAAGTTGAATAAGTGACATTCTAAGTTAATTTTACTGTCTCCTCCCACCCATTTAATTCCTCCAACCACCCCCATCACCCGTTCATCCAATTCTGGGTTATCCACACCTCCCATCTCATCCCCTCTTCTTGGTGTTTTGCTTTATAACATATAAATATTCTTCAAATGATATGATTTTTCTCACTAATATTCTAATAAAGTATTTTTTAAAAAATTTATTTTCTTGAAAAATATTTTCCTTCGCCAAACACACAACAACAACAACAACACCCTAATCACAAATCAAGGGCATATTTTTAGGTAGAGAATTATGATTTCACATAAGTTCATTCATAATAATGTTATAATTTTGCCCGAATACTTCCTATATATGTACATCTAAAACTCAAAAATGCCTAGTGGTGCAATAATTTTCAACTGTTAAAAATTTATATTTATCTTTGTTTTTATTTGTTTTATGAAAAAATTATCTAATTACATAAATGTAATTATCATATTTTTCACTTATTCTTACAAAATTCAAAAAAAAAAAAAATTCCATTCAGATATATTAATTCAATAATATAGATACATTAATTATGATACTTAAATTATCTGTACGTTCAATATATATGTTTTAAATATTATCTGCTAATATTTTAAAATTTTTAATTTTTGTATTCAAAATTGAATTAATATATTCAAATTGTCTTATTTTTTAAAACAACAACAACAACAACAACATACCCAATAATATCCCACAAGTGGGGTCTGAGGAGGGGAGACTGTACGCAGACCTTATCGTTACTTAAAAGAATTTCTGTAAATTAAAAAAAATAAAAATAATAATGATTAACTTTTTAATCCATGTAATTTATGTAAACTCATGTTGTTTTATTCTATTACATCGAGCTCAGGAGTGTTTTTTCTATTTTTTCTTTATCTTTATTTGATTTATACTTTCAATTGGGATCTTCAATTTATTTTTATCACCGTAAAATTTATATAATTAAATAAAATATTTATATTTAAAATTAGTTGCAATATAACACATATACCATAGTACTCATTTGTTAATTCCAATTTCAAACTAGGTGTAAAGTGATATAGTCCTTTACGTCGAATGACCGGAATATAAATGACAACAGGCCCTACATTACACCACACACCCAACTCCACCATACCTAACCCCCACTCAACTCCATTCAAGCAATTTCATCTCCTCCATCTCTCTCTTCTAATTCACAAATTCTCAGTTCCAATCCTCAATTCCACTATTCTTCTTCCTTCTCCTCCTCTGTAATCTCTCCCACAAACCCTATTCCCCAAACCCCCTTTCTTCTTCTTCCCATTTTTGAGCTCCTTTCAATGGTAACTTTAGTCTAAAATTGTCTCCATTTCCCCTTTTTCTTCACAATGTTCAAATATTACATCCTTATCCCATCTCTTACACTTCTCGTCTCTATTCCAATCATCTTTTACTTAGCCCCATCAATTCTTCCTCAACGTCAAATACCCATTTCTCTCACTGATGAACTCGACGATCTTTCACTTTTCCACAAAGCCATCGCAGCCGATTCCACTTTTCTCAAAAAACCATCCCGGAAACTACCTTCTAACAAATTCCGTCTAGGTTCAACTACCGCACGCCGCCCTAAAATCGCCTTTCTATTTTTGACGAATTCAGATTTACACTTTGAACCCTTGTGGCAAAAGTTCTTCAATGTCTCTGATCCACATCTGTATAATATCTACATTCACGCTGACCCTACTGTGAAAATTACTCCTCCAATGGGTGTTTTTGCGGATAGATTTATACATTCGAAGAGAACTCAACGCTCATCGCCGACGCTTATCTCAGCCTCGCGCCGCCTTCTTGCTCACGCTCTGCTTGATGACCCAGATAATATTTATTTTGCTCTTATCTCTCAGCATTGTATCCCTTTACACTCGTTTAAGTACTTCTATAATTTTCTATTGGATACCCAGAAATTATCTAGGAAGATGGAGTTCCCTAGTTATATAGAGATTCTTACGGAATCCCCTTCGCTTTTAGATAGATATAATGCTAGAGGGGAAAATGTGATGGAACCTGAAGTGAGCTTTGATAAATTCCGAGTTGGGTCACAGTTTTTTGTCATTACAAGAAAGCATTCCTTGATGGTGATTAAGGATATTAAGCTATGGAGGAAATTTAAGAAGCCTTGTGTAAAAATCCACTCTTGTTATCCTGAAGAACATTATTTTCCTACTTTATTATCAATGGAGGATCCAAATGGATGTACTGGTCACACATTGACTCGGGTGAACTGGACCGACTCCGTTGGTGGGCATCCCCATACTTATCATCGACCTGAAGTTTCCCCGGAGCTGATTTACAAGCTCAGAGAGTCGAACTCAACGTATCCGTATATGTTTGCAAGAAAATTCTCGTCGGATAGCTTGCAATCCTTGATGGAAATGGCGGATTCAGTCATTTTTAAGGACTAAAATTTCTTGTTCTAGGTAAGTTTTCGACTTTCCTTTTTGGTGATTTGAGATAAACGGCTGAGACAGTGTTTGAGAAAGTATTACTATTAATATCACTAGACTAAAGTTAGCTTAACATACTCGAATTGTGGACAATTTGAGTGATGAATCTCTTCAAGGTGGTTTCTTTTTTCCCTTTTATGGTGATGGGACATTTTTAGAATCTAACTAGACTAGATATTTTAAGTTGCTGTGCATATTAGATGGATTGGAGCTTTCAAAATGTGAAGATATTTATGTTTTTAATAATTTTTATATGAACCTCTCTTAAACTATTTTAACAGTCTTAAGAAGCACTTAGTAATTGTGAACTATTATGGGTATCCATTTTCATTAAACTTTCTATTTTTTGGAGCCAAAGATTGACTATTTTTTGGCCTTGGAGTATGATGGAATAAAGCAAAATGGCTCTTTAAACTATC
>JAOTQJ010000096.1:20489410-20501579 GCA_025642045.1 Solanum sejunctum | reverse complement strand
TGTTTAATTTTTGAGAGCAAGGTAACATTATTATTATTTTTTGTATTTTGATTTCAGAACTGATATGTAAAAAATACAAAAATCTAAATATTGTCATATATATATATATATATAAAATCTTTTTTGAGCAGATAATATGGAAAAAAATCTAAAAAAAAAATAAGAAAAATTAAGAATTCATACCTAAAAATCCTGATTAGATAAAAATGGAAGAAGTAGCTTGAAGGAATTCACCAAATATCTTCACTTAATTTTTTAACTTCTTTTTGCAGCACATGTCAATTTTTTTCTTTAAAACACCAAGAATATAAGATAAATCTTTAAAAAAATTTCATCAAATCTAAGATATAGTTTATTTTTAAAAAAAGAACTTCTAGTTTAGAATAAAATAAGAGGAAGAAATATTCTATTTTTATGTTCTGCAAAAATTCCACCAAATACGTATATTTTATGTTCTCTAATGGAGTAGCACCATTGTAATGGACCAATAATTTCATTTTTTTTATCTTCTTATTTATTAATAATTAATTAATAGAGCAACACTTACAATGATCAATAATTCATTTACTTTGTCTTTTTATTAATTAATTAATTAATGGAGTATAGTTGCAGTAGACCAATAATCCAATTTACCTTGCCTTTTTATTTATTAATTCATTAATAGAATAATACCTTTACAATGATCAATAATCTCATTTACTTTTATATTTTTATTGATTAATTAATTAATAGAATAACACCGTTTGAATCATTCATTCATATTAATAATCTCTTTTTATTTTATATATATTTATTTATTCCACAATTTTTTATTCATTACATGTATGAATAATAAATAAATAGACTCCACGATTTTTTTTGTATCTTTTAATTAATAGGATAAAAGAAACGGTATATTTGAGAATATTTTCTTCTTTCTTTTTAAATTTTTTTATAACTTTAAATTAAAAAAAAATTCACAATTCAAGTATCAAAAAATAAATAAATTTCTCACACAACTTTAAATTAAAAATTTTCCTACATACACAAAGTTAGATAATAGAGCATTCGATAATAATAAACATAATAAACTTCTAGGATTGACAGGTGTATTTTCACTTTTACATCACCTTTCGCCATTTGCAAAGAAATTATTTAACGTCCATGTCACTTGTTGACCCTATTCCCTCTTTAACCATTCTTTCATTTTTATTAATGTTTGATATTTATTTTATTATTTTTATATATTATTTATTTTAATTATTATTTTAAATTTAATATTTTTTATTTGAAAGATGATATTTTTAAATAAGAATATCTTAAAAATAAATATTTTACTTATTTTAAATTTTATTTTTAAGATTTATTGAATGTGTTACTATTATTATAGTTATATTTTCTTAGTTATATTTTATATATGAATGTTCGATAATAATAAAAATCTCTAATTTATTTATGTGTTTGATGTTTAATGTATTTAGGTTTGAAAGTTTTTCGAAAATAAGAGATATAAAAAGAATACGAGAAATTAAAGAGATAAGAAACATAATAAAGCTGTAAAAAAAGGAATAAGAAAAATTAATATGAATGATTCTTAACCAATCATGGAATACATTATCTTAAGCTAAAGCCAGCTCTTATCTCATATGTATTTGTCAGGTTGAATCAGTTTCATAAATCTCCACACGCGCCACCTCCTGCGCGTGTCACTAGCTCCTTCTTTTTCACCCAATCAACGAGAGCACAGCCCCCGTTGAAATCGGAGAAATCTGACTTCACTAAACTGCTGTACTCCATGCATTAATTCCTGTACTATCTGCGTCAACAAGTGTAAATCATGCTTCACGAGTTGTACTTTGAGAGGTAAAGAATGAAGTCCACCGTAGTCACGTTTCTTCTTAGCCATTCACACAGATGAGAGAGACAGAGATACTATCCGCAGAAAAATACGTATGAATCTATAGATGTGCGCATATACGTACACATAAATACTTGTAGAGAGAGAAAACGAGTGATGGAGGATTGGACAGACAAGGAGTTTTAGAGAGAGAAAGTGTTTGGATTGATCCTGCTATCGTATTCCTTGACGACCGCCTTGAAACTTTTTCCAGGAGGAGAAGAGAGAGAAGGAAAAACCTAGAATTTTCTCTCTTTTGCTCTGAAATTTTCGGTATATTTTGTTGTGTAATTTTTTCCGAAAACTTGGATATATTTGAATCAGAGGTTCTAGGGACCGGGAATTGTTATTTTCGGCTTGAATTGGATTGGAAATGGTGATCGGAAGTGGCTATGATTGAGAATTGGAGCTCCAATAAGCTTAGGAATCTAGGGTTTCGAGGTGAGGGATATGGATGTAGATTCAACGATGTCATCGGAATCCGATCACGATCAGAATAAAGGTGCATCGTCGGAGCAGCTAAACGGCCAGTCATCAGCCGGAAGATCTCCGCAGGAGACTTCGAAGGATGAGCAGCAGCGGGCGACTTCACAGCCTCAGCAGCAGCAGGGTAGTATTCCGGTGGCGGGTCCGAGGTGTGCTCCGACATACTCTGTAGTGCACGCAGTTATGGAGAAGAAGGAGGATGGTCCAGGGCCAAGGTGTGGACATACGTTAACGGCTGTACCGGCTGTTGGAGATGAAGGCAGCCCCAATTACATTGGTCCCAGGCTTATTCTCTTTGGTGGTGCAACTGCTCTTGAAGGGAATTCTGCTTCATCAGGAACTCCTTCTTCTGCTGGAAGTGCAGGAATTCGTACGTTTCCTCCAATTCTCCGAATTATCCATCTTGTTAGCCCTCTTTTCTAGGCAATCCCTGGACAATTTTGGGAATATGGTGTACTTTCCAGTTGTGTTGGTTAAATGAATGAAGTGACCAATTGATAGAAGAGGTCTTAATTGCAGGTTTGGCAGGGGCTACTGCTGATGTGCACTGCTATGATGTTTTGACAAATAAATGGTCTAGGTAAGTGGCTATTGGTGTCACTATTCTAATTTGTTGTTTACTTAGAATGGATAAAGTATGTGCCTGTATATTAATAATCACAGGATGACTCCAATAGGAGAGCCACCCACACCAAGGGCTGCTCATGTTGCTACCGCGGTTGGAACTATGGTTGTTATTCAGGTTGGTATAAACTGAAAGCATTTCATTTGCTTCATGCATGATTACATACTTCAGCTAGTTAAGATATTCTATCTTATTCATACCAGGGTGGAATTGGTCCAGCTGGATTGTCAGCTGAGGATCTTCATGTTCTGGACCTTACACAACAACGCCCACGATGGCACAGGTTAGCACCTAGCAGTTCAAGTAGTGAGTTTCAATGAACATGGTGTATGCTGGTGAAATGTGCTGATCAGCTACTGAAATAATTCTGTTCTTTTTAGGGTTGTAGTCCAAGGACCTGGTCCAGGGCCGCGTTATGGCCACGTTATGGCTTTGGTAGGGCAAAGATATCTCATGGCTATTGGCGGAAATGATGGTCAGTCTTGTGAAAAGGCCTCCCATTTTGTTTAAGCAATATATACAAAGAATTAAGAATTTGATCCATTATTTTCAGGTAAGCGACCTCTAGCTGATGTTTGGGCTTTGGACACAGCTGCCAAGCCATATGAATGGCGCAAATTGGAGCCTGAGGGTGAAGGCCCACCTCCTTGCATGTAAATTTCATTCTCTCTTTCTTGAAGATATGTACTTTAATTCCTACGGTACATGACGTTCACTATTTTGTCCGGGCTGTATTTATTTGCTATTCTACACTTTATTTGCTTCATTACATGGTGAAGAACTTGAAGGTTTGTTTGTACATGTCATTGGAAGAAGTAGCATGTGATAAATAGTGGCAATCTTTAGTGGCTTTTTGGTTATGATTTATTGCTTAGGAGAATGAATCGAATCGCTTGACTATGGAGGGCTGCCTAGTGTTAAAACCTTCCCTTCCAACCATATGATTGGACCTTCAAAGTGGGAAAGAGTTATTGTTAGGTAGGACATGAACTTCGAAAATTGCAATGAGATCTTTTGACTTTTAGAAAGAACTATCGAGCTTGTTATAGTTGTAACTGAGCATGTGAGAAGGTCACTTTAGGTGGCTTAGTTATATCCTACATCGAACCTCCAGAGGCACAATGCAGAAAGTTGTTTCAAAGACCTAGAAGTCCTTGAAACATATGCAGACTTAGAGAAAAGAATAGGGTATAATGAAAGAAAAAGGATTCATATATATGAGATGCCAGTCAGTTAGGATTGAGCCTTAGTCATGTTGGTACCACTTGATTTATGTTCAATAATCATTAGGAGACTTTTATTACATACTAGAGATTAAGGTGTCAGCACAAAATGTAGAGACCTAGTGTCGGACAATACAAATTTTTTAATATTGAATAGAACGAATCTAAATGAATCGAATAGGACAGTGATAATTCATATAGCCATCTCTTCAGTTTGAGGCAAGAGTTGTTATATTGGATGACGACTAAACTTATAATGTACTCAAAAGTATTTTGTATGAGATCTGAGTTTAACTTTATGGGATGCATTACACAGACTTATTTTATATACTAGTGTTGACATGAGATTACTGTGCAGGGAATTTGTTTGCTGAACTCATAGGAATCAAGAGGCGTTATTATGTACAGTAAATAAAGCAACGGACTATTTAATTACGACTTTTTAGGAAATGACATCCCTTTTCTAATTATTGTCTTCAGATTGAGCAAAGATTCATAAATTCAAGAAATGGTTCCCTTAAATCACGATGTTAAACTTTCAAAATTTCATAGATATTTTGACTCACATGCTTTTTAGCCTGTCTTTAATCACGTGTCAACATTTTGCTCACTTTTATTCAACGCTTCTGAAAATTTGACATGTCAAAATAAATAAATTTACTTCCTACACACTCGAATTTGGTCCATGGAACTGTTAGAGATACGATGCTATGGAAGTTCAAAAGGAAGAGTTGTGTAAGGAGTTCACCCTTGTGGATACTATCGTAAGAAGGGAATCACAGAGCATTTGAAGGAGTTGAAAATAAATGTCGCTCAAATTAGTGGAATCTTCTTAATTTTACATGTTGCAGTGCATGTGATTGTGATGACTGATGCACTTGGTAGTAAATTGTGTTATTTGCATAAGATCCCATTTACTTTTTTTTTTTTGAGAAGGTAACATTTGTGTATATTGACATAACTGTACATGGGTTGTAATGAAACCATAGTTACCGCAAAATCGAAAATGCATGAAAACTGACTCAAAATCCTAACAAGACCGTAGGATGTCTATGATTGAATCAGTATTACCTAAGTATTTGTTTTGCCCCCAGAAACAAAAAAGTCTAATGCAGTTTAGTTTTATCATCTGTAGATCATAGTTTTTGCTCTCAAAACATCTAGAATTCCTTTCTTTCCAAATTGTCCACCAGATACAAGCTGGGACGATCCTCCATCTGTCTCTATCTGCAACTTATGCTCCTGCTTCCTCCCAACTATAGAGTAAGTGAGTGATTTTGTTAGGCATAACCTAGCTAATGCCCCTGAGACTAACAAAAATCCTCCACAGTTGTGTATAGTCATCTTGCACTACAGAAACAGATGAGTAACTGTCAGCCTCTTCACCTCAGAGGTAACATCTGGAACATAGAGAGAATCTCCTCTTCTTGAGATTCTCTTGAGTCAAAACAGCTTTTCTTGCCAGTAACCAAGAAAAGCTGGCAACTTTAAAGGGCATTACCTTCCATATATGCTTCATGGCCAATGTTGAGTCTGCTGGTTTCCTTGTTTCAAATCACCTTGAGATACCTATGCTATCTGACTTCCACCATACTCTGGCTGCGTCTTAATTTGTACCTTTATCCTACACTCTGAAGAACTCAGTAGCAGTATCAACTTCCTAGTCATTGGAATTCCTCTTGACTTCGGATGTTCCACCCTTGTTTTGTTCAGATGTCAGCTATCTTCACATCCTGCTGCACTGCCTTTCCAGACAAATCCTGTTTACATTGTAGTGATTGTCATTGTGTTGAAGCCTAGTTGAGAAAACCATACCGCATAGACTATTTCAATAAAGGCATGCAACATTGACTTCAACAGAGAAACTTTACTGAATTTTTAGCATCATCATCTCCATTGTTTAGTCCTTATTTTTGAAGAGGTAGATATGAATTTAGGTAGCCAAAAACGGAAATTCCCCTAGGCCAATTGGAATTAAGAACAATCATTTCCTATTGCTACAATTGATGCCTGAATGGCTGAATTATCCACCTCGCTGGTGCGTTTTTGGTTTCAAATCAATTTTACTTGCTACTGATGGAGTTGCTATCTTTCCAAAATAGCATATTTGTTCGTAACTACTAATCTGTTTTCATACATATGAGTGGAGCTCTTTTTTCTGACGGAGGCTCTTAAGAGCGAAGTAAAGGTTTGAATTCTCAATATCATAAGAAAACAAGTTTATTACTTCTGATGATGTTTCTTGTAAGTTTTTCATTGACTGAAAAAAAGAAGATGACCTATCTTGGCTCCTCTTCTAGGGGAGGTTGAGTGATTTGGGCAAGGATAACTACATGGACATCCTAGGTTCAAAATTCAGCTACTGTGCTTAGTTTGAGCATATTTTCCCTAGTCATGTGTGGCAGGTCTAGTCGTCACTTGTGCTTGTATGATACGCTGTCCATGGACTAGCTGAGGTGAACATACAGTGGGCCGTATACCACCACTTTTATTAAAAAAAACATGACAAACATTTGCTCAATAAGCGGGAAATATATTCTTTTCTTATCCGGAAGATGTTTGTTTGATGAACAGTTGTTGCAGATTGAGAATATGTCGGTGTCTTATATTTTCAGAGTTTCTACATTTTCTTGAGCAAATTAGACTGTTCTGTTTGTTGAACTAGTTGTACAAGTGTTTGATGGAAATATTTCACACATTTCCATCTTCATCAATTTCATAATTTTCTGTTTATAGTCTGAGTCCTCTAGTTTCCTCTCATGATGTCCAACTGAAGATAAATTCTTGTAATCCTAATCTAGTCCAACAATCCTGTAAAGGAATGAAATCCTAATCTGCTCTTGTTACTTGGCTAGGTACGCAACTGCAAGTGCGAGATCGGATGGTCTTCTTCTGCTTTGTGGAGGGAGGGATGCCAATAGTGTGGTGAGTGAAGCATGTTGCTTTGTACAGTTAGAGAAAAGGATGATTTTCTTTTCCCTGATGTACTTGTTCCTTGGGTTTTCTTTACCATTTTTTAACTGACACTTAGAAGGGTAGCTCGCTAGGAAGTTTTGTTCAAACAAATACTGCTCTATTTTTCTGAGCCCTATCTTCTTCTTTGACTCCTCTTCTATTTCCATTTCCTAGTGTAGAGTTGTTCTCTTATTTTATTATGTAAATCGTCTCATCTTAAAATGTTTTACTGCAAGATAAGGGGCTATTTTATTCATTTACTTTTGATTTTATTGCTGCCTCACGTGTGAGACTAAATTTTTTTTTCATAGCCCAAGAGCATGAAAACTTCTTTCTTTATGGTAGGTTGCATTGAGAGTTGACTTTGAAAAATAAGAACATTATAGGGACGCCTTGTTTAGCTAATAATGTCTTTAGAGCATTACCTTTTTATGTGAACAACCTCTCTGTCTTTGCACCAAATTCATTATCCCATCTTTTTTTTATAACAAGGGGAACGCGCAGCCGCTACCCTTTGAGTGTGGACAGGGTAAGCTCCTGTTCCTATGCAATAGCTCGCAAACCACATAGGATAGGTAACCCACACTAGGCAAGCCTGGTGTGACGAGCTCGACTCAGAAGGCAAACCCTTGCTTTCACTGGCAAAGGGTTTCGAACTTGAGACTTCCAACATGGAAGTCTCAAGCTCAGACCACTGAGCCATCCCGAAGGGTTGATTACCCCATCTTTATGGTGTTTCTTCCCTTTTCTTAATTCATGTACCTAGTAGCTGTTAAGCACTTTTGATAGACAAAACTTGGGTGGAGCTCTCATCTTTCCCATTTTATCAAATTCAAATATACACCTTTTTTATTTCTATTGATATGGTGCAATTTTATTCCATCCTCTCCCTTTCCTCTCTATCCATGCCTCAATTATGATTGCTCTCTGCTGATCCCTTTAATCCCTAGCATGCTCCTTCTTGATCTCTCATCTTTCCCATTTTATCAAATTCAAATATACACCTTTTTTTTTATTTCTATTGATAAGGTGCAATTCTTATTCCATCCTCTCCCTTTCCTCTCTATCCATGCCTCAATTATGATTTCTCTCTGCCGATCCCTTTAATCCCTAGCATGCTCCTTCTTGATCCCTACCCTACCTGTACTCCATTGCCTTACCACGTTGCTCATCCTGACCTGCCCATCTGTCCAACTCCTGCTGGGAAACCGTTTTCCTTCCTGTCATGTTCTGATTTAGGAATGCACCTATGATTGGCACCTAATGCCATTAACCAGCATCAAGCATTCCACGATGGTTTTATACCCATTTGATGAATTATATGATACAATGATTCAATAAAACATTGAAATCATATCGATAAAATAAACATAAGTATCAATACTTCAAAATGATATGCGGAATAAATATGTTTAATACACATCAAGATACTATCAGTAACAATTGGCCAAATTTACGTAGAAGTGTATATTGACAGTTTGACTGAAGATGTCATTCAAAAAAAAATAATATTTTTTTGATTGAATGCTCCCTTTATTTTTTTGGTTACTCATCATGGTCAGTGATTCTAGTGCAATTTTATTGTAGCGAGTATATGATTATGTATCTGATATGGGTCGCATAAGTGATTTGTAATGTGTGTATATTTTGAAGAACCATGAAATACCCACATCTATGCAGTGCTTACACCTGTTCATATAGGTTTATCAAAACAGATGTGAAGATCCATGTAATATAAGTGATGAACTCGAGTTCTGTATTTGTTGGCTAATTTTTTTCTCTTGGTGTAATTGCTGTGTATGGGGACTCTGAGCTGTTTCATTGTTTATTTTTTCTTGTGCCCTCTCGCTCATTGGTTGATTTTTCTTATACTTCTCCCACTGCCTTGATAATCCACAGCCACTGGCCAGTGCTTATGGACTTGCCAAACATAGAGATGGTCGATGGGAATGGGCCATTGCTCCTGGTGTGTCACCATCCTCTAGATATCAACATGCTGCTGTAAGTGTTTGCTTCATTCCTTTTATTTACTGCATCTTTTCAGATGGATCTTCTTATAATATTTATCTGTTATGTTCTGGTATTATAGGTTTTTGTTAATGCTCGGCTCCATGTATCTGGAGGGGCACTTGGTGGCGGCCGCATGGTGGAGGACTCATCCAGTATAGCAGGTATTTTATTTACTTTGGTGATACATAGAGGAGTTGCTGTTTGTTTAACTCCTTAATTTGACATCTAGGGTTAACTATGTTCGTCCTTCACTCTCATGGTTACCTCGCCTTCTTTTTGGCAGTTCTTGATACAGCTGCAGGAGTGTGGTGTGACGCCACATCTGTTGTCACTAGCCCTAGAACTGGCAGATACAGTGCAGATGCAGCTGGCGGAGATGCTGCAGTTGAATTGACCAGACGTTGTAGACATGCAGCTGTTGCTGTTGGTGACTTGATATTTATTTATGGTGGTCTGCGTGGTGGTAAGACTACAAGATAGACATCAATGAACATTACTATATTTGCTTTCCACTTTGATTTTCAGATAACCATTTTTACTTTTCCTTGGAATTGTAAAGTAACTAGCTGATCAGAACTGTGAAAAAAAGAATTTGTAAAGTAACTAAAAGTATCTTCTATCATATTTCTTCGTTTCTTTGGTGGTGTTGGATGTGCTATGTTTTAGGCATTCATAAGTGTTCTTCACTAACTGAATCCCATCCTCTAGTATGCATATAGCAAACAACAACAGATCTAATGTAATCCCATAAAGTGGGATCTGGAGAGGGTAAGGTAGGGTGTACTCAGACCTTATTGGGGAGGTAGAGTGTGATTTCAATAGAACCTCGGCTTCAAGAAAAACATTTTAAAGTAGTTTGGAAAACGAAATATGGAAATAAAGAAGACAGGGAACCAAAAGAAAAGCACTACATAAAATTCTGAAAAGAAGGAATAGTAACAACAACGAAATAATGTGATAACCGAAGCAAAAGAAACACTGATGGTAACAGAAAATTGAAGACAAGAAACTATGAGAATAATGCTAATACTATTGTAGGAGTGTGAATAGATATGACAAATACGATGCCCTAACTCCAAACTTGTCTTGCAGAAAAGTAAGACAATGGTCACTTGTCTACTAACCTTCTACCCTAATTTGCGAATTCCATACCTTTGTAGCTACAATTTTGTCCTTGGTAAGCTGAAGATGCGCCATGTCCTATCTAATTATCTCACCTTATACTTCTTTGGCCAATCTCTACCTCCCTTCTCAAACCTACCATAGCCGACCTCTCGCACCTCTTCATTGGATATCTATGCATCTCGCTCTTTAGATGCCCAAAACATCTTAACCTTACCTTTTTTGTCTCATCCACCATTGAGGCCACTCCCACCTTGTCTTAGATATCTTCATTTCTAATCTCATCTCTCTTGACATACCTAACATCTACCTCAACATTCTCATTTCTGCAACTTTTATCTACTTTACATAAGAATCCTTGACAGGCCAATACTTCGTCCCATACAACATGGTCGGTCTAATCACCACTATGTAGAACTTACCTTTTAAATTTTTTTTTAGACGGTAACGATTTGTATTTCTATTTCTAAAAAGATAGAACCTGCCACCACATGTTGCAAGTTCCTAATTACAATTTTAAGAGAGTATATAAGGAGATCTTCAAACCTATCACAAAAATTACAGGGATCCTAAGACATTCACAACCGAATCTACATCATCCATATACTCTTGTTTACACCAAAAGTGAAACAAAACAAGACAATTCATTTTCATCTTCTGGACGGTGTTACTCTTATTCTGAAAACATATGAGGTTCCTTTCTTGCCATGTTGACCACCAGATACAAGCAGGTATGATTTTCCATCTATCCTTGTGACCATAGATGTTGGCATAGCTGCTCCAAAACTTCAGGGTTTGGGTTACTCTACTCGCATCACCCAATTTAGTCCTTTTGTATTGATGAATAGGTCCCACAGCAGGTTAGTGATTTTACAGTGAAGAAAAAGATGAGTCACAGTCTCAGCCTCTTCTCCACATAGGAAACATCTGTAGCTGAGATGGATACCCCTCTTCATGATGTTTTCCTGAGTCAAAATAGTTTGTTTAGCAAGTAGCCAAGTAAAACAAGAGGCTTTATAGGGAATCTTGGTTTTCCAGATCAGTTTCCAAGGCCACTCTTTGATTTGATTATTAAGGGGATTAAACTTCTTGTAAGCCCCCTTGACATTGAATCTGCCTTGCTTGTGACCCTTCCATTCCATACAGTCTTGGTTAGTGTTGTCTCCTCTGAATTGTTCTAGAATTCTGTAAAACTCTACAACTCTCTGGATCTCCCAATCGTTGAAGTGTCTTCTGAAGCTCAAATTCCATCCTTGGTTTGACCAAACCTCTGCCACAGTAGCCCTCTGCTTACCTTTTAAATTTTGGTGGCACTTTCGTATCACACAAGCCTCCATTTTGTCCATCCCACACCTATAGGATGGGTGACATCATCGTCGATCTCTCTATTTTCTTGGATTAAAGACTTGTTGTACTTGAAATATCCTCTTGGGGATGACTTGTGTATCAAGTCTCACTTCCATGCCAACCTTATGTGTTGCATCATTGAACTTGCACTCCAAGTATTCTATCTTGGTCTTTTCAATCTGAGGCCTTTAGACTTATGTGTTTGTCTCCGAACCTCCAGCCTAGCGTTGACTCTTTCGTGAATCTTGTCAATCGTACTATATCATCTGCAGATAGTATACACCATGACGCCATCACCCAGGCAAATAGAATTGGGCTAAGAGTTGATCCCTTGTTCAACCCCATCTGCCAAGTTCTCCGAGTTCCCTCCCTTGTCCATACCTAAGTCTTGTGTTATGGACTTAGAACTTATGCCAAGATGTCCGTACGGCGCTAGTCAGTTTGCCTATGATTCTTGCCCAAATTTGCAAACACTAGCAAGCCTTTAAACTTTGGATCGCTAAGGGAACGCTAGATTAAGAAGAC
>JAOTQJ010000096.1:20468475-20483527 GCA_025642045.1 Solanum sejunctum | reverse complement strand
TTTATGTAATTGTGTTGCTGCCTTGTAAAATACACTACCACGTGAACAAGAAAATGGGATGCTAAAAGTGTAGCGTGTTATTTACTGTTTGTCCTTGGATTTTCGTGTATCATCGAAGAGATCTGTAAGTTGCAGATGAGTTATTTTGAAGAATAGTGGTGGTTGATTGCGTGGATCTACTTTTATGAACAATCTGTGATGGGTTATTTGATGACCGATATGGTGCTGTGCCCCTTTCATCTCTTCATTCGAGTGTTGAAATACCATATGCACGAAATTGAAATGAGGGTTTTTCCGTCAATTTAACTCTTCAGAAGACAAACGCACTCCTATTTAAATACTTCTCTTTCAGGTTTCTACCGCAATCATGAAAAAAATGGTAGTATTAAATATTTGCTAAAATAACGATGGAGAGAATAGAGATGTATTATAGGAGAAACTACATAGCGGAACATGCCCTTTTTGCAATGTATTTTGCAAATTTTTCTTCAGACGAAACACTTTTTTCACTCTACATGGACCCAGCTTGTGGGACTACAAGTGATTTGAGCTAGAGAATACTGAATATACACTAGATCTGAATATCTGATCCAATCATTCTATAAGAAGTTAATTCCCTTGCTCCCTCTATACATCTACTTTTCCACTTTTTCTTCTCTAGATTCATGTATGAAAGTCAGATGCACTAATAAGGCGCCTGGTGCAGAACATAATACCAAAAGCTCTCTCCTACCTACAGATGTAGATTGTAGCGTACAGTCAATAAGCAAAATGTAATTTGCTTCTCAACTTTGTACAAGCTTGAAGCTTACTCTCGAGCCAGTTCAAGCTTTCAATAAAAACACATCAGAGTATATCTGTTAACCTCGTTTAACTGGTCTTTGAACATAAGATTTGTTGGGATCTTCTGTCTTTAGCTTTGGAGGCCGAATCTCTCCTTTTTTGGCCTGCAAAAAAGCATGATGAAACTTGTCCAACCATGTTTATTTAAATTATAAGCACACTATTCATTATCATTACAAAAGAGGGGTAGAGCATTTATTGATGGCAGTCTAAGCAAACCAAACCTACCTTCTTTCCGCCCTTCATGAAATCCCTCCAACTGGACACCTGATGACACGAAGAAAATGAATGCAGTGATCAGAAAGAAATCTTCCTGTAGATTATACCTCAGAAAACATTTAAATATAGTGCTGCTATGGCCATAAGCACGCCAATAATAACGGAGGATATACCATCAATCTTTTATAAAACCTATAAACCTGAAAACTTTTGCAACAGCAGCAATAAAGCAAATAGTCTTACTGACAAACAACAAGTCAGGTGTTCTCACAAGCTGCAAGTTTTATTTTTTATTTTTTTAAGAAAACACTTCAATGAGCACAATTACTATTGCGGCAACCTAGTTAAAATGAAAACTCCACTTAAATTGCAGCTTGACAACAGTTATCGACCTAGGTCTTTTCCTTAAGTTCATGGAGTGAACACAAGCAAGGTTGAGTTGGATGTTACAGAAGATTGGAAGTGAATGGATGGCAGCTTGGACAAAACCAGAATTATGTCTCTTTGAATTGTTTGAGGAAAGAACTAGGAGATTATGTCATACCAATGACACGAAGTTGACAAGTATGACAAGATTATTTTTCTATTGTTCATATTTTGGAGCAAAGAGAGAATCCCTTTTTGTATTACATAAATGATTATAGTTAAGCCACAAATGTACATTTTTTTTTACACTGATAACATGAGGGAAAGTTCAGTGGATTTGACATTTAAGAGGAACTTTCAGGATTAGAAGATGGGAGAATTTCATAACTTGGTTGAGCTATTCTATGTCATCCCCAAAAGAGTATTCTTCAAATATCTTGGGTCAATAATCCAAGAAATGGGCAGTCACAAGCATGTTGTACAGCATATTGGAGCAGGGTTGATGAAATGAAGGCTTGCATATGGGTCCTATGTGAGAAAAATGTGTCACCGCGCCTTAAAGGTACGTTAGTGTTTTAGTGTTTGTTAGACCGACTATGCCGTCCAGGGTAAGTGTTGGCCAATTAAAAATTCTCACGTTCAGCAGATGAAAGTAACATAAATTAGGATGCTTAGATAGATGTGTGGGCATGCTAAGAGAGATACGATTAGAAACAAAGATATACGGGGCAATATGAGAGTAACCTCCGTGGAGAACAAGATACGAAAGCGAGGCTAAGATGGTTCGAACAAGTGAAAAGGTGCACAAATGGCCCGGTGAGGAGATGTGAGAGGTTGGTAGTAATAAGTCTGAGAAGAGGTAGAAGTAGACAAAGGAAGAACTGAAAAGAGGTGGTTAGAGAGGACATGACATATCTCTAGCTCACAGAGGATATGACCCTAACTAGGAAAACATGGAGGTTGACGATTAGGATAGACGGTTTGTAGGTAATTAAGTGATTTTTCTCTTTCCCGTGGTACAGCAAGATTCTATGCTGGAGCAATAATCCACTCCTTTGCCAGTATTATTATTAGTTAGGCTAGCATATTAGATTATTCTTCAATTGTATCAATACTATTATTTCTTTCACATAGGTAATCTTAATGTCTTTACTGTTAGAACTTTTCTTTCTTCAGTATTTTCATTCGTAGCTTATTATTCGTGCATTTTTTTTTCAACAAGTCCTGAAACACGAGCTTTCTTGAGCCAAGGGACTTATCTAAAACCTTACTTCCCTTCCCCACAAATGTAGGAGTAAGGTCTGCCTCCCCACTCTCCCAAGACCCCCACTTGTGGGACTACATTGGATATGTTGTTGGTTGAGCTATTAAATGGGCACAACACACCTAACATTGCATCCAATATATGAAGAAGGGGAGAGTAGGATTGCGTGTTCGATGTTAAATCGTATTACAGGAGGTTACTAGGGAGAGGTGTTTGCATTTCCATAACATCTGGGTTCCTAGGACCCCTAGGAAGGTGTGCTTCATTGTGTGGCTTGGAACAAGGAGAGTGATTTTCACAGCAGAAAATCCGAGGAAGGATCACTTTTGTTAATTGGTGCTTCATGCGTAGGTGTTCAGGTGAAGATGCTGATCATCTCTTGTTGCATTGTCACATAAATACACAATTGAGGACGGTGAAGCTAAACTGCATATTACTTTTAGTTTTCTGGTGTAATCAGTTATACTCTAGTGACACTGTCTCTATTATGGATGTGCTAGATTCAATTTAGACTTAGAGAGAGGTGGTTCAGAAGAGCTCTTGATGGTTTCATTACAACCCATGTACTGTTTTGTCATATAATACAAAGTTACCATGTTCCAAAAAAAAATGGGTTTCGATTACAAAAGGTGATGTTGGGCGCATAGCTGAGCCTTCAGGAAGAGGAGGAGAAATCTAAGGTCTTGGAAAGTTGGAATGTTGCTCCTTCAGCCAGCCATTTTGTGGCTTATGCGGAAACAGAAATAGGAAAACATTTGAAGGGTTGGCCAAGACTACAAAATTGCAAAATAGTTTTTTGTCTCTAGTTTCTTTTTGGTACACCCAAGAGGTTCCTAATTGTATAGAGACTGGGTCTCTTTCATTGAGAACCATATACTGGTATAGCTCTCTTCTTTTTGGTACAACTTGTATATGGATCTTTTCCCTACTTCTAAAAAAATTATTTACCTTAGTAAGAATAAAATCGTATCTTATTTAAATGAGTGCCACGGATTTGAAAAGCCTTAACGCTACTTCTCAAAGCAACATGATAAAAACATACTTCATAAATTGAATTAGTGACAGGAAAATTTCCACTCTCACGGAGTATAATCATATAATCCCATGCATTGAATTTTAAAAAAATAAATGTTGAAATAGCAAGGTACATTATGCAATTCAGAACTAACCCTGTTTTCTCTAGTTCCTTCCCACTGCTCCTCATGCTCACGTTTTCTTTTCCACATCTCTTTTGTTTCTTCCTCATCTTTCTTCAAGCGACCTTCCTCTTCAGATATCTACACAAAATCCAACAGTCAGTTTAACTAGAAATCTAAAAAGATGACATTTCAAGAAAATAGCTGAGGAACATACTCTCATTGCCATTTTTCTCCTCCGCCATTCTTGTTCTGTCAATATTTCTCTAACCTTCAACCTCAGCTGCTGCTGGAATTCCTCTGACTGCTCATATTCTTGGTCATATTTACCCTGTTTGCACAATCAGGAGTATAGAAATCAACCGTTTAGGTTCCCTACCCAAACCATTAAGGTGGTATTATGAGTCGCGCAGAAACGAAACACAATCAGTTCAATAAGAAATATACTAGTAGATAGGTGAAATCAAGAGCAAGTCTAAAACGCATAAAGTTACATAACCCAAATCAACGCGTCAATGGCCTGCACGGTTGAATGTGGCTTTGATTGTGTGAATATGGACATGATTACATTGTAAGAAATAATGTCATCTCAGTAGTAGATACAACATCCGGAAGAAAATTCACCATGAATATCTAGAAGCAATAATCCCAGCTAAAGTCGGACCAATTTAAAAAACCTGAGAGAGTTGCAGACTTACCTCAGTAACCAACGACTTCAGTTTGCTAGCAGTATCTTTTTTGAGCTGCTTCTTCCACTTTGATCTTAATTCTTCTGTGCTCATACACAAAAAGGGGAAACCGAAACGTTTCAGTATAAGACGACAAAATATTAAAGGGTCGAAGGAAACCATAAGAACAATTCATATGGCAGTTCTAGTGAGTGAGCAACATAATGAAACTACAGAACAGTCTCCATTTATCCACGTTGAGTTACAAAAGATGGCTCACAATACCAAACCAACAAGTTTTTTGCCACTTAATGATTATCATCTTCATTTGGACAGCATTTTGAAGAAATTTCCGGAAAACAAGTTGTGCAAGCTCATTAGTTTGGACTACTTCTAGTTTTTTTAAAATCGTTTTTTGGAAAATTTATCTGTGCTTTCTAAGTGAAAGAAGGGTTTTTGGGTGAAAAACAGCTCCTCAGATCTTCTTCGACATGAACAGAAAAATTCAATTTTTGCCCCATTTCCCAAAAAATGTCACTTTGGCAAAAAGAAAAGAAAATCACAAACAAACACCGCCGCCCAGTTCTATTGAACTCTTTTTTTTTTAATTTGACGACAAGGGAACCCACAGCCGTTACCCTTTGGATGCGCACAGGGTAAACCCCCACTCCTATGCAATAGCTTGCAAACCACATAAGAGAGATAACCCGCACTAGGCAAGCCCGGTGCGATGAGCTCAACCAAGAAGGCAAACCCTTTGCTTTCGCTGGCAAGGGATTTCGAACTTGAGACCTCCAACATGGAAGTATCAAGTCCAAACCACTGGGCCACCCCGAAGGTTCAGTTTTGTTAAACTCAGATCACTGAAGAATTGCAGCAACAGTTCAAGTGCTACACTAGAAATGCACAGAGAATGTGAATGCAGTCTATCCCATGGCAAAAGGAATACTAAAGAACAAAAGAATGAATAGCAAGGTGATGGTGGACCTTTTGCTGCAGTAACTTGGCTCAGAATGTAATCCCTCTCCTGTTGATCAAGTAATAACTGTTGCGCTTTAGCTAAGGCTGCATACAACATGAGGAAAAAAAATGCAAAATAAAATTCACAAGCCGGAAGGGGAAAGATATAAAACAAAAACTTCTTACTTGAGCAGGGTTTTTAAAAAAAAAACAGAAAATCAAACCAAATCATCTCACAATAAGACTACATATAAGCATTTATAAGAATGAAATTATATCTCATGTTTGCTTCTTCCAATTCTTTTTGACTCGACATAAATGATATTTATCCTACAAAAGAATGTTCTCATATTTATCCTACAAAAGAATGTTCTCTATCCAAAAAGCTATATCTAGAAAGATGTCGCCCTGATGCAAGAGGGAGTTGATAATACACACAAGTGCTGATGCTAGTTTAAACTGTATGCCACCGGAGTCGGTACGCTACTTCTGAAATTGTATTTTATTATAGTCCTTAAAGTTTGTGACAATAGAATAACTGATTCCATTATTCAGAAAAGGCGCGGGGGTGGGGGTGGGGGAGACAAAATAACTGATAAGCTGACATACAGAACATTTGTGTCAGAGACAACGCACTTCCTATCTCATAAACTTAAAACTAAGGGGTCATTTGGTAGCTGGTTAGGAGGTAGGTGCACCAGGTTGAATGATCAATTAAGCAGGCAAACATGATAAGAAACTCTTATCCTGCATCTGAAAATGAAAACTCCACTAACCACTCCAAGCAATACACAAAATAAATAAAAACTGAAGCTTGATCATTTAAAAAAAAAAATATGAGCTGGTAGATAAAAACTGATAAGCTGGTATATAGAACATTTATGTCAGAGAAAATGTGGTTTCCTATATCATAAACTTAAAACTAAGGGGTCATTAGGTAGCTGGTTAGGAGGTAGGTGCACCAAGTTGAATATGATCAATTAAGCAGGCAAACATGATAAGAAACTCTTATCCTGACTCTGAAAATGAAAACTCCATTAACCACTCCAAGCAATGGACAAAATAAATAAAAACTGAAGCTTGATCATTTCAAAAAAAAAAAATCTTTGTACTGGTAGTTTAACTGACTGATAAGGCCCAGTATAAACCAGAATTCTCAAGTTGTAAAATATGTTTTTCTAGTGCTACAGTGACAGACTCAGCATATACTATATTTCTAACGAGATCATTCATGTAGCAATATATATATATATATATATGGAGATAAAAATAGTGTTACACTCAAGTAGTTCCACATATATTTCCCAAATATATGCAGTGAGTAAACTATGAGCTTCACATCAATGGCTGAGGCAGTTTTTTGGACGGCGAAAGGCTGTAAGGGTCTGCCTCGCCACAAGGCAACACAAGTGGCGAGGCACTCGCTTTTTTTGATGTAAGGAGTCAATTAATACCAGAAAATTAAAATATTTAATTACATACATAAATAATCAAAATCTCAATCTCAATAACATATTAGCAAATATATCAATGCAAAAACTGAAAATAGATAACAGATACTAAAAGTCTAGAACTTGAATTAGAAAAAACAAACAAAAGTCAAAATACTGAGGAAAAAAATAGAGGCAAAAGTAACTCTGAAGTCTAATGAAGAAGAGGAGGGAAAAAGAAACACAGGAAGAAGAAGCCTAAGAAGAAAAAAAGAAATATGTATTGGTTGGACTTTGGAGTCTTAAGAAAAGTTTAGCTGGTCGCCAGAGAAGTCTAGTTGGGTTGTTCGGTTGGAGTCATAGTCCAAGTCCAAGAATGCAGCTGTGCTAATTTGGAAAAAAAATCCTAAAATTACTTTTTAACTTTTAAAACCCTAAATTGGTCGCCTTTTTTTAAGAAAATACAAAAGGCAATGCTTTTGTCGCCTCTCGCCTTTGTCACTATTGTCGCTATGGCGTTGCCTTTTGAAGATTGCCTCGCCACAAAGCTAGAAGGTGATGAATGGTCGCCTCGCCTCTCGCCATTGGCAATATGGTGATTACCTTTCATGAAACTGGGCGGAGGAACTGCAGTCTTCTGCTCTCTTCAGTAGGTTACCCATTTTAGAGCACTGTGGTTGCCTTAAATTTTGAATAACCTATCTTGAGGAAAAATGTTCTAAACAGATCACTAAGAGGCAGTAAGCCGGGACATTAACTTATACTAATCCAATATAATAGAAAAACAACTTCCGAAATATATCGACAGCATGGACATTCAAAATAATCCAACTCAAACAAGTTTTCAATTCAAAACTTTTAAGATCAATGTTAGCTTATAGATGAAAGATGTCAATATATAACATAAAACCACCTAATGAACATATCAGGGGATAACATGTAAAACACAACCCAATACCCATTTTTAAGACCTAAAGAAACCAAAAGTATCAACATGGTATTCATCAATTATAAAATGAACTTTTTGGTTGAATAGAGAAGTCCTTCACACAATAAACTACCGAATATAACAATACTTCCCTATACAAGAAAAAAAAATTAAAGTGGCCTTCTTACCACCAAATGCTTCCTTTGCTTGTGGATGCTTGCATTTATCAGGGTGAACAAGCAAAGACAACTGCATATATGTAATTTATGGAAATATATTAGGTTCAAGTCACAGAATATGATATAAAAGATCGAATCATTTAAATCCAAGGGGAATTTCAAGAAATATACCTTACGATACTGTTTTTTAACTTCATCAATGGATGAATCAAATGACAGGTTAAGGTATTCAAATGGATTCAACTTGAAGCATGAAAGTATCCTGCAGATGTTTAAGTTTTAACCCAAATTATGAAATATAGAATAACACAAATAACAAAAAATATTGAATTTGTATTCTTCAGCTATCAACATCAACAAGACATAAATCTAAAAGAAACTAGTACATATCAACAAGAGAATAAATGACTATTATTAAAGCTCAATCCTCAATAAATACAAGTCATTGTCCAAAGCAGTTGTCTAGAAGGTGATTCCCATCAAAGATCAAAATAGATGAAAAAGAGAGCTTGGCACGGATAAATTCACTATAATTCCAATAACGTGTCTATCCTTCCAACCTCAAATCTTCTATCCCATACATTTTATAGTACTTTCTGCAGAGTTTTTGAATATCTAAGTTTAATTTTAATGTATATAATTAATTTAATATAATTTATCTTTGAAAATTAGTCAAATAGACCTTGGAGAAGCCAAAGGTGACAACTATTTTGGAATGGAGAGAGTACTGGTCTTCTTCGGGGACAAAGTTCACAGATAAATCAGGCAATAAAATTCCAGTTATATGAATAGCATCCATTTCAAGGACAAGGTTCATGTTATAAAATGAGCGCTATACTAGTGGAGAAGAACTTAGAACAAATAATTAACACAGACAAAAAGGATCGCGGCACACACAGATGTAAACACACTCATACATTTATATTTCTCTGTGTGTGTTTTGTGTATATACAGGGAGGGAAGGAGGCTGAACCTTATAACTTCGTTGTCGCGCTCAACCTCGCTAACCTCAGCGAAGAATTGCTTGAGAAGGGCGTCATCAACGGCAGAGGTTTTAGCCGACGGAGAAGGTGGTGCGGCGGTGACAGAGCTGTTTTCTGCCATCAGATCACGCGTTGAGTCCACGCTCCGCTGCGAATCTCTCTCTGGGTATTCGTAACAACCACTTCGTCGCCTGGAATGAGAACTCCCGAAATGTTTACAGCTTAACGGGTACTCAAAATTCTGATAATCGGGTATTCGGGTTCTGGTCTCTCTCTAGTAGTCCAACCCAAATTATTGGGCCCAATTACTCTTGAAATGACAAATAAGGACCAGGTCCAGTGGGCTTAATCCTTAAGTGTGTGGATCTTATCAAATTGAGAAAAGAGAACTTAAGTCACCTGATGCTCAAGACATTCGAATTGACATTCAAGTTAGTTCCGGTTCTTCCATCTGCCTCTATTTCGATAGTGCTCTTAGTTCAGTTCAATAGAGTGTCGGTCTTCAGAACTCAATTTATAGGTTCAAATCATATAAAAAGTAATTTTTTTTTCTTAGATCGAATGACAATGAAATATATTCATTCAATAACTTTCACGATAATCATAATTTGATTTCAGGAAGAGATCTTTACCCTATATAACAAAAATGATCTACTGATAGACTTTATCTTCAACAATTAATTCTAACTATTTATATAATAATTTCTTTTAGAAAAAAAAAAAAGATATGAAGCAACTGCACCGCAATAGTCTTCTTTCTTGTAACTCATTTTTCACTCAAAATAATTGCTGAAAAATATATAAGGTACAAACATTATACCAAATTACAGTACAACTTTTGTATAGTTACTAATATTAATTATTCTTGACCGTTCGACCAAATGGCTAACATGAAAACAAACATTGGATGAACTTTGAAGAAGTACATGAGTACTAGGTCCCTTTTTTCAAAAGTTCAAAACAAGATCAAGATATATATTCTAATTTTGAAATCACATAAATATAAATATGATCTCCTTGGGTTTTGCATTTTATATTTTATCAAGTGATTCATGCATTTTATATTTAAGAATTTTAGAAAATGCATATTTTATTTATCTATTATTTTTTAAAAATCATCTTAAAATCTCACTATGATTTCATATATTTTAAAATCTTCAAGGGAAGCATGTAAAACTTTCAAGAGAAGTAATGTGACACCAATTCTTTTTTTATTTTTTCCCTTTATTGTTCAATACCCGATAACTCATTTTGAAGTTTGATTAATTAAGTTGACAAATTAAAATTTTATTTAAAAGGTATAACGCTCCTTATTTATTAAAATCCCTCTAATTCATTAAAATATCCTCTCAAAGCGTGAATATTATAATAAAATCATTAAAAGGTTTATTAGAGTTATTTTAATATATTGAAAGGAAATTGACACTTTGCTGCAAATTCAATTCTAACTAGCATAGATTCTCTCTCTATATATATATATAGAATCCCAATGTTGGGCCCCCGAAAAATTATTCATGCACCAGATGCTAAGCACTGGGCGTGAGAGGGGTGTTGAGACACAAAGTCTCACATTGGTGGTTAATGGGATGGATAGTCTCCTTATAAGGTTTAGTCAATCTTCCTCCCTTTGAGTTAGCTTTTGGGGTGTGAGTTAAGCTTAAGACTTTCTTCAACATGGTATCAGAGCAGGGCTCGTCTCACCCAATGCTGGGCCCCTGAAAAATTGTCCACGCACCAGATGCGAGAAGGGTTGAGACAAAAAGTCCCACATTGGTGGTTAATGGGATGGGTGATCTCCTTATAAGGTTTAGGCAATCCTCCTCCCTTTAAGTTAGCTTTTGGGGTGGGCCTAAGACCTTTTTCAACAATATATATTTTCCCCTCTAATTTGGACTATAAAATACGTATTATTTAAAAATCAACAATGTGTCATGACTTAAAAAACTTAGTGAACGAAACGACGATTTTTGAGTTTTGAATCAGATGCTGCAAGCAACTTGAGCATGTGAGCTATGCTTGCTATTTTTTGTTTCGTTGGCTTTGCTTTACTAGACTCGAAGAAACCAGAACCAAAAAGTAAAAGAGAGAAATTTCATGGGCAAATGGTGGTCCAAAATATTGTTACTATAGTACTATTTTATTCAAAATAGCATTCATTGGCTACTTTTCAATTGCGTCTTTAAAAGAAATTTACTATCGTGAAGTTTTAATAATTTCATGAATAAATAGCAAGTTATAAATTTCACCGCTAAATTTATGCATAGAAATTTGAACGAGTGACTTCAGGTACAGAGCGTGAAATGCAATACTTTATTGATTGGATCAACTAATACGTGTTTTAATTTAGAGAAAATGACCAAAATGGTCCTTGTATGGGTAATGTTTTATTTAGTCCTTAATATATTTTGCATAATTGAAATGATCCTTAATGTATAGCAAATATATTCATTTTAGTCCTTAATATATATTTACTTGATTGGAATGGTCCTTAATGTATAACAAAGGGTGTTATTTTAGTCTTTTATTTTAAGCCTAACAAATTTAAAAAAAAAACATTAAATTTAACTATGGACCCTGCGTGACTTATAAAATCCACCATTATTGTCTTATTTTTTAGTTCAAAAGAAAGAATTTCATAAAATCTAACACCATTTTCTCTATTTTCTCCAATAAAATCTACTATTTTCTTGTTCCTAAAATATTACTATTTCACAAACCTAATAAATTTTATATTATAAGCAAGATAAAGAGTAAATATAATGTTAGATTTCATGAAAATTTTCTTTAGAGCTAACAAAGAAAATAACGTGCTCGGAAAGTCTGTTGATAATTTAGGGCCTGTAGATACTAGTACAACGTCTCCTATTCATAGATCTGCGCCCGCCTTTATACAGTTGGAACAATGATGGACATTGTAAAACCGTGGAGTCCACAACTAAATATCTTATTTTGGGGGGGTGAAATCTATTAGGTTTAGGGTAAATGACCCAAACAAATACGTTTCGTTAGAATTATTTCAATCAAGTAAAATATATTAAGGATCAAAATAAACATCTTTGTTATACATTAAGGATCATTTCAATCAAGTAAAATATATTAAGGACCAAAATAAATCATTACTCATACATTAAGGGCCACTTTGATCATTTCCTCATTTAATTTACTTAATAATACACTAAAGATAGTAGCAGTGGTGGAGCCAAGATTTTAATTAAGAAGATTTATAATTTGAAGTAAACACACGAAGTAACTGAAGAGGCTCGATATCTATTATATATATAAAAAAAATATTTTAATTTTATATGAATAATATAATTTTTTGTTCAAATGAATCTCATTAATATATGTTGGTTCTGTCCCGTAATAATAGTGATTAGTGATGATGTTAGCCAAAGATACATCAAAAAAGAAGCAAGTGATGTCTCATCCCATGCAGGTATTGTACCCCCAACAACTAGTAGTAATCATAGGGATTAATTATGTAAAGGTTATGATAATTGGTAGATTAATTAGTAGACAAAAATTAGACCAAATCAAGTCATGCTCCCTCATGTGCCCTACTCCCAAGTAATTTACCACTAGTCCTAAACTTTTTTCTTGTCCCTTCACATTTTTATTCTTTGAAGAAATATATACTTCTGTATGTATATTGTACTGTTATATATATATGTGTATATTAATTTTATAAAAATAATATAATTAAGCACAGAAAAGATGTAGAATCAAAACTTCAAATTTATGAAATTTTGCGTGATATATATTACTAGAACTGGAATACACGTGTTTTTTATTGATAAAGTTAAAAGATTAGTATGATTATTTTTTATTTAAAATAAACTACATACTCTTTACATTGATTATACCGACATTAATGATTTGAAAGGTTTCCCATTTTGGAATACAACGGAATAAATAGGAGTAATTTCATTGAAGCATCTTGTTCCTAATTTTTTGTAAAGTTAAATATATTAAAAATAAATAAATAAAGGAGAATACAGTAAAAGAATAATTGTTGATACATCAAATCAAAGAAAATTATAAAAGGAATTATGTACGGAAGTGTCTTCACTTTTAATAATTTAATTAATTATAGATCCTTGATTAACGGAAGGGCTGCAATAGGAATTTAAAAAATAGTTGATACATTTCATTATTCGGGAAGTTATAATCGATGCTTACATTTTATGGTAAGATTAGCTGCATTTCAAAAAAATTAAAGGGACTAAGTATTAGCATTACAATTTAAATATGGAGAAAAGTATTTGTTGCCCCTCAATTATTGATTTATATAATTTTAGTTCTTACAATATATGACTCTATTTATTATTTAATCTTCAATTAATAAAAATGTGTGATTTTAGTTTCTTACTGTAATTCGTAATTTTACTATTTTGTTGTCAATATTTTTTTTGTTTTGTATTTACATCGTAGCTTTTTTCCTTTTGTATTTTTTTAATATTTTTCTTGAGCTAAAGTAAGGGTTTTCGAAAAAGGACAGAATCATCACTTAATTTTTTTAAAAAAAATTAAGAAAACTTAATTTAAAGATTAAAATATTAACATTAAAATAACTTAAAAATATTATTTTAAAAAATAATTATTTTAATTTATTAAACAATTGAAGAAACTCGATAATTAATTTATATTATAAAAGTCAAAATTAGGCGTCAACACTGGTAAGATTTGTATGCGTTCAACTCACTCACCTTCTCATACTTCACTTATATATTGAATCATACTGATATAAATATTGTTCTTTTGGTCCCTTTATGTAAAGAGATGTGTTATATTTGATCTGTTTTTAGAAGCATATTAACTTCAAATATGAATAACAATACAACTATAACATAACGCATGAGCAATTAAATGAGGAAACGATTAATAATTCTAAACGTTGTGTTAAGTTAAAACTTATAAATAATTAACGGACCAAAAGTGATAATATAATAAATGAAAGAATATAAAGAAAAGAAAAATGAATCCTCCTAATTTCATCCTTATCTTTTTCATGTCTTATCATGGGTACAAAGGCATATGTTTTTTCCTTTAGTTAACGAATGCTGTTCCACAAATAGCATTTAGACTAGTAGTCTTTTGCTTCTTTTCAAAAATTCTGTTATTTGTGCACTCAATTTGGAAAGTTTAACTGGTCATTTTATAGAATCTATTAAAGATAAAAACAAGAAGGTATCAATTTTCCTGGATCGCAAAAACCAAACAGTATAGGATAAAGGATAAACTTTTGTAAGATTTTATTATATTCATTCACACGTTATTATACCGTATAAAAATTTATTCCGGTGGAAAAAAAATTGTTATTATTCCATAGTATCATCAATCGTGTTCATGTCTTTTTGTTTAGGATTTAGCTTATGCATCAACTCATATCGTAATTAGAGGCGAATTCAAAATTTTAAATAATTAAATTTTAATTTTTTAAAAAATGACAAGTTTACTAAGTTTTGATTAAATTATTTATACGTATTTGTTTGCAACAAAATTCTAACTTTAATCTAACACCTCTTATAGAGTTCTATAAAATTAAATTTAGCATCTACAGTAACAAAAATATATGGGGCACAAATAATTATAGCACTTGCATACATGATGTACTTGAGTTTTTCTTCCGACACATAATACAAGTCTAATTTGCACAAAGTATAATTTATTTTGAATAGAATAATAACAAAAACAAATTTATTGCAACTCGAAAATGCAGACATTCTTACTCCGATCCAATCTTTATGGGCTAGAGGAGTTGTGCCGGATTGACCCTCGGCAACCCTCCTTTACACCAAGTAAATCCTCCCAAATCTAGCTAGCACCACACAAAACCCAAAAAAATGAAGTAATAAATAAACTATATATGAAGTTCATCACGAATTTGCAATTAAATAGTTCGTAGTTAACATAATTTTTAATAATTTATTATTAATCTTTCACTAAATAGAATTAGCAACAATCTCCATCTTGATATTTTTTTCTTGCGATGTGTGTAGTGTGCAAAGTACTTCATTCATAGTTACACTATATATACAATTCTCCTTAGAATTTTTTCATCGCGTTCTTTTTTAAA
>JAOTQJ010000096.1:20446403-20460404 GCA_025642045.1 Solanum sejunctum | reverse complement strand
TATATATATATATATATATATATTTATATATTATGTCAAAATACAACAACAACAACATATTCAATGGTATATCTCACGTGTTGGGTTTGGAAAAAGTAAAATAACGCAAATCTTATCGTCATCTCATAGAAATAGAGAGGTCATTTTTAGAAAATCTTTATTTAAAAATAAAATCCTATAATCTGCTGGAAATACAATTAACATAATTAATGTAAACTTATAAACTAAACTTGCCGGAAACAATCACGCTATATTTTTAAATATAAGGGTCAGACTGCATACATTCAACCCTCTCTTATCCCGCAATGAACGAGAACCTTTGAGGCATTGGGATAATGTTAATAACTTACCCAGTGAAATTTTACAAATAAAATTTGGGAAAGATAGATTATACGCAAACCTTATCGCACCTCATAAAAGTAAAAAATCTATTTTCTAAAACTTTTGGCATTGGGATAATGTTAATTTTTTTTAATATAAACTAAACTTGAAAACTATTTGTAGTTGTGCGTGCCAGTGGGTCAGGAATCAGAGACCAACAAGCTTCATGTGTTGGAGACTTGTGCTATTAAAGCAGGAGCCTATAGTGGACAGAACCTTATGCTCACTTTTCTATAGCCTCTCCTCTCATTTTTATTTTTTTTCAAATTAATGCTACTATAGACTATATATGTTTTATATTCCATTCATCTGCTCACGTGTCATAATCTTATTTGCCTCATGAAATATGCCACTCACATGATTAAAAATAAGAAGTAATAAAATTTACGAATATTTTATTTTTTTCAGATTCTATTTTATAAAATTTTAAGGAGTAATTAAATTTAAAATAAATTAATTTAATTATTTTTCTAATGATCTCAATTTATTCTTTTCAATTTTAGAGAAGGTACATGGCAATTAAAAGATAAGTCACTACCAATGATCATAAGTGCTAAGATTTATTCGATCTTAATTAGATATCTTGAGTTCATGTGTTTGTTTTACTAGTAAAGATGAATTCGTCTTTCAATGGATCTCATATGTTAACGGAAATAAGCATGCTTCAATATTTTGTTGATTATTCTATGATAAACCATAAAAAAGAAGTTTAAAAAAGCAATTCTACACAAATGAAACTAGCAGAAATCAAGTTGCAACCTTCTGAATTATAGATAGTATTTTTATTGATTTTTTTGATTTTTCTATAATATTCGCTATATTATAGGATTATGTATTCTTCCAACAAAATTATGGAAAAATATTAAAAGAATATTGCATAATATCTTTTAAAAATTATATAAAATGTTACAAAGAAATAATGAGACTTTTGATTTTATTGAAATTGGAGGTGTGGGCCTGTCCATCGTACACATGAAATTGATAAAGTGGTCGATAAATATTTCTTCATTTTTAATCATAGCTCAATTTTGAGTTTGAGTCTTGTTAGGTACATATTTATTTTTATTAGAAAATATTTTAAACTCTTTCCGTCTTAGATTTCCTCGTATGAATTCGACCCTAATTCATGAACAGCGAATGAAAAAATAGGAAGTATTACATAATGAGGAATAGAAAATTGTGTATCTTATTTATATATCACCTTATAGTCCTTTCTTACAGGTCAACTATTTCCTCTTTTTGTTACGAACATTAGCAATAAATTAAATAAGACAAGGATTGTCAAGGCACTAATGAAAGGCTTATATATTAATTGGTACTATCCAAAAACTTTACATTCTAAAATAATGACAAAAATACATGATTATGAAAGATTACTGGTGTACTATATTTTGAATAATCAAGATTAATCAACAAAAACGGTGTGTTTGATTCTCTCTTCACTCAACTTTTACTACTTTTATAATTGATGAGTCAACTTGGAATAAGTTCATTCATTTATCACCATACACAATTAATTATTAGAATTACATTCAAAGCAATTAAAAAGTATGTGTCTTATTTTAGCCATAATCCAATGCATATACAGCTAATTATTCTTTGGAGCAATTTTTAAATGGTAACTCGTGAGCCGACTCACCAATCATCTAGTAAGTTGACCTATATATAGAGACAAAGAGCACAAATCACTTTTGCTAAACTTTGATTTTTATTTTACTACTACTATTTGTTTCATTGCTTCATTTGCTTTGCTTATATTTCTATTTAATTATCGTTATTTTTCCTTCAATTGTATTTTTATTACACTTCATTTGAATTGATAAGGTTTATTAGAAATAATTTCTCTATATCATAAAGTAATAATTTAAGAGGATTTTTCAAAAATAGCAAGCACTTGAAATATAATAAGGTAAAAAATAGCTATAATTTCCTACAATTATGACTCATAGCTACATATTATAGGGGAAATGCGAGCGAGCGAGAGATAGGAGAATTAAATATGTATATTTGTCAAAGTATATGTGTATATATATCAAATAATTGTATATGTATAATTAATATACATATGTATTTGTATATCTGGCAAGCGAGACTGGAATAGGGAGGAAAGAAGTGAGAGAGATTGAGATAGAGAGAAGAAGAGAATAGAGTAGAGAGAGGTGAATTGTATACGTATATCTGTCGAATTGAATTGTATATATGTTAAATAATTGTATATATGCAACTAGTGTATATATATTTATATATTTAGCAAGATATTGCAGAGAGAGAGGAGAGAAGAGAGAGGCGAGAGAAAATAACAATAAGACCCTAATTATAGTTATAAATTATAATATTTTTAAACTATAGTGGTATAATATAAATACATATCATATATTTACCAAGTTACGTAATTTATCCAAAATTTAATAAGAGTTGCGTACGTTATTTATTCCTCACTTTATTTATGAAATTATACTAAATATGTTATTATTATTATTGTTACAGTGGAAAGTCAGGAAAGAGCTGGTCTTTGGAGCTCCACCACCCATGAATTTTCTACATATAGTAATTCGTCCCGAAATTCTTGAATATTAGATGATCGCATTTTATACTATTCTTCCTTTTCTCTTTTATTAATTATATAATTACACAATTAGTCAATTATCTAAGACTTTAATTAGCTTATCACTTTCCAAAATCATTATCACATAAAAGGGGAAAATTTTTCTAGAATTCTCTCAATTAGGATTCAAATTTCAGAGTGTTATTAAGGTCATAATAAAGAGTCCGGCGAAAAGGAATAAAAGTCCTTTGTTCCTAGTTTTTCTATAGTTGGATCGAAACTAAAATTATCACGATTTTTATAATTATAATATTCTATTAGTTTATATTCAAAATTTATGATCGTAATTAATACAGTTATAATTATATTTTTAGAAAATATCCATCAATATATCGACTTTTATCATTTACTCAATCGAGCATAGAACATATATACAGCCTGACAGTCAGATTCAAAAACATTTTTTTAATTAGTTATAGCTGACTCTACTTTATGTATTGTACATATATATACTCTTTAAATCAATTAATTTAGAGTATATACAATATATTATATATGAATGTGACGTGTCTAAATTTGTTTCACACACGTATATGTTAGAGCTGAAAGTTATGGGTGCATCCACTGGTAATATAGATAAGATTCCATCCAATTAAATCAACATCGCCAACTTTTGGCATGAAATTAACACGCTACATATATATAGCCAAATATATCAATTTTTGTACGTGTACATATACGTCATTAAAGAATTTGGAAAAATGAAAGACAGGGACAGAAAGAGATACGACAAGATCAGTCTCGTTGAAAAAAAAGGTGTATATATATATGACCTGTATTCGATAAAAATAGTATAATAACTAGTATTAATATTTACGCGATACACGGTCGATGTTAAAAAATATGCGCATTTTTTCCCTAATACTCTGGAGGATTAGAGTTTTAATACACTATAATGTGTATATTGGTCCCTATTTAATTTGTATTCAAACAAGCTTACGCTTTTATAGTCAAACTTTGTAATTTTGCTTAGCTGATCTCACTATTTTGAAAGAAATATAATGAGAAAGCTATTAAAAATACCTGCAAGAATTTAGGGTTATATATATTAGTTTCATTCTCGTACTATTAATAGCCTTAAAAACACCTCTCAATTTGAATAACTAAATTAAAATATACCCTCGAACTATCATAAGTATTAAAAATGCCTCTTAACTTGACAAAAATTTAAGGATTATATTTCACTTTTGTTACAAGATCAGGGGTGTATTTAAGTTCAATTATGTAAGTAGAAGTATGTTTTTAATACTATCAATAGTTTGGACATAAAACTAATAATTTATGTCAAGTTTAAAGGTGTTTTTAATATATTTCTCAATATAATTATATAGCACGTTTATAATCACAATTTTTGATAAAAAATGATTTGTATCTTAAACTTTGCATCTAATTAAGTAAATAAAATTCACATAAATTGAACATATGTAAGGAGTGCCATTTTTCGGTATTTGTTATGGGATAACTCTTTTTTTTTTTCTAACCGTGATCTTTTTCTTTAACTAGCTAGCAATTGAACTTTATTGTATTATATTTCAAAACACTTTCACATGTTAGGGCCAAATTCTTCTATATGGATCAAGCTAGTAAATACTTTCTTTTCATGGATTTATAATATATTATAGCGTTATTCGATTTTAATCAGGTCTATTATTTTATTATTTAAAAATTTAAGTTATTATAGAAAGAATATTGTACCTTGTTATATTACTCTGCTATATCTCTACATCATCATTTTATTACGTTATTAAAGTGCCAAAATGAAACCCCTTGTCAGCAAAAGGAAGGAGTTTGCCTTCTGGGTCGAACTCGTCACACTGTGGGTTACCTCTCCTATGTGGTTTACGAGCTATTGCATAAAAGTGAAGGTTTACTCTGTGCGCACTCAAAGGATAACAACTGCAGATTCTTCTTGCCATAAAACAAAAAAAGAGTACCAAAACAAAACCATCATCTTATCAGATCTTTGATATAGTAATTACAAAGCACTTAATTTATTTTTTTCAAGAATGACATACTCCTGAAAATTGGTCGAATAATCCTTGGTTATATACATAAGTATCACAGATAGTATTGACTAGTAACACTACCAACTATAAAGTGACGAGTGATTTGTTCTTGAGTCGAATGTTTTTCAAAAATATGTTTTGCATACTATATATATATTTCTCTTAAATTTTATTTTTGTACAAAATAATTACACTGAATATATATGTTGTTTAATGATTCTAATATGATGAAGCAACTTTATATATAGTGATGATAGGGTTTTATGTACCGCCCACTCATGGTGCGATATTGCCTTTGCTTCCTCCTTAAGCCATTTTCCTCGTCCAATCACCATCTCTTCTCACTTTTTCCATATTTGTACAAACACTTTTATCGATTTTACTTTCGCTAAATGTTCTGCTGATCGAAGCTTCCCTTTTTTTCCATTCATTAGTAAATTTAAATTCCACCTACCTCTATATTAATACAAATATAGCTTATAACTCTAGCTTTATTTTATAAAAATAAAGTGAATTTATAATGAATATATTAATATAATAAAAAATATCATATTAAAATATTAATTAAAATTTACATGATTTATCTTTCAAAAAAAAATCGTGACAATTAAAAAGTAAAAAAGCAAAAGGGGAAAGGCAACTGTTGAAAAAGAGAAAAAAATAATGTATGAAAGAGAATAATTGAATGGGTAAAATATATTTTATAAGTGTAGTAACGGTCAGTGAAAAAAGCCAAATGAGGCAGCAGCTTTCACAACATTCTCCAATGGTACATTTTTAACTTACTAACTTACCAAAAGAATCATGGCTGGCGAAATCAATGCGTAGTATGGGAATTGCTACTTCAGTACTTCTCATGTACTGAAAATGAAAGTTCACATGATCACATAGAATGATGAAAACTTACCTTGCCCGGAATCTTTAAAAATCTCTATAATATATGTGTCGAATCCTTTTAAGATAAATTTTTTCATAGGATTCAGCACGAAAATAGCGACATTTATTCATAACTAATTAATTTGTTGGCACAATGATTTCTTTAGCATAAATTTAATTTAGATATAGGATTACCGGATGTTGAGCATGATTAATTAACATGATCATTTTAAAATTTCTTTTATTATTAGTAGGTTAGTAGGAGTAGCGATGTCCCTACATCTTGTGTTATCATTATTCATCTTATATTTATATATTTTTATGTATTTACATACTATCATTTATTTTTCATTACTAGTGGTTCACCTTTTTCCTTTTTGTTCCCTTTTTTTTCATATCTAATGGGTACAATTCTTTTAGATGAAAGTTTTTCAAAATTAATCACTCTGTCTCTATGAGGTAATGATAAGGTCTGCATATATTTTACCCTCCTTATACCCTACTTGTGGGATTTCATTGGGTATATTGTTGTTATTATTTTAAAACATCTTTTGTGGGAGAGAAAAATACTTCTCTGCTAATTTATTAACAGTGTGAAAGTAGAGTTTGGAGGTAAAACACAGTTTTATGTTTTTGTATCATCAAAAATTCTAGTGGGATAAATATAATTCTTCTATTATTAATTATAACTAAAGATTTCAAATTCGAATCGTGAGCAAATCCTAATAGGTTCGTATCATAAGCTTTAAAAAGAAAAAAGATTATTTTGCATGGTGGGTTTAGAGGCGGGTCCCTTGCACACGGTTCCATAGCCTTTCTGGGCTCTTATAAAGACCCCTGACAGCCCCATTCCTTGTAATTCCCATCAAAGCACCTTATTTCAATAGCAATATCCCCTCAAAACAATCATCTTCATTATTCAATTTCCCTTTCTTAGCTTTCAACTGTCATCCCTCATTTGGATGTTGTTGTCTGCTTAAGGTAATTATTCTACTAATACTTCATTACTTTGTTATGTGTACTATGTTTTTGGAACTTGATTAAACTTTGTCCTAATTTGTCTCTTTAACTTTTTATGTGCAGAAGGTCAACAAACAACTCAAACTCCTATTTGTTTTAATCCTCCTCTTCTATAGTCTATTTCTTGGACTGTGAAGATGTCAGCAGCTAATTCTACTATGATTATCAACAACTTCAACTCAACATTGAAGATGGAAAAAGAGGCACAACAACTTAGTATCCCACTACCCCCACCACTACCCCCTACTAAGATGGGCATAGTGAAACAAGGCATAGTGTCTATTCTTGGATCAGACACTGACAAAAGAAACAAAGGTGCAGCAGCTTCAATTAGGAGAACCCTTTCAGCTGATATGTCATCAAAGAAATGGCTATCACAAAATGGTTTCTCTCCTATGAAGAAAATTGCTTCCTCAAAAGAACTTGATGTTCTTGGACAAGATGATGTTTGGAGCTCAATTTTAAATCAAAAGAAAGAAGAGTCATCTACACTTCTACCTCCTTATGTCCATCCTCTTTTGAAAAAATCTAGCTCTTTAACTGAAAAAAGTCTTGAAATTTGTACTGAAAGTCTTGGATCAGAAACTGGCTCTGAAATTAGCCTTCCCTCTTACACTGATGAAGACAAAGATGATTATCCACAAAAACAAGAACAAGAAGAAAAAGAAGAATTGTCCCCTCAAACATTTGAGGAATTTCCTGTAGTCAAGTTTAACCATAACAAAAAAACATCATCTTTTCCTCCAAAGTCTTTTCCTCCACCTATTTCTTCCTTGGCTGCAGAGGACAAGCCCTCTGTTCATATGCAATCTCACAGACAGAATGGCAGATTGATTCTTGAAGCTGTCTCTGTTCCTCCTCAGAACCATTTTCGCGCTCAACGTGTTGATGGTCGCCTTCTTCTCACCTTAATCACCACTACACCAGAAATTGAAGCAGAGGGCATGGAAATTATTCATCAACAAGTGACAGAGTTGGAGGAAATTCAACAAGTTGATCACAGTGAACCTGATCCTGATGATGATGATGACGACCTTGATGAAATGGAGGAAAAAGGAAATGGTACAAAAGGGATGCAAATTGTGCTTGACCAAAAGTCAAGATTGTCAATAAATGTGAACACATCAACTTTCATGATGAAGCAACTCATGCGACGTCTAGATAAAAAGAATCATCACTTAACGTGGCCTAACAAGTTCAACAAATCAATCAAATTGATTGAAGTGGGAGATGAAATAACCCCAAACATTCCTCAATCATTTCCACAAATTTCTTCTCACCTAATCACATCACCAAATCCACCTGAAGCATCTTCATTCAATGCCTACAACTATTTCTGGAAGAAAAATCCCAATGTGACAACCATAGTCCACAGTACTACTCCCATTGCGAATAGTACAACAAAGATAGCAGAGCATCAAGATTTGGTGTTAATGAGAGGAAACAAAGGGAACATCAATTATTTGGTGCCTTTATTGAAAGGATGCAAAGAACAGAGGAAGTCTCTACTCATTTGGGAGCCTTATTGCATTGCCACATCCTAATAATCATCATCATTACTTGTCTAATCCCAATGTTAATTTAATTAATTAGAATGATCATAACATATAATCACATAAGTATAGTATATCACAAATAAATGGGGTAATGTAATATAATATAATATAATATGAAATGTCATTTTTCCTCTCTTTGTTAGTTAAGTCTAGTAGTTTTTACTCTTTTGTTGAAAAAGAGTTTCCTTTAGCCAAATAAACAAAGAGAGAGGGAGAGATTTGTTATCAATGTCTTTGATTTTGGAGGATTTGAACAAGGAAAACATAATGAAGTTCCTTTTATTTAAGCCTGTATGTTTTTGTTTATGATGATGTTATAATATATATACTAATTAATACTAGTTTTTTGTCATTTTAAATTATTTTTTACGATGACACTTATAATACATAGAACTTAAACTAGAAAGAATATTTTGATAATGTAAAAGGTAAAATAAATTACGTGTCACAACTAATCACACACATACTAATACAATTTTGATAATTGTCAACTATACAACTTAAATTCATAGATTTGAATTGCATATCATTTTCCATCTTGTCCCTGCCATTCAAGAACAAACTTCGTCTACATGCTTTATGTTAGTCCAAATTTAATAATTTTAGATTATATTCACTACGTAATAAATTTTGAATCAAGTGGAATATAATAGAATTTCAAACTCCAAAATATAGAGTTCAAATTCTAGATAGGTCTTGGTCACCAACACACTCAAGTTGTAAAATATGCATGCTCAACTTTTGTTATGGGTACCAGCATATATATAGGCTTAAGGTTCATCTAACCTCCTTCGATGAAAAATTATAATATTTATACATTATTAAAAAAATATATTTTTTTTATAGATACATAAGATATTGAGCCTTTGTGTGTGTTTATTTTTTCATATTTTGAACTTAAATAGAAATTCTGACTTTGCTATTATATATATGTATTACAGTTAAATTTGTACTGGAGCTCTACGGTTGTCCGTTTAATATACATCACACAATTCACAAACATACAAAAAAGAATCTCGAAGAGAAGAAAATGAGGGATCCACAACGCCAGGTCTGGACATGATTTCTTGTATTCTTCTTTGCACATAAATGATTCTCTTGAAGTATATTAGGATTATAGGATTCCAAATTATACTATATTTAGGGTAGATTTACAATGTAATTTGTAGGTTCATGTATTTAGTATCTTTTTTTTATTTCTTAACCAAGTCCAGTGCCGTGTTCGATGATCTTGGCTACCTCAGTCCCTTCATGGGCCTTGCCATTGGCAAGATGTTGGCATTACCCGACAATCCCCCTCCAAAGCCTCATGCAACATGTTGCTCGTGAGAATTGAACCCATGACCTTCGCTCTGATATCATTTGTTGGACAAACGCTTACCATTATGTGAAAAGCTATAACTAATAGCAAAGACGCAATTTTATTTCTTAACCAAATTCACCACACAAATGGCATGTTCGATCATGACTATGACCCAAGCTATCCCAACCCCCTCGTTGGTCTTGCCATAAGCAGGATGTAGGTATTATCCAACAGACTGACAAGCTTTTAAGTTTACACACTTTTAAAAACTGATACATATTTTATCTTAGCCGAATCTTAAAAATTCTTGAATATGTATAAATATTTAATTTTGAATCAATTATTAATATTAACTTAATATTGTAATAGAAACTCACAAATTTTCAATTATAAATCTTTTGTTATCAGTAGAAATTAATATATTTTCAATTCTCAATCTGGCTCAAAATTCTACCCTACTTTTTGACATAATTCCTATAAGACAAACATCAAAAGACACAAATACATATATATTCATGAATTATTATCCGTCTTACATAATTCTATCCTTGATCATAGTGGGGATTATACTTAGAGAGATTCTCATGTTAAACTAATCTTTAAATTTATTCCATCTTTAATTAATGAAGGTATTTTCTTAGATTCTGTCACTCTCACCTTTTCTGGAAATACATTTAAATCATTTATATATTTTTTCAAAATAAAAAATTTAATAAACTTATTCCCTCCAAGAATTATTCTGATGAGTGAGGCCAAGAGGTGATGTGGAGAGCTGTGTTATAAAGGTGGAATGGGTAGTGGACAGAACCATATGCTCTCTATCCATAACCTCTGGTCTCATTTAAATCACTAATAATAATTCTTTTTAGAGTCATTTTCCTCAAGTGCCTTATCCCATTTTGCCTTATATAGCACCACTTCAAAAATTAACAAACTTTTCTTTAAAAATTATTTGTTCATCACCCTTCAAAATATCAGTGTAGACGATAAAATTTGCGTTGAAAAAATAATAATTACGAATAAAAATATTACAATAATTTGTAGTATTTGATTTCAATAATGTGAGTGTAACAATCTCTATGAATTCTCTGATTCGCCTTTTTAAGTGTAAATTAAGGGCTCTAGAGCTTGTTCTTGAATTTGACATTGAATATTGATTTTGATGTCGAATATTGATTTTGATCTTGATTCTTGAATTTGTATAGAAATTGTGGCTTTTGATCTACGAGCTCTCTCGTGCTGAATTAAGAAAACCCCTATATATAGTTGTAGAATAGAGGAGTCATGATAGGATCAGACTTTCTCCCGGCAATCAGATTTAAGTGACATGACATATTGAGCTTTAATGAAATGGGCTTGTCATCTTGACACTTGACATGATCCTATTGGCTTCTTTGTTTGACTTTACATGTCATGTCATTTGACACGTGTCATCAAGTGGGCTTCTTGGATGAAGGGATATGGAGCCCAATGAAGTGGACCATCATTTATAGCCCAAATAAATGAATTTGAATTTTTAATTAAGTCCATATTTTATTGAATTTAAGTAATAAACCCAATTATATTAATCCACAATATTCATTTTAGACTAATATATTTTTGAATTTAATATATTTTAAATCATTCATAAAATGTATATTTTAATAAATTTTATATGATTACAATCAACATCCTTTTAGTTGGAGTTGGAAAAAAGAAGAGAAAGTAAAATTGAAGTTGAAAATAAGTTTTTATGTTGTTTTTTGTGAAAAAATTGCTAGGGAAGATTATTATCTTACTCAAAATTAAGGGATCTTCACAGAAATAGTCCTGCAACTTAAATGTTTATTTCTTCTAATCAATATACATAGGATATACATATATTATACCGTAGCTTGACGTGAAATAAACCTTGGTGTTTGTTTTTCTTCAAACCCTCGTTGAATTCACTTATAGTGATTTTTCAGTAAAGTAATAACGTACATGAGTGCAAAAGTTATATTGATTTTTTCAAATTTCAATTGTAACATCATTAGCTGCATGCAACCTTTTTGCAAGTGATATTTGAAAAAAAAAAAATTCTTCAATTATTTTTGAAAAGTCAGAAAGGAAAAGGGAAACTTTAATTAATGGGGTCCTTTTTTTCTTTTTATTTCTCATTTGTCGTTTGATATCCAAGAATTCAATCAATTCCAATTTGTCTTGTGCAGAAACCCATTTGAGAATAATTATTTTTTATCAAAGATTTTTTTATATTCAAAATCTCTGATTGAAAGAAGATAATTTTATCTATTAAACCATATTTTTTAAATAGTAATTATTAATATAGTCACTATCAAAGAATGTGGTGCAGCAGATAGTGTTGCTCCTCCCTTAACCAGAGATTTTTGGTTGAGATTTGAGAATGAAAAAATCTTTGGTAGAGAGTATTTCTCCTCAAATGAGACTCTATGGGCACGAATTCAAATATAATCAGACTTCAATATGAATATCAAATATTGAATAAAAAATTAATATATATATATATATAGTCATACATACAATCATTCTTTTTTATGAAATTTTATATTTTATTTTAGCTGATGATGGTAGAAGATGGACAAAATCTCATGAGTTATTTTTCTGACTTTGGTGGAGTGTCATGTCTCTATTTGTCTCTAGCATCTAGTGTGAATGCTTTCGTTTCATCATTTTTTTTCTTTTTGTCATTTCAACCAATGGCATTTCACCAAGAGTCTTGTCTGTCTATTTGATCTTGTTTTTGGAAACATCATAATCCATTGTTTAAGGTTTTGTCAAGGAAAGTTTAGGACATTTAAATACATTCTCTTGGTATATACTACTTCCGTCCCGTTTTAATTTTCATAATTTCTTTTAAAATTAAATTATATAAATTTTAATTAATATTTTAAAATATATTAATATTAAATTACTGCAAGTTCTATACCAATTAATTTTAATATTAAAATTTTAACTTAAATTTGATGAAATAATTAACTTAATTTTGGTGAATATTTTAATTCAATTTATGTGAAAAGTTGATTTATTTTTTTACTAAAGCTGATTTTCATTAATGAATATTTTTGGTGAAACTTAAAATGTAATAATGGAATATAATATATTGGTTTATTAATAGATATATGATATTAGTAACAATATTTGATATAATGGATGGTATATAATTGGTAGGTATCTCTGTACATTATCTGTTTTTATACATAATGTTAAAACTATTGCATTTTTCGTAACAATCAATATATTGTAATATATTAATATTACACATGCAGCTTTTAAATGATTCTGTATAATTTACATATTTCAAAAAGTGATAGTGGAAAGAAAGAGAAGATTTTTTACCAATAAAGAGGCAACATTAATTTAATGGTTGTTAGGAAGTCAAAAAGTTATACAGTATTTCAAAAATTAAAAAAAATCATCACATGAATTATTTTTTTTAAAAAAAGGGACAAATATCATAAATAAACTACCTAGAAATTTGTGCATTTGAAACAAAATAAATGGAAAAGATTAATTCCATCAAAAAATTCCCCCAAATCAGCTAATAAATAAAAAAAGAAAAGGAGAAAAAAAGAACAATAAATTAAATATAATAATAAAACTCAAAAAGATATATTTTTTGTTATTCTTGTAATTAAAACTTAGTTTTGTGATAAAATAGAGTATATACAACTTTAATTAAGGTCTTTAATAGCTAATAATCTTTAATTTTTTGATTGCTAAACCAGTTACATTATTTTTAAAGTTATCGATTTTAATTTTAAACCATCCTAAATTAGTCGAATTCGATATGAATATCACGTGTGGACCAGCTCATGTTTGCTCACTGAAGCTTAAAAGAAGCCCAGCCAATAGTCCAATGGAAGGTGTGGGCTCATTATACCAAGCGGGCCTGATGAGCAGAAGTTGCTCCGGGGCCAATTTTCATCTGAGTTTGTTTGGATCCAGTTGGCAATGTATTACTCGTTTTACGGGTTAAAAAAAGGAAAAATTACGTGAAATAGCAAATTCATAGTTTCAGTCAATTATTGAATGTGGTTATAGTTTGATTAATTTTGGTATAATTTATAAATTTAGGTTTTTATTGTATAAATTTATAATTTATATATGTTTATCTTAGCTATTTGTATATAATTTATTGATACATTTGATTTGTATATGTTATGAAAAATTCATTAATGTTAGCTATTTAATACAATTTTTTATACATTTGATTTGTATAAGTTATGAAAAGTTCATAATATATATATATAATTT
>JAOTQJ010000096.1:20426863-20446303 GCA_025642045.1 Solanum sejunctum | reverse complement strand
ATGTACTATTACCTGTTTATTTATTGCTTTGATATTATTTGAAATGTAATATAAATGTCTTCTATTAATTTTATATCAATCTTTTTAATAGAAAAGAAAAATGAAAAAATAGCTGGGTGCAAAGAAATATGAAGATCACGTGTTATTTGGTGAATGAAAATCCAGTCTTTGAATCTATAGGGCAAAAGATAGAAGAAAGAACCAAAAGAGAGATACAGTAATGAGAACTGATACAAAGACAAAGAAATAATTAAAATGCGTGAATTGATATGCAATAACGATACGAATTAAACGACAAAAATATTTATAAGAAAATGGCATTAAGCGGCCATGTTGATCTCAATTCTTACTCACACTTCTCTCTCTCTCTAAGTTGCTCCAAACATTAATTTCATAGTTAAATAATTTTTTTAAAAAAATATAAATTTAGTTGAGCTAATTATGATAAAAGTTAACTATTCCATGTATTTTGTGTAGAACTCTTGGTTTCTATGATTTTTCTTTTTCAAGACCTTTATAGTTACATCACAAGCTCATTATTTAGATTGTGAAATGTTTGATATTAGAATTATTTTATTTAATATTCTTATAAACATAAACTATCTTATGATTATTACTTTGACAATGCAACTTTCATTTGTAGTTACATCACAAGTTCATTACTTTAATTTGTGAAGTAGCAGTTAGTCAATGCAACTTTCGACGCTTCTCATGGGTCATCTGGAAACAGTAGCTTTATGTTTTTAAACATAGGAGTTAGGCTGCGTACATCCGTCCCCCTCTCACCCCGCAATGAGCGGGAGGCTTTTGAGACACTGAAGTATGTTGATGATGATGATGATGATTATTACTTTGACAAGTAAGAATGTATTTGAAAGAAGTTTCCTAAAATAAAGATTAATGAAATCTTGATCATGATTAATATCATTCCAAAGGAAATCGAATGAATTAGTTATATTGACAAATTAAAAAAAAAAAATGCTATAAAATTTTGATCATGTAATCAATAACTTTGCATTTTTAAAAGTTAAAAAATAAACTTCAAATAAAAAATATAAAAATTCCGTGAATAAACTTAAGGCTTTTATTAAGGCTTGATTTTGAACTAATATTGAGTTGTTCGTATTTTACTTTTACGTGACTTTATAAGATATTATAAACATATAAGTACTCTTGGAAATATTTAGCTATATATTAAATGTATTATTAACTAGATTAATTTCTCTTAAGTTATTAGTTAAAATAGTATTTATGACTGAAAAGATAGCCCAAAAAACATTCTGTTTGCTAATAGATAATTAAAAGACAACCTAATTAAGACTAAAAAAAGATTAGATTTGTGTAGGAGTTCGTTTGACCTTGCAAGTCAAATGAAAATTGAATAAACTTTTTTGTTAATTTAATTATAAATAAAAGGTACCTGACAAGGTACCCTCAAAGCTGTTTAAAAGAAATAAAATATTACTCCCATCACAAAATAATTATTTAACTTTTAATTCATTTCATGTTCTTAAGTAGGATAATAATATAATTTATTAAAAAAAATAATCGAAAGTAATAATTTTTAATTAGATATATTAATAAAAAACACTAACGAGTACTATTTTTATCTTAAATATTTAAAGTAAAATTTATTTTAAGTTTTTCTTGGGGGCTAAAATGGTACTTATATCAGGACAATGAAATATTAATGAGTAAGGGGTGAGCATTCGATTATTTTGTTCGATTTTAGTAAATTTGATTTGATTCTTTGATTTTTGAAAATATGCACGATATATTAGACTAAACTAAATCAATTTAGTTCGATTATTTTAAGTTTGGTTCGGTTTTGTTTAGTGTGTTTTAATTGATTTTTTTGGTATGAACTAATGAAAAATAAAATAAGGATAAATCAAAATATAAGACACTTTAAAAACTTAAAATCATGTTAAGTGATGATGTGATCCCATAAAATACTTATTGTGCTTAAAAAACTATAATTATGCTTGTCAAGAACTTGCACCTCCAACTATTGCTCGAGGAAAACAAGTACGACGACGAATTCCTTTACTTGACATAAATTGATAAAAATCTATTTGAATTTCTCTTGAAAAATAATATTTCAAGTTAACTATATGAATTATAAATTTGTTGTTTCTTTGACTTGTTTAATGAATGATTTAATTGTTAATTGATTTATATATACACATATAATTTTATTTTTTTAGTCTAATATATATATATATATATAATTTTTTTAATTTTAAAAATAAAATTTTAGTTCTTTAGTGTACCAAAATTTTGAGACCCCTACACCAAACACTGAACTGAAGAATTAAACTTTTAAGAAAAAATATCAACATCAAATCACAAAACTAAAAAATCGAAACTGAAAAATTGAATTAATTTAATTTTTTAATTTTCTGATATTTATACTCCCCTCTATTACCAAGTTTCACCGGAAAAAACATCTTTTCATTTAACATGAGTTCCCAACTTGATTTTTCATCAAATTACAAAATTTTCTTACAACTTATCATTTATTGTCCACTATTAATATTACTATTATAAAAAAAAAAATTGGGACAAAAGAAGGAAAAACTAACTAAATAAAAGAGATAAAGTATAAAATTAGCTGTATTAAGATAATATGTACGGTCAAGATCAATCTGATCTGTCTTTAAAGTTTTTTTTTTTCAAAATAAAAATTGTGAAGCAAAAACAAATCTGTAGAAAACTATTTAAGTGTGAAAGAAAAAAGGAAAAAAAAAATATATATAAACATTAAATTATTTTGCTGTATTTTTCATAAATATTCTTTCCCCTGAATCCTCTTTCACAGAAAAAAGCTCCAATTGTTTCTCTGCAAAATCCGCCATTTTCTCATTCCTATAAAATGGTGTGCATTTTTTCTGCTGCAAATCTCTTCCGCCATTTCTGAAACTCCGAGTCTTTCTCTCTCTAGAATTCCGTCTATACAAATGGATAATCCATCGGAGGATTCTTCTCAACAGCAACAGACCGAATCTTCTGTAAAAGATGACCAGCGAGTTTATTTTGTTCCTTACAGGTAAACCCACTTCCCCCATTTTGTCTCTTCCCCTTGACCCATTCCTCATGCAAGTGTTTATATATACCAAACATAAAAGGATTGAAAAAAAAAATCAGGAATTGAATTCTCCGGTTTGGCTTTCCTGAGTTGATTTTAGATGTGCGTTTGATCCAATTCAGCTGAAACTGAATCTGAATCAGAGATATATCTGCATCCATGAGATAACGACAAAGTTGAAACAAGTGCTAGTTTTTTTTTTTTTTTAAAAACTTGTTTAGATTGGTAGCTGTATTTATTAGCTTTAGTACATTGAGATGTTCTAGGTTTTTAATCACTTGTTATCTGCTGGATCAAATCCTGTTGTGGTTTTCTTTTATTAGTTTCATTTGGATTGATGATTGTATGAGCTTTGTACATTGAAATTCTGTTGTTTATTAATCAATGTTGTTGGTTTCCCTCACCTCTTAGTCTTTGGATCGAATCTTTTGTGTGTTTGTGTGTACTTTAGCATAAGAAAGTTATGGTCTTGGATTTTTTGGGTTTTGTTACATTTATGTTGTTAATAATTGAGAAGTAGTATTGGGAAGTGCCAATGAGATCTGAAAATGTTGGTTATCAGAGACTGTTTAATAGTATAGTCAACTTCCAAAAGAAGTTGACAAGTTGTTCCATCTACATAAGATTATAGGTTTAATCGCTCGATATGTTTTCAGTTGAAATGTTGTTTCCCTTTACTATAAAAAGCTTTTATCAGTGGATGAAGAAGCTCTGTGGTTAGTGGGGGTAGAGGAGAGCGTGAAAGAAAAGAAGAAAATTGATGCTTGAGAGTGGTTGTTAAGAAGAAAGAGAACGTTTTAATAGGAAGGATGGGGTAAATAGCCTGGAGACAGTAATTGCCAGAAGTCATCGTTTGCAATGTCTTCTCTTGGTAAGATTTTTGGTCTCTGTGTGTTTCCATGGAGTGGGTCAAAGTGTCATGCACAGATATATCACAAGTTCCACAAGCACATATACATTTACAGCACTGCATAAGAAAGTGTATTTGCCATTATAGGTGGTGGAAGGAGGCACAAGATTCAGCTCCATCAGATGGGAAGTCAGCGACCTTGTATGCAGTAGCACCAGTTCCATCTTATGGAGGGCCAATGAAACTCATTAACAATATATTTAGCCCGGACGTTGCATTTAACTTGAGGAGAGAGGAGGAATCCTTATCACAGAGTCAGGAGAATGGTGAAGTTGGGGTATCAGGCCGGGACTATGCATTGGTCCCCGGTGACTTATGGCTGCAGGCACTCAAATGGTTAGTATTTAGAACTCCGTTCTCTTCGTATTCCTTGATATGCTTATGATGAAACCTCTTCCAATTGAGATTTACACTAAAGTTGTTGAGCATTCTGAGAACCACTTGCAGTTACTTTGTTGGTTTCTTCTGCTTTTGAGACCACTCACTGTTTCATTTCACATTAAAGAGGCCTCAAGCCTTTCGAGCCTTCATTGTGGTTTCTAGCTGGATGGCAATTCTCATTTGTAAATATATTGTAAAATGCCTTGTTGATGTTTATGGAAGCTCGTGTATACAACATTTTATAATTTCTTTCCTAAAGAACTACCATTTGTTTTTTCAGCTTTAAAATGCTTTCTTAAATCCTTTGTTTCTTTCTGTCTTTTCTATTTGGGGTTGGGGGCAACTGATAACTTTTTATTTCACTTCCTTTGGTGTTTCTTCACATTTAAGAAAGGGAATCTGTCTTTGGATCCCAGTAACTGGATATTTAGCATGTTAATAGTTTCATGCATTTTGAACTATGGCACAATTGATCTCTTTATTATAGAGTTCTGATTAGTTTGATTGGAATTGCTTCCTCCTATTTCAGGCACAGTAACTCCAAAGCTGCTGCTAAGAATGGAAAAAGCTTTTCAGCTACAGATGAGGATATTGCAGATGTCTATCCTTTACAGCTGAGGCTTTCTGTTTCGCGGGAAACCAATTCCTTAGGAGTCAGAATAAGCAAAAAGGTGAACAGTAACACATTGAATTTCTAATTCCACTGACCGTTCCAATGAGATTTGTATCATCATAATATCAATAGAATGCACAATCATATGATCTTTTCGGTATAGCCCTTGCCTCTCTCCTCCAGAAGCTGGCTTTCTTTTTCATCAGTTGCTTCACCATCTTTCATCCTTCACTTGTATTGTTACTGTTGATTGTTTAAACTTTCAGGAGGAACTAAGATGGCAAACCTCAATATGTCAACTTTAAGAACACGTTTATGCATGAATCCGTCTATTCTTATTCTCACATGAAATGCTAGGAAGGGAAGTAGCTGCTAAAGTTCTTCCATTTTTATTTTGTAATTAAATACTAATCAATACATACACTTTGTGGTGTGAGTTATGCAAATAGATGACAAGTACATTAGTTTGATATGCATCTATTTCCTGATATAGTGGGCTATAAATTTTGCATAGTAATTTTCAGTTTTGTGTGCATGCATAAGCAATAACATCAATCCTGTTGCTATACATAGTTCACTTGAAGCATTTGATGCTTGTAATTCCCAATTCCAAAATTGCTCATCAGGAAATTATGACGACAACGAGAGTTCTAGAGAATGAGGCTATGAAAATGATATAAAGACACTTATCCATCATTATTTTGTCTTTCTAGCGAAGTGAATTACTCTAGAGTCAAATTTTACTGACAGGAACTAACAATGTAAGGCACTGCAATATGCAGCAATATGTGCTAATATATCCTTTTATATATCTGTAGCTATAACATGAAAATTGGTACAGTGATACAAACACCCCCACCCTTTCCTATGTTTGGAGCAGAAGAAACTATGTAGTTGGGAATCAATCAGTTTCAAGATAACATAGTAGACTCAGTTACAGGTTTATCCTCTTAACTTAAAACTAAAAAGTCATGTCACATCTTTAGTATCAGCAGAATCATTTATACCACCTAAATAGCTTGGATGGACTATATACCAAAACTTAAGGGTGCCGTCACTATTCCACCTTTATCTATATTGGCAAATTCTCTTTCTTGATCACTAAAGGCTAAGAGGAAACCCTGGTTTGATTAAACTAGGCTTGGATACAGCTGAGAGTGTATTGAAACTACGTCGGAGTGTGAAGAAGTAAAATAGCTAGAGAATTTTGTATTTTATTAAACCATACAAAAATAATTACAGAAAAGGGGTCACATGTGAAGATTGACCAAAAGAATTTGGGTATCCATGATCTTTCTATGTTGCTTTGTATTTATCATTCACCCAGATGTTGATGCTAATTTTAGCTCCTTTTCTCTTAACATGTTTGTGTCAACTTGTCCTTTACTGCCACGGCTTGTGTTCATAAAAGTGTTGCTTCCAAAAGTGCCTCATTTTACTAAGTAATTTTAATAACTTGTTTACATTTGTTAAGTGTTGCATATAAGATATTTGCATTTTTTCTTTGGACGATTTCTTGTTTTATCTTGCAATATATCCTCACTATGCTTTGGGGTTCAGTTGCACTGCATTGGAGTCTAGTTTTTACATTTGTTTTCTTACATTTGATTCAGGACAATACAGTTGAATGCTTTAGAAGAGCCTGCAGAATTTTTAGCGTAGACACAGAACCAGTAAGTTCCGATATTGTTGTTAATCAATTGTAAAGGTCTGTTTGAGAAGATTAATGGCATTTTGGTTCCCTGCAGTCAAGGATTTGGGATTTATCTGGGCAGACAGCATTGTTTTATTCGAATGAAAACAATAAGATGATCAAAGACTCTCAGAAGCAGTCAGAGCAAGATGTATGTATTTCCAGCTCCGTCATAATTCATGACTAACTAATTAAAAGTCAACCAATGCTTCTGCAGCATCTGTCATTATTTATCTGTCTTGCATTAGGATAACTTTGGTCAAACTTTTTTCTGGTTGTTTTCTAATTAAGTTCTAGCAGATTCTTCTTTTTCTTTATCTAGTGTTTGCTTCATAAAAAAAGGGTTGCAGTGATTAAGGTGTCTGCTTCATAAAAAAAGGGTTGCAGTGATTAAGTTGATGAATATGCTCACTTAAAACTCCTTGGATTGAAGTGTTGAAAGGAATTCTTTCCAGTGTACTGGGAGATCATTTGGTTTTCTGTATTAGTGATTGCTTTTTCTTGGGCATGGATCAATGCTTAGCCCATTAAATTCAGTTTTATGCGAATCTCCTTTGTACTCTTTCGTCTAAGGATGCCTAACCGCACACCAATTATCCGTTAGAGGTCATCCGGGAGTTATTCATTCAATAGCAATAGATGTGCTCTTTCCTTGTACTTCGAATGACATACACTTTAAGAAGATTTAGCTCTTTTAGACATTTTTGTCTAACAATCTGCTTATACACCCATTTGGTTTGGCGAACCATTGAGTAAATTAGTTTATGCTGCTTTTATCTGGATATAAAAATATGGACTATTTTGGTAGTTGTTTCTTCCATTTGTGGAAGTTATCTACCAGTTTGTTTCATCATCATTGATCATTGATTAGTTTTTTGTTTTCTTTGATTGCGTACCTGTGAAACAAATGAGAAGGATGCCAAAGTTTTTGCTGTTTTATTTTCTGTTTCCTTGTATGTTACCTGTTAACTAAGCTTTCGTACTAACGTTATTATTCAAGGCATTAGTTGGTTATTGGTCATCTTACAGTCTTATTAGTGACTCTAGAATTATGTGCTTAGTGGTTTGTGCAGTCAATAAGTAAGAATGATTTGGACAGATCTCTTATTTTGTTCTCTTATTTTTTTTGCTTTGCAGTTGCTCTTGGAGTTACAGGTTTATGGGTTATCAGATTCTGTTAAAAATAAAGCAAAAAAGGATGATATGTCAATGTCATACCTTAATGGTTCTTCTCTTTTGATGAATGGTACTGGCAGTGGTATAACCTCTAATCTCACAAGGAGCAGTTCATCATCCTTTTCTGGGGGTTCATGTGAAGCTGGTACCTTGGGTTTGACTGGATTGCAGAACCTAGGGAACACCTGTTTCATGAACAGTGCTCTTCAGTGCCTTGCACATACGCCAAAGCTTGTTGATTACTTTCTCGGGGACTACAAGAGAGAAATAAATCATGACAATCCATTGGGAATGAATGTAAGTGATCTTGAATATTTCAAGATCATTGCATGTTGCTTTAGATGTTTTCTACCATTCTTTCTATTTCAATTTTAAAATCCCTTATCATAGTTTATGTTTGGTTGGAATAGTAAAGAGAGATTCAATTAATTACTCCCGAGCTGAACAACATATCCGATGTAATCCCACAAGTTAAGAATTCATTATTTTCCTCTAACTGTGTTTGGTTATCTTGGAGAAAAGTAAAAAAGATATACGTACCCATTCCATTCTATTTCATAGATGTTAAGAAAATTGTCTCGGAGGGTTTTCAATCTCTCCACCATTTATTTCTTACCAAACACGGCAAAGTAAACTTACCTCTTTAACTTTTCCTCCTTCCTACCTGAATTCACCCCCAACGAAACATTGTGTTCTATTCTGTCTATCACACATTTTTTTGGCCTAAGTTCCTTGCATCAAATTGTTTCAGGGAGAAATTGCCTCTGCTTTTGGCGACCTTCTGAAGAAATTATGGGCTCCTGGAGCGAGTCCTGTGTCACCTAAAGCATTCAAATTAAAGCTAGCTCATTTTGCTCCTCAATTCAGTGGTTTCAATCAGCACGATTCTCAGGTCCAATTTCAGCCCTTCCTGTTGGATTTAGTTTCCCAGTTCAGGTCATCTATTCATACTATCTTTTCGTGTCCTCTCATTTTGTGGGCATCTTTTGACGTCTTATTCTTTGTATGTATATCTGCAGGAGGTCTTAGCTTTTCTATTGGACGGACTCCATGAAGATCTGAACCGTGTCAAGAATAAACCCTATGTCGAAGCTAAGGATGGAGATGATCGTCCAGATGAAGAAATCGCTGATGAATACTGGAACTATCATCTGGCTCGTAATGATTCCATCATAGTGGACGTGTGCCAAGTGAGTAACTCTTAATGATTTCTTGTGTCTTACTAGAAGTAGGAAACGTTTTATCTCATTAGCACGCAAAAGTCTCGTTTCTCACTGGCAAAAGTTGGAAATCGTTGATCTCATTTTAACATTGACTTGAAATGCAAGAAGACTAAAGTGTATAATGTTTTACTATATCTGGAACTATACCGAATGATATCCCAACTGTTTGGAGAAGTTTAACCAGTGTTCCTAAAGCTTGCTTCACATGCGCTAGTTATCTTTGTCTGGCTTCTCTGCTTTATTATCAATATAAACTCTTTATCTTATCCAAAAGAATTGACACAATTTATCCTGAGATTCAAACATATTATACTTCTGGTGAAGTCTTATATTATTTGTTGATGCAAAAGTTTGGGTCAGATCATCTTAAAAGGAAAATTTTCTTTAATTAATCCTGATCAAAGATATGTATTTTGGATTCAGGTTTATATCAAAACAAACTAGTTTTATATGTGTTGCTCCCTTTTCTCTAAATGGCCTCTACATTTTCCTTTAATGTCTTTCTGAGTATTACTTAAATGCCCCTAAAATGAATTAAGAAGAAACTCCAGCCTTCAACCTCAGTAAAAAAGTAACACATATGTTCTTTTACAAGTTGAATTATATCAAAACTTGAATCAACCTTATCTGGAAAACTATAAAATTTTGAACCTTGTGTGTGCAGACATTTATGCAGTCTACAGGTATTATGTTCTTGGAAGGTATTGGTCTTTTTATTTATTATGTGGTCTGTGTCGGTGTATAATCTCTAGACTCATCTTTGACCAATCAGCTGTGAGATAAAGCTTTGCACTTCTAAGATAATTTTCATAGTCGATGTGCTTACATGCTAGCCTGGAGTTGATGTTTTCCAGCAGGCCACGATTTGCCTATGACCCTTAGGAGCATTTAGACGTCTACTTAATCTAAATCTTTTTCCTGCACTTCTATACATTTTTCTTGTAGTCTTATTTCTTGGAGCTTATTCAATTGTTGCAGGGTCAATATCGCTCCACATTGGTCTGTCCTGTTTGCAAAAAGGTCTCCGTCATGTTTGATCCATTCATGTATTTGTCACTGCCTCTGCCATCTACATCTATGAGGTCGATGACTCTCACAGTTATAAAAAGTGGCAGTGATCTTCAGATTTCTTCATTTACAATCACTGTTCCCAAGGATGGAAAGCTTGAAGATCTAATTCGTGCTTTGAGCACTGCATGCTCTTTGGATGCTGATGAGACCCTTTTGGTGGCTGAGGTTAGTGTACAGTTTTCCAGTGAGATGAGAAATGGTCTCTATGTATTTCAAATTGGTGCTTGATTCCTGTTTTCTAAATAGAACTTATTTCCGGCTCTTATATGTGTCGGATAGTTAAATAGTTTCCTTTTTTTTTCCTATTTCCAAAATAAAATTCTATTTATAGCTCTTACACCATTTACTGGTCACAGATATACAACAACCGTATTATACGTTATCTTGAGGAGCCAGCCGATTCATTATCTTTAATAAGAGATGGTGACCGCCTTGTTGCTTATCGTTTGCATAAGGGTACTGAAGAAGCCTCCTTGGTTATGTTTACACATCAACAGATTGATGAGTATGTCCCTAGTCCTGACTTCTCATAATTTCAGCATTCATCTCTTTTCCTTTGAAGTTCATCAAACATTTATTAGTCATTTAACAGATGAGTCTTACATGCACAGCTGTGTTTCATAAAGAAAAAATGGTAGGATTTGGTTGTAGGTGTACTTTATGATTTCAATTCCTTAAAAGAATTGACTGAATGTTTTCTGCAGAAGATATATGTTACTAGTAATGTAGTAAAAAGATTCATATGTCAACGTTATTCTCACAACCAATCCTTTGAACAAGGGTATATATGGAAATTATGGGATTACAGAATTACTTACCAAAATATCAAATTTACCTTAATTTTCGAGCAAGTGATGTCTGCTTCATTGTATTTCAAAATGTTCAGTTTAAAGTTAATGCAAGTACTAGTCTTTTGTTAGGAAGGAGCATTCACCTTAGACTGTCTTCTGTGAGAAAACGATAGAAGTAAAAACCACTATCTTAATATCATAATGAAGCTTGTTTTGTTTCTGTTGGTTGGGCTTCTCGGCTGCTAGGAATTCATTTTTGCCTAAATTTTGACTACTTCCAAAAATTTAAATAAAAAAGGATCCACTGAACAGTCTAGCAAACAAGTTTATCATAACTTTGGAAAGCATTGAAATGTTGGTATGATCCATCTTTTTGGGATCACTACACTTGTGCTTGTAAGCATCACTAAGGAGTGTAGGAAAAATAGCTGTTACTTTTTTGATTTAATATTGAAATTTTTTATAATATCGTACCGACAATTTTAACTGTTTCAGTTAGTCTCAATATTGGTGTTTCTATGGCCAAGAACTAAAATATTGTTCTTCCAATATCCTTTTACATTTTAGCCAGCTCAGTGAAACTGAGATATTTCCCTTTTTGATGATGGGGAACTCCTTCTAGGGCCGCCCTCAGGACCAGCCACAACCCTTAAACTAGGGGATAATGGGCCCCTCTTCCTACCATTCTCACTTAAAAATACCTAGCTTAGTTCGTATTGGACGGGTTCAAACTTGTGACATAAGCCACAAATCTCTCAATCTTTGCCACTTGAACTAAGCCCCGGGGTATGAAGACTAGGATATTTGTGAATTGCCTTTTCCAAAAAGTTTTCTCAATCTATTAGTTTATTATGGAGAGTGGATGATTAGTCATAGTAACTCGAACTCAAGATAGTTGAAAGGGTGGGTTGTTACTTGTTCATCAACATACTCAATGTGGTCCCACAAGTGGATCTTGGGAGGGGAGTTTACACAAACCTTTACCCTTACCTTTATTGGGTAGAGAAAATATTTTTGATAGTTGCCATATACTTGTATCTTGTATAAAGGAAAAGTGACGTGGTATATCCTGTAGTATTGAACATTCTAATCTCAACTCACTTCACCTGAATGCATTACAAATCATCATTGTACATGGTTCTTGGAGCAACATGTAGTTGAAATGATGTGTTTTATCCTTCTAGATTATGTGGACAATCATAACAATGCAAAAAAAGGGAAACACTATTGCTTTCTCATGCAGCTTAACTACTGAAGTTGTTCATCTTGTGGAATTTCCTGCCTTTTTGTTTTGCTGTTTTAATTTTTGATCTGTTAAGCTGGAAAGATTCTGACAGTGGACCGTGATTCATTAAATAAGATGGCTGATATTTCTTTTAGAAAAAAAATCTTATCCTTGCTTCCTTTTCCTATTCTAGCAATCTAATTAGGACTGCATGTGCAGGCATTATACATATGGGAAGCTGACTTCAAATTGGAAGGCATTTGGTATTCCACTTGCCGCACATTGTAGAGTTCTTAAAGGATCTGATGTCTATAGTCTTTATCTGCAGTTACTTACACCATTCTTAGTCCAAAATGGAGCCCAAATGGATGATCATGATTTTGATAGAAGTCCTACTGAAGTATGTACAGACATGGAACCTGATGACAAAAGAGTTAATGGGTTTAAAGAAAGCATTGCTGAGGAAATTGCTGCCGAACATTTAGATATGGAATTTCATTTTTACGTATCAGATGATAAGGCAATCACTAAAGGTCCCGAGATTGTAATGAATGAGCCATTACAGTCTACAGATATTCCTGGACGGTTAAATGTAGTTGTAAATTGGTCACCTAAAATGCTTAAAAAATACAATACAAGCCTTTTCAGCTCATTGCCCGAAGTTTTCAAAGATGGGTTTTTTAGCAAAAGACCTCAAGAATCTGTCCCACTGTATAAATGTCTTGAGGCATTTCTGAAGGAAGAGCCTCTAGGGCCTGAAGATATGTGGTAAGTATGCAGCTCCTTCACTTCTGTGATTGTATGCCATTTATACACAAGTTATGTACTTATGAATTATAACATATGAATGTTCAAAGATGTCTTGAAATTGTTCTCTTTTGCTTCCTTTTTGGTTTGTGTTAACAATTATAAATCGTCAACATTTGTAATTACATAACTGTATTCTCCCAGTGTTAAAAATTTTATTTCAATTAGGTCAATATTCTCCACCATATCTAGATTGCTTATGGTGCTTAAAACCATTCTTATTAGCCTCAACCAAATTGGACCTTGACTTTGTAACATGGCATGAGCAGTATCCTTCAAATTTCTAGTTCTGATGCTCTCATCTAACACCTCTATTGACTTTCTGCACATTGTGCTTCAAGTGTAGCTCCTTGTTTCTTGTATATTGAAAGCAGCTATGTACAGTTTTATATAATAACATTCAGTTATTTTAGCAGGGGCCACTTCTGGCAATGATAGTCATATTCATCTGGTGAAAAGACTTCTTTCACGCAAAATTTTAATATTCTATATTACCATCTAATCATTTATTTGTGTCCCTTGGGAAATATGAATGTGATATGCCCAGCATTCTTAATATGAATATGATCTGTCTAACATGTTTTATTTCATATCCAACATTAGGTTCTGCCCTGGATGTAAGGAGCATCGCCAAGCCACTAAGAAGTTAGATCTTTGGAGACTGCCGGAAATTCTGGTCATCCACCTGAAGAGGTTCTCCTATAGCCGGTTTCTGAAGAACAAGTTGGAGACATATGTTGACTTCCCCACCCATGATCTCGATTTATCCTCATATATGGCCTACAAGGATGGAAAATCTTCCTATCGGTATATGCTTTATGCAATAAGCAACCATTATGGAAGCATGGGAGGGGGTCACTATACTGCATTTGTCCATGTAAGTGGTGCTGCTACTTTGATTACCTTGTTTCTTTTGCTTTCTTTCGATTCTGTTCTAATGTAAACTGGGAATTTTTAGACCTTGAAAATTGGGATGCTAATGATCAGTATATAGATTTATGCAAAATTTGTACTTTTGGATGAAATGGAAGTTTTGGATTTGCCTGATATGCTGGACTTGTTAGACTCTCTGAATATGTAATGTAAAACGAGTCCTTCCTTTTGTATTTGCTGCAGCATTATCTTGGTACAGTTTCTTAATAAAACCTTAACTCGCAATATCTTTTAACGATTTAAAAAAACTTCAGTTATCCAAAAAAAAACTAGTACTTGGGGAGAGGGGTGGGGTCGGGGTGGGGGTGGGGGTCAGGGTCACTGTACCTCCCTTCTAGGGCAAATTTTGAATTTCATGTTTCATAGGAGTATTCAGTTTATGTATTAGCATGTGTGTCCATTCTATATTTAACTTTAAACTTTAGTCATTCATCTTCATTCTGTTGCCTATCATCTGCATCATGAAGATATGCAAGAAAGGACCTTTCCATTTTCCCAATTTAATTCAAATATTCTGACACATTTTTTTTCTTTCAAATAATGTAGCAAGGTGCTGATCGGTGGTATGACTTCGATGACAGCCATGTGTCTCCCATCAACAAGGACAAGATCAAAACCTCGGCAGCCTATGTTCTGTTTTATAGACGAGTTGAAGAAACCTAACGTTAGATGATAGTTACTAAACATCAAGGCTTGATTTATCTTTTCACAAAGCCTTACAGGAATCGGTTTGGTTTCAACATTCTTTGACCTTTGGCATCATCTAGTTTAAGTAGTTTTGGGTCAAAAAGAATCTAGTGAAGTGGTGACAATGATTATGTAGCAGTGTAGCAAAGAGGGAAAAAACTTAAGGTTTTTATTTCATAGTCGTTTTTAATAGAAGATACTTTTTCCTTTATTATTCCAACAGATCAGAAAGTAGTTTGGAACTGATTGCTTATGCACAGGTGAGGAAGCAAAAAAAAAAAAAAAAGGTAAGGTCTTTTATGACATGAAGTTATTGAATGCCATTAGATAGGAAATTACATTAATTTCATTTTTCATTTTGGTGATAATTTTCACTATGCATTATACTTTGGGGTTTCTAGCTTACATTTCACCTTTGATCTATTGTTTCTCTGCTACAACTCTTTGTGCTTCTTTTGGAACTAAAATGGTATATATGGTATAAAGGAATGTAGATGTGGGCTTCTTCAGTAACTAAAGTGGAGTTTTACTCATCTTTATTATTTTAGGACTAAGTGAAATTTAGGTATACATGCCATTTGCAAAAAGAGGGAGCATTACCGAGAGTTGTGATGGGATGGGTATAATTTCACTCATAAGAGTTAATAGGGTAGAAGACTAATAGGCCAGTAGGAGTAGGTTAATGTATGACCTTATGATTTATTAGGTTAGTATGAGTAGTTTTTATATCTTGTATTGTCATTATCCGTCTTATAATTGTTACTTTATCATATATACACTCTATCATTTTGCTTTTCATTATTAGTCGTTTTCCTTTTTTTCCTTTTCTTTTCCCTTCTTTTTCATATCTAGTATCTTCTCTTTATGTGACTTGATTTTTGAAACGAGGATTTTTTGGAAAGAACCTCTTTATCTCTATGAGGTAGTGGTAAGGTTTGTATACATTATACTCTTTTCAAATCTCACTTGTGGAATTCAACTTATTGTTGTTTTTGTTTAAGAGATATTGGGGCTGAGCTCTACAGAGGAAGTACATTACATGTAGACATGCACTAGGTTCACATCTGTACTATTGTATACAAATGTGAAAGAGATTGAACATCAACTAGATTGGTGGTTCTTGTTGAATCTCATTAAACCTAAATTTATATCCACTATATCTGGTGGATCTATTCTATATATAATAAGAAACCCCCAAAAGCACTACATTCTTTGTTTTCTCGACTGTCCTTTAAATATTTTGAACTGGACCACCCTTCTTGGTATTGGGTAACACGCATGTGGTTCTCCACCCCCCACCCCCCACCCCCCACAGTATGATAGATGAATAGCTACTTAAAACACAAACAAGAAGCTTCAAGTGTTTTTCTTTTTCGGTGTGTTTACCTATCTGATACTCAAAATTCTCTAGCCTTACTAAGAAACTTCTATTGAACACATAACGCGTATAATTGTCATGTGGTCGGAATAGGGCTCCGACATACTCATACTATAATATATGTACAACAAAAAAAGTAGTAAGACACATTCTATCTCTAGATAGAAGTGAAACTCACCAAATATACAGTTGAAACAACAAGTGCTTAATAAGATTGTCTGTCACATGTAAATGCCTATGGTCCATTTACGCATTGTGTATTTAAGCGGTTTGCCATATATATATAACTGATTCTTTTTTTGGTTCATTATATCTGTACCCTAATAAAAACATAAGATAAATTAATCATGTGCATTTTATTTTGGGATTATTATTCTTTAGCCTCTACCAAGCCATCCACTTTGACAAAAGCTAGCTACTAGCTATCTTCTTTAATTTTTAAGATACTGTTTTCAACAACCTACCTATCTTTTTACACACTGATCAGACAATAACCCACCCCCTCTCCCTCCTCATTAACTTTTAAAATACCAACCAACATGATTTGATGTTACAGATTCTGCAGCCTTAAAGCCCATACCTTTTCTGAGAGAGAGAAGTAGCTTTGTTATAAGCTTTATGTCTTTTTCTTTTATTATACTACTAATACTTTTTCATTTTTACATATATATAAAAGTTTTGAAAAAGTCAACTTATAAATAGTCATAAAAGAATAGTACAAATAAATTAAAATAGAAAGACTGGTAATTGAAACAATAAAATTTAGAACTTAAAAAAAATCTTCAAATTATTGAGTTCCACTGATTAAAGAAAGGCCAAAAAGAAATACGACATGATTGTCTCGACCTTTATCAGAAGTCATTGACACTTTATAGTACGTGGTCTTTTCATTTCTTGCTTACTATGTATCAACAATAATAATGATACTAATGAAAAACTAGGGTTTAGGTTTTTTTTAAAAAAAGAAGTTAAATACCATATTTTTTTTCTCATTTTTTCTTACTTAATCTTTATGCACGTGAGTCAAACTACATTATCCAAATTGAAATTGGATGAAGTGACTTTTATTATCCCTCCATTTCATATTAAATGTCAAAGTTATTAAAATTACTTGTTATATAAGCAAAACTTGTAGCCAAATGATCATAATTAACTTCACAAAAATTAGGTATCAATTAAACATTATGTACCACATCATTAAACTTAAACTGATTACTCGAAATTAAAGTTGAGAAATCTCCACTTAACCATATTAATCAGCCAACTTATCCACTTAACCTTTAATAAATTTTCTTTAAATAAAATTAGCTTATTCTGGCTCTTAAATAAACTCCAGTTTATTAGAGAGATAATAAGGTAAAGCAGTAAAAAAAAAATGTCCAACTTACAAAAAAGAAATATGATAACTAACATGAGCCCAACAAAAAAAGATAAACATTAAAAAAAAACATTACTAATATTTATACTAACAGTGCGTATAACACACATATACTCTCTCCGTTTAAAAAAAATTTAACCTGATTTGACTTGACATATAATTTAAGAAAATAAAGAAGATTTTTGATTTTGTAATTCTAAATTAAAGTTAATTCAAATATATCAAAATGCTCTTTAATCTTGTGACTTTAAATATATCATCACGTGGAAAGTTGAAATTGAAATATTATCAGAAAAAGAAAGATGTCATTTTTTTGAAATATATTAAAAAAGAAAGGAAGTGATTATTTTTTAAACGAAGATTATATAATTGAATACACTAGAGAAAGAAATAAAGACGTAATGACATATTCTAAAAATGGAGTAATTTGTTTTTGGAGACGTATTTCTCGAAATAGTTATAACTGAATTTTCACTATCATAATCATTCACACCCTAAATGGTAAGTAATGGCGTGCATGACTTTTGCTGCCACAAAACCAAAACTATTTATTATATATAGTAGCATTAATCAACATGAGTTGTGATGTAATAGTAAAACTGTTTCATTCTTAATCAGCGGTTTTGGAAGAATATGAAATAAATCTGATTAAAAATGCCACTCTCAAGTAGACTCTGCAATGTATGATCTGAATTTAGTTAAAGTTTCAATATGAACATACTGAATATAAAATAAAATATATAGTACTTATTTAATATGGTTCGTTTAAAGCTGCTATGTATTTAAAGGAAGGCCATAGAAATTTTACATTAGTTTAGCAGAGCCATAAACTTGGGTGTTTATTTGGTCACTTTCCTTTATTTCTGTCTATAAATATTTTCTCATCTGATTTGACTGTGACACATGAAAACATGAACTGTTGCTATCAAACCCTCCCCCTCCCTCTCTCTCTCTATACATTCATGGGTGTACATTCAACGTTTGATCGGATGATTAAAATTCTTTATTTTTAATAAGAAATTTCGAATTCAACATTTTATAAGGCAAAATAAATATTTTATTTTGTAGTAGGGAGTATGGGTGTTTATGGTTTGATTTGGGTAGTTTTTGAGATACAATGCATAAATTAAATCTATTTAATTTTCATCATTTGATTGTTGTTGGTTTTATTTAATTGGTTTGGTTTTAAAAAAATATAATAATATTTCTTTCTTTTATATTTTCTGTACGACTAAAAAAGAATTTTCCATCATTTTCCAATTTTAATTATAATTCATTTTTAACTTTTATTGTGGTGGCTATAATCGTTTTGAATCACAAAAGCTTTAATCAAGTAAATAAAATTGATAAGAAATACAAAAGAAATTATATATGTAAACCTCCAAATTGTTTCTTTGAATAAATGAGTTTAAGGTGTAGAGTTCATTATCCTATTAGAGATAATATACTTTTTATAAAACAAAACGTACGAAGTAATAGTAAAATATATTTATAAGAAATAACTTATCAATTTATTTTTAATAAAATGAAGCAAAATCAAATATTATAGATTTTTAAAAATTTGAATTCAAATTACTATTAAATAAAAATCATTTTTTAATTAGTTTAATTTTTGATTTGAATTGATTTTTAATCAAACTGTGAACACTCAATACAATGTGAATAAGAATTATATAATGATTCAGTCCGCTAGTGATATTGTCAGCTTTAGACTTAGGCCCGCACGGCTTTTAAAGTGCATCACTAGTAGGTAAAATCCGTTTACTTATATACCTAACATCTCTCCTGTGTTTTGTCGATGCAATACTTCTTATCTCAGGATGGATTGTTATAATATAGAATGCAGAGATAACATAGTTTAGGACTAAAAATTGTAGAATTCTAACGTTCATATATTCCACTAGATTAGTTCGATATAGTTTATGATTAGATGTAGAATTCTAATACACTATATTATATAAAAAAGAAAATATAAATAGTTATATAATGACACTCAATATATAATATCTAAAAAATATTTTTCTCTGTACCGAACACATCCCCCAACAAAGGAAAATAGTTATAATAGTAATAAACAAGCGTATAT
>JAOTQJ010000096.1:20370161-20414213 GCA_025642045.1 Solanum sejunctum | reverse complement strand
GACCAGTCCGGTACCGAGAGAGCGTATGGAGAGAGAAGAGAGCGTTTGTGGACTATATGCACAAAAAATTCCTCTTTTAGTTGTAACCCCCATTAAAGTCCATTCTTCTTGCAAATATTTACTTGTAGCATATCATATTTTAATGATTGACGTATTTTCTTAACGCGTGTAAATTCCCATTAATCAAGTGTTCAAACAATGCTAGAATTTTAGCAAATAATGTGTGAGAAATGTTCAATTTTCTGTATGAAAACACATTTACAAGAGTTGGAAAAAATGTTGACACATTTTAGACTTGAATCTTTTGACATACCAAAGTACAGAGCACTATGAGCATTCTAGTCATCAAACAGGAATATCAACACTATAGGGAACCAGAATGAGAGTCTTATAGAATTTTATTCTGACATAATAGATGCTACAAACAACCATGAAGAACTAAAAAAATGAAAGTTTTTTGAGTAATTCAATCCTTAGAGAAAGTAAAAGAGAAGTGACTAATGTTGAAAGAAAGAAAGAAAAAGGTTAACTCTATAGCTCATTCTAGTTTGTAAACAGCAATGAAAGGCATCAACACACTTCCCATCCAAAGCTTCCCATCTTTCTCCTCAACATCACTTACAGCTCTAACTACTTTCCCTTCTTCGTCTTCCAAAATCTGTAACAGCTTACCTTCAGGGCTATACTTCGCGACAATGGCAGGTTGCTTGCCTCCAGAGTGCAAGATAGAGCGGAGCTTTACTGGAATAGGAAGCTTCAGCAGGAATAGACGAAGTTGCGGGTACATGGAATTTATATAGATGTAAATGTTACGTCGACAGTGGAGTGCTACCCAAAATTCACCTCCCTCATTTGTGCTGACATTGTCTGGATATCCTGGGAGGACTGCCATCACTTCTGAGGTCCCGGATTTCTCGCCTTTCAACCAGTACTTCTGTAACCTATAAGAGAGACACATCATTATAGATTATATGTATTACCAAATTGGCTATATTACATATGATTTGTCAGTATAAACTCCAGCATAAAGATGCATGCATGAACTTGGCATGCATATGCCTAAACATTCGAGGCACACAAAACCTTTTCTAGAACAGAGAACACTGAAATTGGAGCGGCATTAGGACTATGTATTAGATTCTTGTATGTCTATTTAATACTGTAAACATACTAATCCATAGGTTGAGAAGTGTACCTGCCCTTGGCGACTTCACAGAATACAAAGAAGGAGCCATCCTTGCTTAGTGACAGACCATTTGGGAATTGGAGATTCTGAACAAGAACAGTGGTTTGTTTAGTACTAGGATTGTACTTTAGAACCCTCCCACTAGCTTCTGCTGAGTAAACCAGCAGAATATAGTTCCTGTGAACGATGAGGTGGATATTATTTATTCTAGTTAACGAAGAAACACACAAGACATTTGAACCATGTTTTATTAAAACCTGAAATAAATGCTTGTAAATGGCAATGCAAAGTTTTTCCAAATCAGATATAAACATCTTAACAAAGATAGGAGCAACCACGTAACCACGTTAAAATCTAAGCTTCTCGATGATCATCTATTCGCTATATGTTATCTGAGGTGAGCATTAACTTTCACTTTTCTGTCCTACAAGCATTGTTTTTTAAAAGAAACCATTTGTCTCCCTACTAACGATAGGGAGCCTTCTGCTCCTATTTGGCATTAATCAGAATGAATAGTGAAAATCTACCTAAAACCAAAGAGTCAGTTAGTTCACAATTTTCCTTCGTTGGTACTTGGTGCTGCTATCCGTAAAATAGACATTTCCTTCATCATCAACGTCAAGGTCGTTTGTAAATCCCAGAGGCACTCCTTCAGCCTCAGTTGCCAATGTTTCTGCTAGTCCACCTTCAGGCCCTACTTTCATCAATCCAAAATATGCATCTGCGATATACAAGTCACCCGTTCTTTTATCAAACTGCAAACCCAAAGGCCTACCACAGATGTGTTCATTTTCTAAATAGCTCAGGGGTGATGGTTTTGGGTCACAAAGGCCAGACCTAAAAAAATTCAGATCACCAAAATGCATTAGAAAATCAGAGAAAATTGACCAGAAATTTAGATCATCTAAAAGAGAAATTGAAAAAGCAATTTGAGACCTTATACAATGACTATGCAGCACAATTATAGAAGATATTTTCATCAAGAGCAAGAGAAGTTATGACATGTGAAAAACTGATTAATCAGAATTTGAGCATGGAAGGTCGGCCATCATTACCATATCACAACTGCAGGTTCAACAAGATAATTAGAAGTTCGGAATATACTAGGATCATAAAACTTGAGTCAGATTACACGATAAGATAATGAAACAATAGCTATTCCCCTTACACAGGTCTAATGCCAAATTTAGGGATGAAAACTCTTCATGCTAGGTCCAGGATTAAATGTTACTTATCTCTGTGGAGCAGGAACTTATGGTCCTTTCAGCTTTCCTGGCAACTTCAAGCCAGATAGCATAGAAAACTGAGACATTTTGTTAGAAATTCACTTCCTCTTTTTAGAATCTGAAGATCGTTTCCTGATGTGCTCTAGTTCTAACCTGAAGTAACCAACGCAAGAAAATTTCTGAAAATCCATCTGATTCCAGTGCATAGCAAGTGTCACATAACAAAGATCATGCTTTATGTCACTTGGAGAATATCAATTAGGTGGAGGCTTGGGTTCTGGAAGCTTGTGGAACAGGCATATTCATTAAAGCCAAATGGATGGAAATGTGGCCAAGGTATCATATACTATATCCAATTCTTATAATGTTGATAGACTCTGGAATGATAAAAGTTTAAATGGTACACTAACACAACTTCTACTTCTCCTTAATCATATTTTATGAATGTTCCATCTAGTCCCTTAAACAAAACAATCTCGATGCTGGATATATGTGGATGTGTCCCTTGCACTTTGGGTCCTTAATTTCACAAGCTAGTTACTTTGGTTGAAGTGAATATGCTAAAGTGGACTAATATTTTGCTCTAAGGACGCTCATCTGACCCATGTTACTGAATAACAATGCATCATATTTTGTAAATTAGAATTTAAGATATAAGAATAAAAGGCAAAAACGAAACATCTCTCACTATTCAGTCTGCTTTCATCAAAAGGGCAAAGCATCAAGGACTATCATTCTAATGAGGTGTGAACTGTGAATCATGGTTTAGAAGTTGTTAAACAAAGTGCTAAGCTGCCGTAATGACAAGCAGTGAATCAAAAGGATTATTGAATCAAAAAATGGAATCACAAAAAGCCACAATTTGAGTCTAAAAGCTGAAGTTTTGACTAAAAAATTCATTGAAATCAACATTCCACCATTAAACTTATGTAGGAGATCAGTCAACATTATGTAAACAAGCTCCTAACCTAATGAGATACATAATTCATTCTTCTGCAACTTCCTCAATGGAACTCAAGGTTGTTAAGTTACATTATAGCTTGTTCTATGATGAAGATAAGAAGGAGAAAAGGTCTAGTGAATGTAGAAATACATCATATGCTCAACTCTAAGATCCACTTCTTTAAAAGCCTCAATATCCTCTTTATGTGACTTGTGGATGATTCAAGCTTTTTATCCAAAAGGATACTTATGTTGCTGGTTCTCCTTAAGAGCATGAAATAGCAAGTGTTCATGAAATTTGTAATAGTACAGGATCAATAAAATGGACATAAAAATATACTACTTGCTCTCTCTCAGTTTGTTTATCTTCCTTTCTTTTTTAGCGCCCATTTGGATTGTCTTTTGACTTACAAGTCGAAAGTTATAAGTTAAAAATTTTGGTTTTTAGTTTATTTTTATAAATTTAACTTAAAAATCAAGTGCTTATGAGAACTTCTTTTTTAATTTATTCAAACGCTAAAAAGGTGCTTAAAAACTATTTTGACTTAAAAACACTTAAAATAAGTCAATCCAAATAGGCTGGACTATTTTAGAATAATGATTTTTTTCTTTTGCAATAACTCTTTAATTTCAAATTTTCACCAACTTTCCACGAGGCATGTTGAAACGTAGAGACTAAATTATATTTTAATACATTTTACATATTTTTAGTTTAACACCACAATGATTCGCCAGTACTTTACTTTCTTAGGGTGGGCTGGCTATAGAGGATTTTCAATCTTCTCATGTTCATGTTCGATTGATGAAAACATTTTTTAACAAAATAAGTTCATTTTCCTAATGAAAGTAGAGAAAACAAATTAGCATAAATAACTTCCAAATTTATGCTTCCTTCCACACACACAAAGCCCACCCCCACATCCAGGATCCCCAACTCCTATCATCTCGCCTTCATAGTATTTTGCTAGATAAATTATAAATACCTTTGAGATAATATTTTATTGCTTAATTATTAATTAAGAAAGGAACATTTTTTAAGAAATCATTTTTCACCGAAAAACATTCCCTGCCTAACATCCAATCAAATTAGACAAACAAATTAAAATGGGAGGAAAACAACCAATAGACTCACCTATTAGCAGAGGTATAGGCGAAATCAGTCCATTTCTCTCCATCCCACAACACAATTCTCCCATCAGCTATGCCTGTGTACGGCCCACGACCATTCGGGTCAAATGCGATACTTTCTGGGCCCTGAATCTGGTTCAGAAACTTGATTTCTGATTTCTGAAGCAAGTTTTGGGTATCCTTCTCTACTGGGACTTCAGACCAAGCTGGCGGATCAACTCTGTAAGCTTTAAAGTCTTTGATTCTAGAAATTTCACTGTGATTAAAAGGGTCAAACCGATAGTACAGTGCCAACACAAGGAATACTCCGGCAAATACTCCCGCCGGACTCATTGCCGGAATAAATTAGTTTGTGTCTTTAAATGTTGGACACGGGTTTCAAAATCTGTGGCTATGAATTTTGATTTGGTGTAATAATAAAGGTTGACACCAAACAACTTTCTGGACTCTTGAATCCTGTGGGGGTCCATTTCATGAGAGTGAGGTGCTGTAGTAGTAAGTTGAGTGAGTAACTGCACTCCCATACAGCCACGCTCTCAAAAATGGAGTCCAAATTCCACGGTTTCATGCATGTGATGTGTAGCACGGTTTGAATTTCAAAAGCCAAATAATTTAACTAATTATTGTCATTATCGTAAATCTTTCACATGATTTGAATTTTAAGAGCTAAACAGTTTAGTTAGTCATTTGCCATTATCATGGATATATGAATCTTTCACTTTCATTGAGTAGATTGCCTTTTGAAATAGCAATTGAATGTTTTAATACAAACATAATTTTAATAATAAAATCTAAATCAATTGAGACTTTTACCTTTAATTTTTAAAAATTATAAAACAAAACATATTAAAATCTAGCATAGATATATATGATTTTGAATAGTGGTTAAATAGATGCAATTCTCAAGTTATTGTGTTGTTGTTTCAAATTTCAATTTTAAATCATGGTGGAGATTGGAGATTTAAGGAAGAGAGAAATGGTGATGGAAGAGTTTGAAGAGAGAGAGAGAGCGCTTATTAACATGAAAATTTGAATCGGGGATGATTTAATTATGAAAATAACTAATATTTTATTTGTTCCATATTAATTTAATCTACGAGATAACATATACATATTAAAAAATACTTAAAGATAGAATTTAAATTATATTTTTCACTATTATCCTTTATAAAATTATAAGTATAATTTTGCAAGTAGTATAATTTATCTCCTAAAAAATATAAAACCTTAATAAATAAAAAAATAAATACGAAAAAAAAATTAAAATATTTATTTTGAATTTTAAACGATTCAACCATCTCGAACAATGAAAAAAATCTAAAAAATTAAGTAAATAAGTGATGGAGGGAGTAGCAACTAATTTTTAGAGGGAGCTCATTAACACAAAAGCTTAAATTAAGGATGATCTAATTGTGTAGATTATTAACAGAGGTTAATGTTTAGGAAGAGTTGATTAATATAAAACTTGAATTGGAGATGATTTTATTATGTAGATAATTAGTAAAGACTAATTCTTTTAGGGATATATATATATATATATATATATATATCTTCCTCAATATATATGATACATTGTTAATGATATTTATAATTTACCTATATATATAAAATTAGTATATATGATAGTGATGTATGTTTAATAGGACAATTTTGCCATAAATTTACGAAGTGTTTGGAGTCGTGCATCAAGTTGATTTGTGATTGTCAACCACCCTATTAATATTACAGACTATGATTGTTTTAGTTTAAGTAGTTCATATGATGTTTGTCCTAAACAAAGTTGGCTTAAAAGACTAAATTATTTTTACGAAGATCTCTAATTTTTATCACAATGAATTGTATTTGAAATAAAATTTATATATTTAAAAATAATATCAAAAATATATTATAAGTAATAATTTAAAATATTTAAAAATTATATGAAATAATATTTATTAGAGAAAATTTTAATTTACTCTTAAGATTTCAATAATATTATATAAATTAAGATAAATAAACAATCTTTAATTGCCACATAGAATTATTGTTGTCACTACTCTAAAGTAGTTAAGTCCGGTCAATATAACATCTAAGAGACAAATTTAAAATTTAACAATTGCATATGAACAAAATAGCACATTATTTGAATGGTACAAGCTACTTCCCTAATATTTAGTGATGCTGCTACAATTCATTTTATAATTTGATCTATTTGAAATTCATAATTATATATATAACCAAAGCTATTAAATTTCAATGAAATTCTGATTACATACTACATCCACTTCTAAGAAAGTAAATACATTTTACTCATTATCAATGTAAAGTTATTATTATAAATTATTTTATCATTATACGAGATATAGACATATTTTATTTATTTAAAATAATAAAAATTTATAAAAATATATCATGACATGCAATATAGCCAACCAAATGTTATAAAAAGTATAAATGAACTATACAATATAGATTTTCAATACATGAATTATATGATGTATATACATTATAATACATTTAAAAATTAAATATAATTTGATTATATATAAAATATACATTAAATATATAATAAATGATCATTTTTTTATAGTTAATTTGTCTGAATGATTATTTTTTTTTTAAAAATACCCGGTCCGGCATCCAGCACAGGAACCTTATCCACGGGTCAGGAGCCGAGTCGGGTCAGGGGTACATCTAACAGAAATGCAAGAACAATCCCTATTAGTGCTACCATCATTCATATCACCAACCTAGGAATAATTCTAGAAGGACCACTTTTTGAGAAGAAGAACAACAACTCTTAAATCATTGGTTAACAATGGCTGAGGATTTATCATCAGTATCCCAGTCTTTTCTGAGAAGACATTGGGAAGGATACAAGGAATTTTGGTGCGAGAGATTTTCCTTTTTGGACAACTATGCGAGGTTCATCAGGCGCGATAAGCCACTCCCTTCTTGGTCCGATTCTGATATTGAGCAGTTCATTGCTTCTGATCCAGTTCACGGACCCACTGTATATTCCCCTTTTTCTAAGTTCAAATCTATCCCTATGCTTACATTTCATTTGATTTTGTGTGTTTTTGCATATATTTTTTGCGTTTACCCATCTGGGTTCTCTTTGATTCGTCTCTTTTGATCCATATTTTGGTTAATTGGTTTATGCTGTTAGATTTTCGATTGAGACGATTGTGTGCAGATGAATTTGTTAGGTTGGTGATTTTGTGATTGTAAATAGTTTGGGTGTTTTATTCAACTTTTGAATGTTGTTGTTGTAATCGGTTACATTGCTTATTTCTTATGCTTTCTCTGGAATTTGGGGTATAAGATGATTCACCACTGGCATGTACCTGTGGTAAATTTGAAGTGTATTTCTTCGTAGTGCTAGTTTAAGTTAGCTTAGATGATGTTCTCAGAGCTCCTCGTAAATTGAGTGATGTCCTGGAGAATTTCTTGGCCTTGTTGCACTCTCAGTTGCCAAAAATTTATAAAAAGACTTACTTGCAGTCAGTCACCTATTAATTTAGCTTGTATTAATAGTCTGTGAATTTCTACTTGGGGAGTAGATTCTCCAGGGTTCCTAGTACATTCATGGCCCCTTTATACTTGGCACTATGTTTTCCCTTAGAGACATGGACTCTAGCTGTTAGCTATTGACACCTTAAGTTGTCAAATATGTGTGTACCAAACCATTAATGCTCAGACGGCAGATGGTATTCCCATGTGAAATTGAGAGCGTGCAGAAAAGGCTTTGACCGGGAAATGTAGAATTCAACCAGTAAAATGATTCTGTGTTCACTGTCTTGTATATTGTTCTTTCGACAGCCATGATTTTCCATTCATTCTCTTCTCTTCTCTTCCTCATGTTTAAAGTCAATCATTTTTTTCTCTCGAAAAATCTTGCCTTATACCACTATGAGTACCCTGTTTCAAGGAGCTGTTGATTTGTGTTTCTTCTGAAAGAGATAGACAGTTCCCCTTGCTTCCAGACACCATCACTCTTGCCCTGTCTATCTCCTTCAGAATAAATCCACATACCTTTGCCACTGAGCATGCAAGCTCGCACCAAGAATGTGCTATTTTTTGTTGATACTCCAAATTGTAATCTGCGCAGATAAGAAGAGTAGCCCAGCTATAGGCATACATTACAGGGTCCTTCCATGCTTCCTTATAATTCTTTTCAGCATATGCAGTTAATAGAATACACTTATCCTAACCAGTAAAAGAGTCAATAACAACACTTCTTTTATTTAGTTTGAGAAACACAAAGTTGTTGTGTATATACCACCCTCCCAAGAGCCCACTTGAGTGGGACTACATTGGTATGTTGTTTGTAAACATCAAATCTTATCTATTTCAATCTTGTTCAAATATAGTTTTAGGTTGTTGAGATGACTTCCGTTTTATTTTCTTTTATCTTCTTCAATTCATGCAAAGAAAAACGATAAGTGTTTGAAACTGTTCTTTGTTTAAGCCTCATTCCAAGTAGTTTGAGAGAAGTCAGGGAGAGGAGGGATGAGAAAAAGAAATAGGCATCAAATGGAAACTAGCTTCTCAATATTTCTGCCGGTGTGATTCTGGAGATTATTCCCAATTTCTGTTGATTCTCCTCCCCCTCGCGTAGCAGTGCCTCCTAAGGAATAAGAAGAGAAGTTGTCCCAACCTCAGCTTATCTGCTTTAATCCTCATTCATCTCTATGTCCTGATTTGAGCTGCTGGACACAGTTTTAAAACTAGTATTGATATATTACCACTACGTGGAATGAAATTAACATTTGCTCTCTCTCTCTCTCTCTCTCTCTCATGTAAACAGCTTATTGGTCAGTCTGTCAGTGTGCACAGGAGGGCGCGGGGTATGTTGGCAATGTCAATTGATAAGAAGTTGCATATTTTCTAGTTTTTCCCGTCTGATAATCCTACTGTTTCTGCTTCCATTCTGTGTTTGAGAAACCATTCCTCTTTTTTTTCCTTCCCTTTGACGGTTTGACCAGTTCGAGCTGATGTTCTATTCTTTTTTCCAGCTGAAGACTGCTAGGGAAGCAGTAAAGTTTTGTGCTGTAGGAGGCATTGTTGGAGCTGTTTCAACTGCAGGTGTTGCTTGGAAGTATTCCAGGAGTTTGCATGGTATGTTGAACTTAATTCCCCACGCCATCCCTACCTGGCCACCCATATTGTTGTCACTACTACTAATTCATTGCCCCATGTTTGAGCATTAAAGTAGTTTAAGAACCAGAGGCTCCAGGAATTAGTTACCTTGGACTGTAACTTCATTCATAAAAGTTTTAGTGAATCTGATTTTACAAGAAGCTTTTGCCACATGAATATGAATGACATCTTTGTATTCAGGTTTAGTATTTTCTAGGTATTGTATATGTTAAGAGTGTTTAATGTTCAAATTGAAATGTTCGAGTAATTGAAATATTTGGCTTGTGAAGTTCTATGCTAGGTTCCACCAATCAAAAGGAAAGAAATCGTGTACTAGATCCTACTTCATCGTCTTCCTAAAGTGTGTCCCCCATAATAAAACTTTTGCACGTAATGATTCTCTTGATCTGTCCTTTACTACCTCGGACTGCATACTTGTGGGCCAAAATTGACTGTTGCCGTCTTCAAATCGGTTGTGTGTTCTTTTACAGTTACAGTTTAACTATGTTCCATTGATGTGTTAACTTCTGATCTTTTTGATTTCTTCTCTAATCTTTGCCCATATTCAGATTAAAAAAATCAGTAAAGGTCTAAAGGATAGACTGCATTCCCCTTATTTTCCTTGTGAACAAAGTTGAAACACGGTTGGCTTAAAGAAAGTAACAAATAGGCCAACTGTCACACGATTTCAATTTTTAGGAAAATATATGTAGTATTTTGACTAGTTTTAATCATTATGAATCTGTTTTCGTCAAAATTGATACAGGTCAGGTTTTATACTTTCAGTGCCTTGAAAATACTGATTTGATGTCTCTGCATCTTATTTGTACTTAAACATCCATTAGACTTCACCATAAGTTTCGCTGAGGACACAAAACAGAACGGGTTTTACTGTATTAAACTTTGGTTGGGAGAATCATTGTACTGATTAAGATGATTGACTTTATTGTTTATTGATGTTCCATTTGGCAGGTGCTGCACTGTCTTTTGGAGCTGGCGCTGCCTTTGGCTGGACCTTTGGACAGGAAGTTGCCAACCACTGGCTGCAGTTATATAGGCTTGATACCTTAGCTGCTCAGGCTAAATTCATGGAATGGTGGCAGAACAAGGTTGAAGGGCAGTAATTCTCGTCTTATCCTGGGTTAAAGGACAGTTTCAAGTTTGTGTTTGGTGTTCAATGTCAATGAACTTTCAAGGAATAAGAATCAATCAGCGTTCAAATTGTAACCAAGAACTCTATGGGATTGACTTTTATCTTTCCATACTGAATTTTTTTTATAGTAGAAATGCAGCTTCTGGCAGTTTTCTTTCAAAAATTGATCAATGTGTGTTCAAAGCTGGAGTTCATTTCTCTCCCTACTCAAAATCTAAGCATCTGAGTTCTGAACAGCGGTTATTTTACGCACTAGAGTCACTGTGTTTGCTTGTCTGAGACAAATAAGAGCATGCTTACACGACGCAACAACCAAGTAAGCACCATTGGTTGTACTATACGCGTCGTTGCTAACAGTACATATATAAATCTTGCGCTTGGAAACAACAGAGAAATCGAAAGTCATCACCCCTTGATTTGCCAGACGTTTCACCTGCATCTCACCATGTTGAACCACTTGCCATTAGACAGTTTTGGTAAGTCAAATTCTAGTGCTTATAACGCTAGGAAGACGAAATCGTAAATCTAAATATTTACAGAAGTAAGAGCACCCACAAAAAGATAATCAATGTACACATTCAACATCACTCAAGATTGAGGAATTGATCCCAGAAAAAAATTGATCTAACAAATTTTAACGAATATTATAACGAGGGTTCATGTAAAATTAAAAGAAGGCTGAAGTATTCATCAGTACTATTCAGTAGCCAGAACAGACCAATTTACTTCTATTATCATTACATATATACAGGCTTGGACCAAATGATGACATCCATCCTCCTATTTTATTGAAGCAGGCTACATTCAGTGATGAACTTCAACATAACCACAGATCCAACAAGATGCGAACCATATATATATCACCAATGTTGGCAGGTGTATACACCTGCAGGAGGGACAAATTAATTGCAATAAATAGATAACTATATCAAAAAAAAGAAAAGAAGAAACATAACAAGAAGTTACAATAGAATTGTAAGGCAAGAGAACTGTGGAAAATTTTGGTTCTAGACATGATTCTTCCAAGCACAGAAGAGAGAGAGATAAGAGGAGCAGGAATAACAAGAAGCAAGGGAGATTCCGCACTGCTATTCAACTTTTAACCCCGTTTAAAAAGGACGTGTGGAAACAGCCTCTGTGCCAGAAGTTGGAGTTCAGCTCCAGCAGGATCACCGGAAGATGCCCAAAGGAGAACCCCCAATGAATTTCGTGCAAGAAAGGCACCTTCTCCTAGTTGACTAGAGAATTTCTGTATAGTGCTAAAAGGAAGTCATTGGGAAACACTTAAAACTCCTTTGTCCTTAGTCCTCATCATCAATATTTTGTTGATCACAGTTGTCTTGTTTTTCTTTAATAAGCAACAACATTACCCCAAATGCCTCAAAGGCTCCCGCCCAATGCGGGGTAAAGGGGGATCGATGTACGCAGCCTGACCCCATGTTTAAAAACATAGCGCGACTGTTTCCGATTTTTCTTTAATAAGCATTTTTTTTTAAAAAACAAGAATCTGCTTGGCACCTGTTACAAACATGAAAGGAGTACACAAACTCTAGCATGTGTTCCAAGCCTTGCATTGCACTTTTACTTTACAAAAAAATACTTCTGTCGGGCATCTGAATTTTACTAAGAAAATCCTCAACCTTTTGGGAATATCCTCAACCTATGGTTTCTTTATGTCCACATTGATGAAAATATGAATCTCACAAGAGAGATATGTTCTAGCCATGCGGATATTCCAAAAGCGGCAGAAGTGCATAACAACTAAGGTCAGTCAATGTGAGCAATGACATACTGCTCTACCAACTTGCTTCAACGCTAGAAGGCTTTTCTGTCTCGTTAATTAGTTTGCAATAGAAATACAATAGGCAGCTCCTATCATCATATCCAGAAGCACTAGGTGCTTAAAAGGCCAAAAATACTGGAGACAAAAGCCATCAGCAGCATGTAGTTCTTGGAGGGACCCTCTTTTTTTTTTCCACAGTTCTCCCTCCCCTTCTGTTTTGTCCTGGATCTCTCACTCTCTCTTTGTACATTTTTTTTGTGGGTGGTGGGTGGGATGGGGGGATGTCATAGGGTAGAGAGACAAAAAGAATAGAATTCTTAGAATTAGACAAGTTACCTTTAAGAGAGTGCTACGAATCATTCAAAACTGTGTTCGAACCAGAGCTTGCAGCACATGGGGCTTGCTTATTATCCTCATTCAAAGAATGGATATCATCAACCTCAGGTGTATGCTGCTCAGCACGCCCTACAGGTAGAGTATCCTCCAATATATTTGATTCAGCAGAACTGGCTCTGCTATCAGTTGTTTCCAAATGCTCCATTAGGTTAGATACATTGGCAACAGCTGCACTGACTTCATTCCTAGATTGGGCACAATGATCTGGTGTTGAACTATTACGAGAGAAAAATTTCTCTTTCCAACCCCTTGAACTCTTCGTTAAAGATTCTTTGTATCTAAAAAATGATGATCAAAACAAATAAATAGGGTTTACAAGCAAATAAATTATCTGATGTTTAAGAAGTAATCTGAAGAGTAATAAGAGATGATATTAGAGTTTCTAAATACCTCATTGACATTGCACTAAGTCGAGACTTTATAGAATCTGAAAACGACTGAAAATCTGATGGTCCGGCTTTGTCTTGATTGTTAGGAGAAGATTGAGGAGGAGCCCTCCTACAATACCATAACTTAATAATAAGCAAAAAAACAAGAGAATATATTGGCCATATTTGTCTTTTGTCTCTTTGCCTTTACTTTTCCCCTCCCCCCTTTTTTTATAAGACTCAATTTATGATATACTTTCAGCTTGTTTCCCCACTTTTTCATTCATGGTGAATGGGAATCGAGGCGCATGAGGAAGAAACCAAAAATGAAATCCCACGAGAAGGCATTTTTCCTGTGCCCTATCTTAAAAAGGGGGTAGTGGCTTTCTTGTGGTAGTAGTTGTGAACTCGTTGCATTTTTGAAGGATTCATTCAATGACAATAATATGAAATTGTGACATTGACTCATGTGGAGAAAATGAAAAGAGAACCATCAAAACTTTGAACATACTTGAGACACAAACATACCTATTATTTGAGGAAGTCCCAAGTTGATTAACGGCAGCATTTGATCCTGACCCAGAGGCAGGAAACTGATCAGCTTGAAAAGAAGATGGTTGAGTACCTGGAAGTCCAGAAACAATTGCAGAATCCTGACCAGATACCAAGACTTCAGGAGTGGGTTCACCCCCACTCCTTTGAGTAGAAGATGAAGCAGCAGCAATAGGAGGAGCATTTGGATGAGCTGAGAACACCAGGAAACGGGGACGGCCTTGAGCAGATGACCTAACTCGCGGACCTTCCCTTCTGGCAAGGTGGCGTGTCCTTCCCATGGTGGCAGCAGCAGCTAAGTGCTGAATGATACGCTCTTCAAGCTCAGAATCAGTTGCACTTACCGGTAACTGTGAAAGAAAGCCACACAATTTTGTCACAAAATGGACCATAAACAGCTTAAAAGAAGAAAAAAATTGTGTGGACTTAAAAAATGCTAACATGCTGCAATTCAAAATCTCCTAAAGTAGGATGGTGAAAGATTGTGGTGTTTCTAGGAGGATTCATCCTGATGTTTCGCTCATGCACTACTGCATCCAGCAATTCCTGGCTGTAAGAGAAGCACATTTTTCTCAACAACCTTGGAGGAGGACCAAGGAAGATCATAGAGTGATAAACAAGTGACTGATTTGAGAATAAAACAGAACCTGTTAGGGTCTTTCAAGCTGAGAGGCTGCCAACACATGGGGCACTGGGAGCTTCTCTGACACCTACATCACATACGTTCAATAATTGTTCAGGATATTAGCGCTGTCAAATAAAGACATTCATGCCTTCTAGTCTCAATATTTGCAGCATATACAGTCACAGATCCAAAAATTTTATAATCCATCAACTGACAATTTTCAGTGACAAATACAATCAGTAAGGAATATTACTTTTCTTAAAAAAAATTAAAATTAAATTAAATGGTCCGACTTGATCTTTATTTATTTTAGCATCAGAAATAGCGGATGTAGTCATGATTCAATTAATCAAAGCCACTTACATTTAACCTCCAAATGGATTTGGTTGGAATAATGGTAAATAGGAGATATTTGGTGATTCAAAAAGTCACTTTTATTGTTTAGATGAAAAAAAACAACTCACTGTTTTGCTCTCTATTATTCCTAAACAGACACAGTACAAAAGCTAAATAGATGAGATGAAACATCAAAAATCATGGAAGAAACTACAGGTGTGACACCCTTTTCTCCGTCATCAATTGTGATTATGTTTCACATCATCTAATTACAAGCAGGGAGTAATGTAACTTACAATTTATATATGGATGGGCTACTCATAAAAAATAATCACAATGCTGAAATCAAGTCACCAGCGTTCTCTTACATTTTCAAGCTCCAAGAGGAGCATATAATCCTCTAAGAAAACCATAAAAGTTGGGCAACAGAGTAATATATCGCATAAAAAGACAAACTCCAAAAAACCGATGACATTCTTAATTGCAGTATTTTGCTCTTAGACGTTGTCAAAATACTCTACATCTATTTTATGGGTTCCCACCAGTGGCACTTTACAGGAAATTCCGAATTATTCACAAGAAAGCATACAACTCTCATCTTTATAGCAGAAGAGGAACAATAAAGGCCCTAAGGCAACCATCTATGTGCACAAAATGTCAGCTTTTGGGGAAGTCATAAAAAGGCATTATGCATCATAGAGATAAGTGAAAAGAACAGTTCAGTCCTGAGATATCTAATTAATAGGGAATCATTTAGATCACCATTCAAGAATACACTGAAGATGGAACTCATGCTTGCAACCAGTCACCTGCAAATTTAAAACATTACATTACTGTATGATAGAGCCAATTCTGTTCATATTAACACATGATAATGCAAACAATACGTACAGTAGAAGGATCACTATCACAAAATGCTTCAAGACATATGCTGCAAGAATCATCACAGGCTTCCTGAATTCCACCTTCCACAAATGCTGCAGCCGAAGTTAAACTATCCTCAGACATCTTACCCTCCATCTGTCAAAAGATCAAACTTTTAAACGTCACTCTACTTTAATAAAGGAACCAAAAAGCAACAAGCATTCTGACTTCTAATCTCAACAAAAACCTAATGAAAGACCTTAACACCCAAAAATTGCCTTGCTCTCACATTCAGTGGTAATATGACTAATCAATTACTGATGAGAATCAAATGCTACACACTCTTTCAGCTTGTCAAACAATAGCTACTTCCCAGATTGTCAGTCTCCGATTAATAAACATCCAACAGCAGCTCAAAGGATAACAAATAGGGGACTAAACCCCATTATTTCCATGTTCTAAACAAAGTTGTGAATAACAATTTTCACTATATAATAAAAATAAACATCATATAACAAATTCAAAATTTTCACTATATGATCCTTATTCCCAATACCATTCAACAGCCAAAAAAATTAAAAAAATGAAAACCCACATCAAAGTCCCGCAGACTCAAAATTCTGATCAGACAAATGGATAAAAGAAAAAGAAAACAAGTAAACAACCACCAACCACTCCAATAAGCAAAAGAAGCTCAATTTCAGACACCCAACAAGTAAAATTAATCACTTTTACAAAACCATACAAGTACTGACAACATACCTTAAAGAAACTTCAAGCAATAAGGCAGATCAAAGAATCTAAGAATTTGGGCTTCGATAGGTAAACCACAGAAATGAATGGAGTAGAAGGGCAAAGAGGAGGAGGAAGAAGACTTTATGCACTTTAATTAAAATTCCCAACTTTCCCTTTCATTCTTTGTTCTTTTATTTTTATTTATTTACTCTTGCTTTCGTTCTTTCCTTTTTTCTTTTACTTTTTTGGGCGTAATGGTCTGGGCTGAGCCCAAAATAGCTACTTTCCTATGTGGTAAGTTTAGTAGGCACTATCAACAAACATACGTAGAGTGGTATTAATTTTTTAATTTAAGGTTTGAGTTTAAATTTTGTTGTGTGCAAAGTCTCTTTTCTTTAAAAGAGCTTTACGCTAATATAGGACTTTTCAATATAAATTCAGATTTTAGTCGATTTTTAATATAAGTATTGAACTTCAAGTAAAATAAAAGTTTAGTAGAAACTTGAATAATTTTTCAGTTGGAGTTGCCAGAAAAGTTTCTAAAAGCCTACAAATTTTAACAAGACAAGACAATTTTTTAATTTTTTTTATGTTAATTACTTATTTCTTAAGTCAAAGGTCTAATATTATATAAAAATTGATATGAATATTATGATAAATTACTCATATTAATAATTATTTTTAAGAAGCAAAAAAATCTTAAAACAAATAAGTAAAACTGAACTAAGGAAGTTTATGATAAGTATAAAAAAAAACTTACATTAGTAATTTCTTTTTAATTTTTTTGTAGGAATTCTCACAGATTAATCTTTGAATTAAAAATAAGGATGTTTACCATTTCAATGGAACAAAAAATGTGCACTTTTCATATTACAAAAAAAATAAATGTATTTATTATTGGATTTGTTTTTTGAAGGGTTGGTTGTAAATGAATGATTTTAACATTTTGATTTGGTTTCGGATTTTAAAAAATAAATACAACAAAAAAGCTATATGTAATATATTTATATGCTCTTCTGCCCAATTTTTTTTTAATTAATGGTATATCTCCTTTTTTAAAATAAAAGAACAGGATTGATTTTTAATATGTTTTATTTTCACTAAATGAATAGACTAGCATTAAACATTAAATATTAAATATACATTTTATTTTGATTATAATATTAGACATGCAAATTTATTGTTATTGACTTAATTCACCATTTTCTTAGCATTATTAGTTTATTACTTAAAGGAGGATTTCTTCTGGGGCATAAACATAATTATAACAAATTTCGAGGACATAAACCTAAATTCCAAATTCTCGAATTTTTGCCTTTATATAGTAGGCTTGCATCGTCAAAGGTTGATTTTTTCTGGTTCACGAAAGGTCTGAAAGATGTCCGGGGAAGAAGAAGAAAATGCCGCTGAGCTCAAAATTGGTGATGGTAAATAAGATTACTCTTTAAAGACTTTATAAACCAGTTTCATTTGTTATATGAATTTGCTTAACTTTCTGGAAATTTGTCGCTTTTAGAATTTTCAGATTCAAATAAGTCTGTAAATTTTTCATATATTTTGAATTGTCAATTATTATGAGCTATTACACTTTCTGTGATAGTTCGCAAATATATAAATTTTGCAATTTCATGAGCAAATTCTCAGTCAAAAAAATGTCATTTTGATTCTTGAAAAATGAAAAGTGTAACATTAATTGGGACTTATTGGGACAGGAGTGCTTAAAATTCTCTTTTTTCCGTTCAATTTACTCATAAACATAGTTTTTTCCCTCTCTTTTATAACCATAAATACAAAGGGGGAATCAGGTTTTTGTTTTTCTTTCTTCCTATGATGGATTATGTAGCATCAGCCTTGATTTGTTTTCACTTTGTTGGGATTGCTTCTAGGGTATTTTCTAATAAAATAATGCAGAATAAGTTAGTTAATCTGCCAAGGTTACTATATGGTGTATATGGTTCTTTTTATTGATTTAATGTTTATGAGAAGAGACTTAGTGTCACATTTTGCTTTTTTTCTAGAACAAGAGAAAGTCTGATTTTTGTTCATACATGGTGATCATGTATAGATACTTCAAACTGCTAGCTTCACTCTAAGCTAACTTAACTATTTGGCATCTGTGTCGTGATGAACATCTTTAAAGCATTTCTTCTTTGGTTAGTTACTTCAGATTCTTTTTAGCCATCCATGTAAGTTTGTTGATGGACTGTTGAGGGCTTCAGGCAATTGAGGTTATTGCTGAGGCATGAAGTGGAGGAGGATTGGGGGTGGGGTGGGGAGGTTAGATTAGTGGTGCTGCATTCATCATTCTCCTTGAGATATGATTTTAGGACGAATTTACAGATTGGGAAGAGGAGCGATATGCTATAGGTAGATTGGCCAGTCTTTCTATGATAAATTTCCATATAGGGAAACAGAAAATTTCCAATCCATACAGTATTGGCAGTAGGGCTCTAAGGAGGTCAATTTTTTCTAATGTGACATCTGCTCTGAGTGCCACATTTATGGATGATAATTATAGGAAACAAAGAGGAATGCTTGTCAGCTGGTGATTCTTGTTTGAAGAGGTGGATGTTGAAATCCTTGCCAACTGCAAGGTGGTGATGAATGGAAGTTGTGGTTAATCTTTTTGGCCTTTGATCGGCAAGGCTGATTTCTCTGAAGACATTAATCAGTCGCCGAAAGCATAAGAATGTTTAGGAGGAGAGCTTGGGAAGTTGCTCCTTATGCAATTATGTAGACCATGTGGAGAGAAAGAAACAAAGTTGACATGAAGATACTCTGCTTACTGTTGCCTATATGTGAAGTTTATTTTCTGAATCCATGTCGGTACTAAAGCCTGAAGTTATAAACTAAAAGTTGCTCCCGCAACATATTCATTTAGCCAAGCTGGAGGGAAGTGGTTAAGTGGGTGCTCACCCTTCGATACCCCACTAGTGAGATAAACATGCATTTGATCCCTCCCTTGTCATCCCTCCAGCTTATCTCTACTACTCATGGTGAAACTTTGCTAAGTTTGTAGTCTTTTCCTCTTCGTATGCATACAAACAGAATATCTCTTCATGAAGTTCAGTAACTTTTTTTTTTAACTTTGGTTTCAGAGTTTTTGAAGGCCAAATGTCTAATGAATTGTGAAGTCGCATTGATTCTGGAACACAAGTATGAGCAGCTCCAGCAGATGTCTGATGATCCAACTAATCAGATTTCACAGTATGTATATAAATCTAGATGCTCCTGTTATGTTGTTAAATGCTCAGATATTGTCATTCTTCAGTAGATTCTTTTAAATACAAGCCGGATTAGCTGTAAAAAATAATTGGTATTCTGTGATGCATGTGTCTGTGATAAGTTTGTTATATTCCTCTATATTAACTTTTTAACTTATGCCAACCACTTCATTAAATTTTTCATGTACATATATAGGCAAAAGGCAATGAAGTATTCTGAAGGAAAACTATGCTAAACTGATATGGTTTTATTTTTTCAACATCTAAATATGTTAATTTGAAGAGACGACATGCCCTTAACCATCATATTCTCAAGTTTGGTTTATTGGTTACCTTTGTCTTCTAGAGTATTTGAAAAGTCACTGCAATATGTGAAGCGTTTCAGTCGGTACAAGAACCCTGATGCCGTTAGACAAGCTCGAGAGTATCCTCCTGCATGTGGCTTATCTTGAAAATCTTCAGTATATCTTTTTGACATTTATACATTTACAAAGACTAAACCCTTTCATAGAAGGTAGACCTTAACCTCAATTCAGGATCCTTAGTAGGTATCCACTTGCTGAATTTGAGGTTAGTATCTGTCCTTTTTTAAAAAAAAAAAATTTACTTCATACTTGGACTACCATTAATATTTTCATGGGAACTGCAGTTTTATATGATTGAATATTGTGCAGCTGTGTGTTCTTGGGAATCTTTGCCCTGAAACAGTAGAGGAGGCTATTGCCATGGTCCCATCCATCAAGGTACTCGTGTGATTTACTGACCTCCGCAGCCACTTCTTGCTTATTTTGTTCCCCAATCTATTACTGATCTAGGAAAAGCCCCTGATCATTGTTTATAACTCGGTCAACATGACCATGCACGACAGATGATGAGTTGGAAAAAATGACCAGCTGATTCAAATTGGTCTTCCATTTTATTTAAGCTAGTTAGTTTGTTGAGTCACCATGATGTGTCGTTTAAGGTTAGCAACTTGTTAGAAGTATGTCAATCAGCATTTGAAATGAAATAGAAGTGAAAATAGGAAAAAATAAAACGCCTAGCAACTTTTTTCTATGGATATAAAGCTTTAATTGGGAGAGATAGAGGAAGCACCGTAAAGATCAATTAGCGAGGTTTTGGTCGTGTGAAGTTGTTTAAGGAAAAAGAGGATCACGAGAAGGAATTCTAAGTATTACGAAGCCATGAGTTTTGCATGTACTCGAACCATTATAGATTTTGATTTCGTGCTTTAGACATTTTTGCATATGGGCCCTTCTAAAAGAAAAAAGAACATCTTTGTGTATGATAGCCTTGGTGTATTTCTTGCTCTAGATTTCAGGTTCAGCTGAAATGATGCCTGGTATATGGTGCTTCTCTGTAGTATTTCACCCTGATAGAAACTAGAAGAAACATAAGAACATATTGTATTGCAGATATCTAGAGTTGAAGTACTTTCAGAACTTTATAATTTCAAACAATATATCCAAAGTGTTCTATATGTGGGATTCTTAAACAATTTCTGCACTTGTAAGCGAGCTTTTCATTGGCTTACTTGGTCCTTCAAGGGATTTACGATTCCAAGTTTAATCTCGTGGCTGCTTTTGAAGTTCTGATTTGCAATTTTGCCAAAAGAATAGATTACTTTGGATATGTATAAAATTGATCCTCGTCTTTTTACTGTGTATCATCTGTTGTCCCATTTGTTTAAGTCTTAACATCAACCTAATAAGACTGCTTGTACATTGGTGTGTGTGATCGTAATATTTCACCATAAGGCTTGAGGGAAGTCTTCAGAAATTATGCTGAGAGTTAGAACCTTCACAAACAATTTGTTTTCTCGACTGTACAGTTAATCATTCAGCAATAAATCCTCCTATTACTCTTCAGTGTACTCGGGCTAAGTGACATCCTTTCTGTGCTTGCAGAATAGAGGACGTGCTCTTGACGAGGAAGCAATTGAGAAAATGCTAACAGACCTTTCTCTAATAAAGAAATTCGAGTAGTTTCATCAGTGTGCTCGTCTTGCCATGCTGCAGCAGTCTGCTTCCGAGCCTGTACCTCTTCCATGTACTTATTAGTAGCAGCTCTGTAATGCAAATTGGGCTCTGGCATTCTGTTAGAAACTTCAGTTGTTGATTGAGGAAGGAAAAAATGACTCTTTTCTGTCTAGACTTTTTTTCATTTGGTAGCTGGTTGTAACCATAATCCTTTGGTACACAGAACAAAACTATTGTTATTTTGATACAAGATCTGTTGTTTTACTTTTTCTGTGAGACAAGCATGCATTGATTAGAACATTAACTATGGGTCCTGAGGGTCTTCTTTTCCTTTTTCAAGAGGGAACCTCGAAAATCAACCAATAGAAAGCATCGATAAGATAAAGTTCTAGTGCCTATAATGCCAGGAACACATACAACTACACATTCTACAAGGCATCTGGAAATGATTAATCAATATACACATTCAATGTCAAGTCAAAATTGGTCTATTAAAATGAACATGTGGTGTTACTGGATCCCAAGAAAACCCTGGTCAAGCAACTGTCCAACAATGTTTATGAAGATTATGGGGGAGGGTTTCATGTTAACATTAAAGAGAACAGCTGTATTCATCAGTACTACTACCCAGAATGGGTCAATTACATCTATATTATCATATACATATACACGGTTTGGACAAAATGATGACATCCATCCCTCTCTCTTATTGAAGTAGGCTTACATTCAGAGTTGCACTTTGACGGATTAGTGTTTCACCACAGATTCAATAAGATGCAAACATATATCATTGATGTCGGCAAGAGTATGCACCTGCAGAAAGACAAATCCATTGTAATATATAGTGTCATTTATCAAAAAAGAAAGAAAACCAGAAATTACCTTCAAATAATATATGGACCTGCAAGAAATTTGCAGGAGGACATGAAAGACACTTTCCTTCAAGAAGAAAGGCGCCTTCCTACGGCTAGTTGATAGGATTTTGGTTTGTACCATATAGTACACTAACAGGAAATCACAGCAAGACGCCTAAATCTCAATCTGTGGTATTTGTAAGGCCACTTCTAATAGGACTTGATATTGGTCGGAACAAAATATCTGTCTAGATGGAAATGTTTGCCAATTTCTTCATGATGGTGAAACTAACCAAGCTTTGGAAACCATGAAATTTTAGCTTAGCGTTTATTGATGGCCTTATCAGTTTATTCATGAACTATTGGTCACAATTCACCACGAAAATATGCTGACAGGGAAACAGAATAATAATCCATGTTTTAGAAGTTTATCATTAGTAATTTTGATCTTTCCATATAGACTTTTATATCAAGCTTACTGAAGATGGAGTAGCTGCCTTTCTCGCTTAAGACGCAATGTCTCTGCCGCACATTTTGATCAAAGAATCTGAATAACAAAGTGTCCACCTATAGTAATTGTGTCTTCTCAGCAAAGCCTCCCAGCAATTTTGCCTCAATTCATTGTTTATGACAGCTATCTATTCTCATGCATTTACCATAAGTATAGTATTTAGCCTACTCATAACACGCTGGTATGTTAAACATACGCATACAACAAAAACAATGACATAGATCGTGTAGTTTCACAAAGTAGAGATATGTCAACATGATGCATCTTACAATATATCTTTTTTGATAAATGTCTTGCAAGAACATAGAGCGGGAGATTAAAATGTGTTTAGAGTTTTCTAAGTCTCATTTTTGCTTAATCCATCTTCATGGATGTTTGAGGTCTCTCAGATTCAAAATTTTTTTACAGGTGGTCTGAATGATCATATCTTGGTGATTTTGCAAAATTATCAAACACAATTGACAAAATCTCTAGGTGCCAAAGATGAATTACTGTTAGCTTATTTATTTATTTTTATGATAAGGGAAACCCGCAGCCGCTACCCTTTAGGTGCGCACAGGGTAAACCTCCGCTACTATGGAATAACTCGCAAACCATCCCGGAGGTCTCAAGCCAAAGCATTGTCCTTGAGATTATTCAAAAGTTTTTTTTAATGCTACATGAGGGCAAGCCCGGTGCACTAAGGCTCCCACTAGGCGCAGGATCCGGGGAAGGGCCCGACCACAAGAGTCTATTGTACGCAGCCTTACATTGCATTTCTGCCAGAGCGGTTTATCATTACAAAATATTGAAAGGTTCCTTCTTTTGGTTTTTGCTTTTTTCCTTCCTAGCATGCAACTAAACAATATAGTGGAAGCAAAAGAAAAGGCACCCTTTTGACTTCTCTATATATACTACCCATTGATAGTTCTTTGAAGTTTTTAAAATTAATCTACATAACCTCAAGGTAATAACATGTTACAAATATGACGGGGGAATTCTAGGACTTTACATATGAAGAAGTCCAAAACTCCAGCATGTGTACCCAAGAGTGTGGCCTAGTGACGCCTAAAGTTTAAATCCCAATGAAGATAAAACACTCGGTGATTTTTTCCCTTCGTCCAAGCATTGGTCGATAGTGTTACCGGTGCTTGTGTCGGCAGATGATAGAAGGTACCCCATGGAATTAGTCGAGGAGGAGAGAGATGGCAGGGACACCACAGTTATCCCAAAAAAATCACACTAGCATTTGTTGCAAGCCTCCTGCCGCACTTTACTATACCAAAACTTACAAGTTCTGTTGGTGCATCTGAAATATACACAGATAAGGATAGAGTTTATCCTAAAGATAGCAATGGTTCCTTTCCATGGATACTGACCAAAACATACATCTCATAACAGAGATATTTTCTAGTCATGTGGATATGCCAGAAAGCCACGCAAGCCATACAGCAATTAGGGCCGTCAATGTGCTTAATGGTATACTGCCATTGCAACTTGCTAGGGTTTCTGTGTCAGTTACTAATCAGTATCCATTTGAAATATAATGAGCAGCTCCTATTATCATATCAATAGTTGCTAAGTGCCAAACTCATTGGCGACTACAAAAGCCATCAGCATGTCATATCCATGGAAAATAACTTCCATTTTCTCTTATTGTTCTCCTCCCACTTTGTTTAGTTTTGGGTTTCTGTTTTCTGTTTCTTTTCTCTTGTTAGGGATTAGGGAAGGGTGAGAGACAAAAATGAATTGCAATACTTAGAAGAAGAGAAGTTACCTTTAAGAGAAAATGTTTTGACTCATAGAAAACTTTGTTTGAACCAGAACTTGCAGCACTTGGCTAAGTGCCAAACTCATTGGCAACTACAAAAGCCATCAGCATGTCATATCCATGGAAAATAACTTCCATTTTCTCTTATTGTTCTCCTCCCACTTTGTTTAGTTTTGGGTTTCTGTTTTCTGTTTCTTTTCTCTTGTTAGGGATTAGGGAAGGGTGAGAGACAAAAATGAATTGCAATACTTAGAAGAAGAGAAGTTACCTTTAAGAGAAAATGTTTTGACTCATAGAGAACTTAGTTTGAACCAGAACTTGCAGCACATGGGGATTGCCTATTATCCTCATTTGAAGAATTAGTATCATCAGTCTCGGGTATATGCTGCTCAGCATGTCCAATAGGTGAAGTACCTTCCAGTATATTTGATTCAGCGGAACTGGCTCTGCTATCTGTAGCTTCCAGATGGTCCATCATGTGTGCTACAGTGGCAACAGCTGTACTCACTTCATTCCTAGATTCAGGAACATTGTCTGAAGTTGAACTGTTGCGAGAGAAAAATCTCTCCTTCCAACCCCTTGAACTCTTGGTTAAAGATTCTTTGCATCTGGAAAACGACAATCAAAGCAAGTAAATAGGGATAACAAATAACATTTTATGATGTTTAAGTTACCTCAACAATTATAAAAGATGATATTAGTGTTTCCAGGTACCTCATTGAAAATGCACTAAGTCGAGACTTCATAGATTCTGAAATAGACTGAAAATCTGATGGTCCGGCTCTGTCTTGATTGTTAGGAGAAGATTGAGAAGGATTCCTCCTACAATATATTAACTCAATAATAAGGATAAATAGGGGAATAGGTGAACTCACTTGTCCTTTACTTTCCCCATCTTCCCACTTAGAAGTAAATATTTAAAGTATGTTGCGTCTTGCTCGACCACTCTTCATTCAGAGTGATTGCGAATTAATAGACATAAGATAGCCATCAAAGAAGAGGCAAAATACAAGAGAAGGCCTTTTTGTGTTATCTCAAGAGGGTGAGGGTTGTGGCTTTCTTGTGGTAGTAATTGTGAACTCATTCCGCTTTGGAGGATCGAGTCAAATGACTATAATACGTAATTCATGTATGGCAAAATAAATGAGGAAGCCATCAAAACTCTGGACAAGCTTGAAACCGAACTTACCTATTGTTTGATGAAGTCCCAAGTTGATTAACAGCAGCAATTGATCCTGACCCAGAGGCAGAAACCTCATCAGCTTGTAAAGAAGAAGGTTGAGTAAGTAGTTGTCCAGAACCTTCTCCAACAGCAATAGCCGGAGAATCCTGACCAGAAACCGAGACTTCAGGAGTGGGTTCACCCCCACTCCTCTGGTTAGAAGATGAAGCAGTAACAGCAGCAGCAGGAGGAGCATTTGGATGAGTTGAAAACACCAGAAATTGGGGACGACCTTGAGCTGATGACCTACCTCGCTGACCTTCCCTTCTAGCAATGTGACGTGCCCTCCCCATGGCAGCGGCAGCAGCTAAGTGCTGAATGATACGCTCTTCAAGCTCAGAGTCAGTTGCACTTACCGGTAACTGTGAAAGAAACGTGCCACAAGGTTGTCACAAAATGGACCATAAAGACCTTACAAGAAGAGAAAAATTCTGTGGATTTAAAAAATGCTAACATGCTGCAATTCAAAATCTCCTAAAGTTGGATGGTGAAAGATTGTGGTGTTTCTAGGAGGATTCATCCTGATGTTCTTCTCGTGCTCTACTGCATCCAACAGTTCCTGGCTGTAAGAGAAGCACATTTATCAACAACCGTGGAGGAGGACTAAGGAAGATCATAGAGTGATAAATAAGTGGCTGTTTTGAGAATAAAACAGAACCTGTTAGGGTCTTTCAAGCTGAGAGGCTGCCAACACATGGGGCACTGGGAACTTCTCTGACACCTAGAGCACATACATTCAAAATTATCAGGATATTCGCTGTGAAATAAAGCTCTATGCATGCCTTTTAGACACAGTTTGCAGCACATACAATCAATATCTGAAGCTCATAATCTTTCAAATGATTATCTTCCATGAATTTCTAAGGAACACAACTTTGATCCAATAATTAAAAATAAGTTTATCCATATGAGTATCCTATATCGATAAAATATTTATTTGGAAATCACCTCTATATTGACATAGTGGTAGAAAGCGTACCATGCTGCGTCTAGACTTCAAACAGTTTGTTTTAACCATGTTAATAGTTCCACATTATTGGTTAATAGAGAATCAAAATAGATTTACCAATGAATTGCGAAATGCTACTTTTATCTTCGCCAAGATGCTTTCTCAGTGATGTTTTCTCATCCTGAAGTTGATCTCCTGTCCTCTACTGACCCACCCCAATCAGCATTACTACAGATTTCAACTCTCCCATGGCCATGATGTCCGTCCACGAGGCTGTAAAAAGAAAGAAAGGGGCGGCTATCTAGGGGGAGTCGTTTCGGTTGTATGCCATGAGGTCCCTATGGACAAGGGCACAAAATTTTACTTAAAAACAAAATATTCCCTCAGCTGACTAGAAGTTTAGTCAAATGATTCCTAATGCCCTTGGTCTATGGGAAGACGGCCTACAGTCTGACTGAAAATATACATGAAGTTTTTGGTGATTCAAGAAATGACTTTCATTGTGTTATTCACTCTTTTATTATTCCAGACGGACACAGCATGGAACCAACAGTAAGAACAACTCCCCTCCTGCTATCTGGCAAGTAGGTATAAAAGCTAAACAGATAATATGAAACACCAAAAATCATGGAAGAAACTACGGATGTCACACCCTTTTCTCAGTCATCAATTATGACTACGTTCCACATTAACTATAGTCACAATTACTGCACAACATCAAGCACTATTTATTATGGGTATGTTACTTGTCAGAAAGAATCACAATGCTGAAATCAAATTGACCACCTCTCTTACATCATCAAGAAAATTGCTCGCACATAATTCTCCACGAAAACCATGGAACCCACAAGTTGGGCAACAGAGTAATATATCAGATACAAAGACAAACTCCAAAAGCCCTATATATTTATATGTTCCTACCAGTGCACTTCATGACGAATTCAATTTTTCTGACAGAAAGCCTACAACTCATCTTTACGGCATTAGGGGATCAACAAAGTCCAAAGGCAGCCATCAATGTCCAAAAAATGTCATCTTTTAGAGGGAGTCATAAAAAGGCATTATGCATCAAAGACATAAGTGAATAAACAGTTTAGACGAGAGATATCTATTTAATAGAGAACCATTTAGCTCACCATTCTAGAATACATTGAAGATGGAACTCATGCTTGCAGCCTGTCACCTGCATATTGAAAGATAATATTTATTCTACAATGAAGCACATTCAATACACAGTAATACCGTCTAATGTGAAGAATACATACTGTAGAAGGATCACTATCAGAAAATTCTTCAAGACATATGCTGCAAGAATCATCGCAGGCATCCTGAATTCCACCTTCTACAAATGCTGCAGCTGAAGTCAAAATATCCTCAGACATCTTGCCCTCCTCCATCTGTCAAACGATCAAACCTTTACGACATTACTCTACTTCAATAAAGCAACATAAAAAAAAAGCATTCTGACTTCTAATCCCATCCGCAAAGTTAGAAAAACCCAAAGAAAACCCTAAACACCAAATGATCAACTTTATTTACTCTTACATGACTACTTCATTGCAGGTGAAAATCAAATGCTACATAGAAACAATACAATGTCTCAATCAATTTAAGCTGCTTTTGGGTATAAAATGATATTAATTTCCATTTTTCTGGTCTTGGATTAAAAATTCATAACTGATTATTACACTTCGAACAACAACTCAAGAGAAAAACCCCAAGATTCCATTTTTATCAAACAAACTTCACAGAATAACATCTCAAAACTCATCATCAGTACTGAGAAGAACCCCCACCCACCCACCCACCCCAACCCACCAAATATCACCACAACCTAACACCATCTTTAAAATTAAAACAATCACCATATATCAAATTTCAAAATCTTCATTTAGTTATCCCTTCCAAGAAAAAAGAAAGTTACCCACATCAGAGTAACGCAAATTCAATAATCTGAACAAGAAAAGGGAACAACAACCCAGTACTCCAATTAGTAAAAAAAAACAACCTAAATTTCAAACGCCCATTAAATGAAATTGATCAAATGAACAAAACAAAAGATTTACCTCAAAGAAGCTTCAACTAATCAGGAGGATCAAAAATAACTTGATCAGAAGAATTTGGGATTTTGAGAGGTAACCACAGAACAGAAAAGCAAGGAAGACTTTGAACTTCCCCTTTGATTATGTATTATTTATTTATTTAAAAAAAACTTTAAAAATTTGGGATTTTGAGAGGTAACGACAGAAAAGAAAAGCAAGGAAGACTTTGAACTTTCCCTTTGATTATGTATTATTTATTTATTTAAAAAACTTTAAAAATTTATAATTTAAAATTAATTATTAGATTTTTGTGTGTGAAAATTATTTTATTAAAAAAATAAAATAATTTAATTAAAAATATTTTTTAGAATTGAATAAAAAAAAAAATATCACATAAAATAATACGAAGGAATATGTTTTTCTTTTTACCTTTTGGGCGTGATGAATCAAAACTGAGCTCACAAAGCTTTCTAATTTTTCAACAGGTGGCTTTAGTTCACTTACCTCTCCTACTATAATTAAATAAATTTATTAAAGATGACGATTTTTTTTTAATTTAATTTAAGGAGGCACTACAATAATATTTGAGTTGAAGTTGAATATAAATAAATATTTTAAGCAGAAATTTTAAAAAGTTTATAGAACTCATATTTTCATATTTAGGATTATTTTATTTTTGTTATAAAATATGAACATTTGATTTTGTAAATCTCAATATTAAGATGTGGATGTAATATAAGATTTATATGCATAATAACCTTTTTATAATTAAGTATTATATAAAGAATATTTTAAATTATGATAGATTTATATAATTAGCAAGTGAGAAAAATAATACCTTATTTTATGCTTATTCGTTTGATAAAAGTAATTGAATTTTTTCTTTATGGCATATATATTTCTGTATATAGCTCATAGTTATTATGTACGTATTATCCTTATCTGATACAAAAGTTAGTTTGAAAGAGGTGATAGTTGGGCTCTCTAACTCTTGCCTTGAGGTACGATACTGCTAGATTTGTGGATAAACTAGTGAATGGATAACTATTCTTATGATTCGAGTCCTGCATGATGCTCCCCTGTGCTTCGAGTTCCGATGGCCATGTTCGAGAATTCGAGACTTAGGTGATACTCCTCACTGTCTGAATCTTGATGGTCACGCTTGAGATGCCGAGTCACGAATATCGATTCCAAAATTCAAGCACCTTAAAGATATTTCAAATCAATATCTATCACAATTTTTTCATCAATCTCGGATGGAGTCGAAGATTCACTATTTTTGGGTTTTGGGGTATGATGAAATAAAGCAAAATTGTTCTTTAAACTGTTTGCACTTCTTTCAATTGTGAAATAATAATTAGTCAATGCAACTTTCAACACTCATCATGGGTCATCCGGAAACAATCGCGCTATATTTTTAAACATAGGGATTAGACTGCGTACATCTGATCCTCCCCTTACACCGCAATGGGCAGGAGCCGCTGAGGTATTGGGGTAATGTTGTTGTTTGTAATATCTATCACAATCAATATATTTTAAATCATAATGTTGAATTATGTGCAAACCTCAACTTAAATTGAACTTGAGCAGCCAACTAATGAACATTGAAATTTGCAAGTGACAAGAAAATAATTCAAATAAAAACGACATAAATAATTTCAAATATGCACTGTATTAATGAATGAAGAATTCGTCAATATTACTTAATTAAAAAACATTGTTTTCTTCATTTTACACGCTTTCATGAAGAAAAAAAAACTTTATTGTATTAAAATATTATTCTTTGTAATAATATAAATTTTGTTCTCACTGATTTTCCCAGTCCAACTCTCAAAATAATTTTGAACTTTAAAGCATAAAATTACACGTTTTAATTGTTGTGTTATTTTTCTACGTTTGTTCTTTAAATGAGTTTTTTTTTTTTTTTTAGCAGTTGAATTTATCGTATCAAATACAAACTTATATCTTACCCCAAAAAATTATTTATTGTGGGTCACGTAAATTTTTAAAACAAATACAAAATATGAGTATAAGTGCAAATGGCCCAATTAGTAGACACAAAACATTTATCTTGAATTTAATTGAGTATCAAAATGACAAGTCTAATCCATGATCTTGAAAATTCAAAAGCTTATTAGTCTAACTTCAATCATGGTTCATACCTACTAAAAATGAGCATACATGCCTACTAAAAATGAGCATACATGTTCTTGAAAAGCTATTTTGAGTTTAACCTAAATTCTTGAAAATTTTAAAAATAATAATGAAGACATTAAATTAAATGTTATATTAAAAGATGATCTTTTTCTAGATCATCTAAAATAGTCAAAAGTATTGCTGATGCCTGTCTATTAAAGCGGACAAGTAAAATTAATCATTTTGATTGAATTTATAAGCTAATATGCATATATTAAAAAAATTATTTAAAAATAAAATTTTAATTATATTTTTTATTATTACTTTTATAGAGTCTTATAAAATTTAAAAATTACTATACGTGTATGGTTGTCCAAATATAAATATAAGAACTCTCTCAGTCTCATTTTAACTTAACTTTTAAGTTTTACTTGTTCATTGTTGAAAGTTTCTCAAGTTTTTCTTAATATTTAAAATAGTTTGAATTATTCAAAACTTGAAATTAATTGTTTGATTTTTTTTTTATATATTTTTTTATTTATTAAAATAAAATTTTAGATTTTCTACTTGCAAACTACTTGTAACCCCCTCTGGAACTTTCTATGGGATCTCTTCATTTTCTGTTTCTCCCAGCTATATATATAACCCCATCTCCCACTTTCTTACGTCTCTAGTTATAACATTTTTTCATTCTTCACTTGACTGAACAGATTCAGCGCTTTCCATAAAAGTCTGAATCCTTCTCCGAGAAGTCTTTGTCTTGTTGATTGGAATTGTTTAATCTCCGACGAGTAATTTAGTGCATCGGAGACAATCGTTGTTAATTAACGACGACGATGAAGGAGGAAGAAGAGGAGAAGCGGAGTTGCAGCAATCACAAACGGATAGGGGAGGTAGCTGGGGGAACGGCGGCAGAGTGTGCGATGGTGTGCTGCTGTTGTCCGTGTACGGTGATGCATTTATTAGTACTGGCGGTGTACAAAGTTCCGACGGGACTTTGCCGGAAAATATGGAGGAAGAAGAAGCGGGAGAGGCTTTTGAGGAGGAAGAAGAAAGAGGATGATTCATGGAAGTCGATGAAGAGTAACAAAAATGTTTACCTTGGTGCCTATGACGACGATCACAAGAAATTTGACGGTGAAGATGATGACGGAGTAAGCAAAGCCGCCGATTTTGAAACGGAGATGTGGGACCGGTTCTATGGAACTGGATTTTGGAGGACCCCATCTCAAAGAGAGGAGGACTTAACATGGAATAATCAAAATAAGTAAGGACTTAAATGCAATTATAATAAGAAAAAAAAACCAGATGAAAGAGACTATATGGATATGCCAAAAAATAGTTGGGTGGAGTAAAAATGAATCGAACGCGATTAGTCAGGTGGACACGCCATTGATTTTTCTTTTTATAAAATATATAGTAAAAAATATCTTTCTCTAGAAAAAGTAAGAGACTTGGTCCTTATGGACCTCACAATGTTACATTTGTACATATTTTGTTTCTTTATTTGCTGCTTGTATTATCCAAATAAGATGAATGTTACTGAGCCAAAAATCTATTCAAAATACTGTCTTTAAAAGTGAAATCTACATACGTCATCCTCTAAGGTCTCACGAATCTGTGACCAATGAAAGTGTAATTTTTCTTATCATATTTACCACCATATCTAGTAGTTCCTTTTTTACTTTATATTGGATCTGTGATCATAAATTTATTTCAACAAGTAAAATTGTCGTTATATACTTTTTGATACTCGAATCAAACCAAATAAAACAAAGTAAAATGGCCCTACCACTAATGCAGTTGCCATTATTAGTTCACATCTACAAAATGTCCATAATCTATATTTGCGAAGTTAAAAAAAAATGTTGGGAGCAATTCACCCGACAAGACCAATCAAAATCTCCGCGATCAATAACTAACATATTCAATAAAATAAATAAAATTTTAAAAAATAAAATATATACAAATCTTGTCATTACTTAATAAATAGAGAAATTATTTTTTAAAGACTCTCGCTTCAGAGATAAAAAGTCTCAGAGGTTAAAAATAAAAATAAAAATTGTACAACAACAAAAACAATATATCAGTAGAGTCCCACAAGTGAGATCTGGGAAGGGTAGAATATACACAGACCTTACCACTACCTCATAGAAATAGAGAGGTGGTTTCCTGGGAACCCTCGTCTTAAATACCCATAAGCAGAATAAACTAGATATGACAAAAAGTAAAAGAAAGGGAACAACAAAAAAAGATTAATAATCAAAAGTACATGGCAATACGTAAATATGATATAATTAACACATAAACTACAAATAATGACAACACATGTTATAAAACACTACTACTACTCTATCCGACTATACCTCATGACTAGATAACCACCTAACTCTACCAACCAATTACCCTACTACTCTAATTCGCGACCTTCACTTATTTCTATCTAGAGTCATGTCCTCAATGAGATCAAGTTCCACCATATCATGTCTGATCACCTCTCCCCATTACTTCTTCAGTCTACCTCTACCCCTTCGTTTAGCTTTTAAAATCAACCTCTCACATCTCCTAACAGGAGCATCAGTACTCCTTCTTTGCACATGTCCAAACTATCGTAGTCTCGCTTCCCTCATTTTATCAGCCACCGAAGCCACCTCTAGCTTCTCCTGAATAGTCTCATTCCTAACCTTGTCACTCCTAGTGTGACCACAGATCCATCTCAACATCCTCATCTCTACGACATGTATCTTCTGGACATGTGCATTTTTGATAGGCCAACACTCCATCGCATACAACACAAATGGTCTAACCACCAATCTGTAAAACTTACCTTTGAATTTAGGTAGTATCTTCGTATCACACAATACTTCAAATGCAAGTCTCCATTTAGTCCATGCTGTCCCAATACGATGTGTAACATCATCATCAATATCGCTACTATTCTGGATGATGAATCCCAAATACTTAAAATTTTTCCTCTTGAAGATAGGTTGAGTGGCAAGCCTCATATCAAAGTTTGCTTCATCCCTCCCAACACCATAAATTTTTGTAATATGATTATACTGTGTCAGTAACTCCACGATTTCTGAATTTGGAAAGAGAAGTCTTGCAAAACTTCACCTAGAAATGGTGGGTTCTACCGCAAAACAACGAACTAAATAATTTGTCAAGTTGCAGATACAACTACATCAGAACACCCACATAAAGAAAAAAGAAGAAAATTAATATAACAAAAGTACTGGTGTCATCTTCAACCAACGGTTTACCCACTGATGTTCCCATTTCAAGTGCATTACAACTCTATTGAACTCTTTCGGCTAATATTTGGCTAGCACGTCAAGTCTAGTGCCCGAAGAAGCCAAGCCAGTGGAGGATGACTGCCAAAAGAAGCACAAGTATAGCCAAGATCATGCCAGGTTTTCCTAAGAGCCAGTTTTTCGTCTTCTTGGCACCTTCAGCAGCTCTTTGAATTCTGTCAGCCCACTTCATCTGCAATATTCAGAAAAAATATAGATTGAACATGTGTATAAGTACAGAACACACAAGACACAGGTTAAAATCTGAGTTCATCACAAACTTAAAGCGAAGAGATGATTCTAACTATCTGGAGACCAAATAACTACAAAAGACAAAATAATCAGGTGATAGAAATTTCTCAAGAGCACAAGTCCTACTGCTCAAGTGGTTCTCATGGTTACATATTCTATTTATATCATAAGAAGATGCCAGAGGACGAAATCACCAGAGGTACAGCAACTGTTTGGAAGTTAGCTATAATAGCCAGTGTTTATTTCATTAAAGAATTCAACTTATATATGCCAATTACGACAAAACCTCATAATCCAAAAGCGTTATGCTAGTCACATTTCCATCTAGAGAGGATAAATATGTGCACCCACTATATGGTTGACCATTTAGTTTGATTTGAACAGACACGAAAGATTTTTCATTAATTTGGACAAATTATCGGTTCTGAGTGAAGATGCATTACAAGAGCCAATCATGTCAATTAGAAATGTGTCACAATGATGCAAAACAACCCAGTGAGGAAGTACACGTCTTCTTTAAGGAGCAACAGAGGAAAGGGGGATCATATATTTCGAGTAATTACCATTTTTTCCAAGCCATCTGGTGACAAAGATGACATTGCCTGTTGAGCTTTCTCTGCATCTGCCTGACTGAGCTTCACTCCAAACTTTTCACTCATGTTAGCCATCATCTCTGGACTCATATTTTTAATCATTGAAGTGAACATCTGTCAATTTCAGGAAACCATGTGTCAAGGAGTAAATCAATGTAAGTACAGGAACGTAAAACACAGTAGTAGTTGAAGGCACAGCCTGTGCAAAAGCTCATAAACTTATGAACTTATAAATACAAAGGCCAGAGAAGTTTCACCCCCACATTTGGTGATTGTTAGAAACGTAAACAGTTTTATCCAACAGTTCACAAGAAGTGGCAAAATATTCTGGAAAAAGACATAAGAGAAATGAAACAAGCAAGGATTGCTGACTGAACAGGATCCAAAACAGGGTAATTAGCAACTATGCTTACAGTACATATCATAAAGATTTTTTATCTCTCAACTCATGGTGCCATCAATGCATGTGCTTTTTTACATAATTTTTTTGTTACCCATCATCCTTTCCTCCATGTGTTTGCTGGATGAGACAATGTAGCGAGCTCGCACAAACAAAAAAGGAATAAGTTTCTAATTTCCGAGATATCTTAGCTAAACCTATAGACTTCCACTTCCCTATTTTACTTTCCTTGCAATTTATAATGCATTAAGGGGACAGAGACCAGAAAAAACTCTGCTGAAAGTGGTTCATAACCATGTATCAATGCGGTGAATGTATTCCAGTTGAGATTCCAGAACTTTGATGATTATCTCTTTGTACTAAACCAGTGAGACATTGAAGTTCGATACAGAAATTCTTTTCTAGGCGGAGATGGAGGAAAATAGAAAGATATGGACTTAAATAAAGATATTTCTATGTGGCAACTGTCAGTCGGCAGTGCCTCAAAAATGTATCCTAAATGGCCCAATGAAGCAGCTTGTATTTATTATTTGAGGACAGGCATCTCTGGCTATGAAGCTCACTTCCAATCTCTTTGCACCATACTTCTGTTATTGGAGCAACAAGTGCTACTGGAGAAGAATACCCTGAGAGAGCTGGTCAATCTGTTTGCCAGGTAGTTTTATTAAATGGAGGATTCAGCTTGGGATTTGGTGTTCATCTAATGATCAAATTCGAGAGAGAAGATGTGTTCTACAGATTTGACTCTCTAGTACAAAAATGGCAGCTCAATTAGTACTGGATCAGCAAAAATGCAAGCAACTTACTCTAGAGAAGTGAGGGTGAGATAGTTGATGCATATGAAGAGAAGAGACACAGATGCCCATGCGGAGGTGTGAGAGGATAGCTTTGGTGGGCTTTAGGAGGGTAGAAGTAGGCCGAAGAAATACTGAGGAGAGGTGATTTCACAAGACATGGTGTAACAACAGCTGACCAAGGACATGATCTTGGATAGGAGGTCATAGAGGAAAGAAATTAGGTTAATACGGTTGGTGGGCAGTTGCACATTGTCTAGCTTCTCATCTCATACTCGAAGTACTAGTATACCTCTTTAAGTTTCTTGTTCTTTAACTTTTTTTACACTATCTGTTGTTCCTTGTACTTCAACTATCTTACTATTTAGTTGTAGTAACTATTCATTTTTCATGCTTTCTTTATTATTTGTGATGGCCAATTTTCGATCATCTTTGATATGCTTCTCCTCTTCACATATGGATTGCTGAAAATTCAAAGTGGACTGGTATCTTAAAAAAAAGTTCAACACAAATTAAAACAGAGAAAGGTATAATAAATAATGGTTTGGTTAGTGGAGGGCCTAGGGTATTTTACAAACTTAAAACAGGGATTTTTGAGTTAGCGGTGGGAACACTTAGGGGTCTTTTGGTTGGGAGTAGGTTATCCTATGATAAGTTATCCCACCATGTATATGGGACAACTTATCCCATCACTAAGGCATAAATGGTGGGATAAATAATCCCATGACTACCTGATACCTCCAACCAAACACAGGATAAAACAATCTTCTTATATTTTATCCTGGAATTATTGTACCTTATACCTTATCACGACTCCTAAGGAATTAAATATTGGATCTTTAATAATGGAATAGGCAATACTAAAATACATATCATTATCAAGAACACAATAAAGCCCATAATATGCATCAAATATAGAAGTGGAAAACAACAGAGGACAACTCTTCCCATAAGAAAGGACCGAAGTAAAACCTGTCTCATGGCTGGATCTTTCATTCGATTTCTCATTTCTTCTTGAAGATCAACATTTGAACTTGATAAGCTTGATTGAGAGCCATTATTTAAATTAGAAAACCCTTGTGATGAAGTGCTTGCACTTGAACTGTCATCCACTTTAAAATTTTCCCTGGTGTCTCGAGGTTTTGACTGCTGACCTGACCCACTAGAATCAGTAGTTGTTGGAGCTGATACTGGATTTTTCTCTTTTAATGAAGATGCCATTTCAAACATCTTTTGCATTTCTTCTGGAGACATCTTGCTCATCATATCAGTTGCCATTTTCAGCATATCCGGTGTCACATTTGGTGGAACCGAGCCGGTGCCAAAGTTATCAGAGGGACCTTTCTTAAGAAAGGGATTTTCTCCTTGAAAGGAGGAAGCTAACTTGACCATTCTTTGTAGTTCTTCCGGTGACATCTTGCCAATTACACTGGAGGCTGTCTTTACCATTTCAGGAGGTATGCCTTCAGCATTTCCGCCACTGAAGGCAGATAGGGTGTCTGGATCAGCCCGAGAAATAAAATTCTGGAACGATCTACAAACCATACAACAGAAATAAAAGTTGCATCATCATTGACTTAGTTATGTTTGAACATTGAAAGACCAACATTGGTGAAAACAATATTATACGAAAAGACGGAAAAAGATAATGATACAAAGAAGAAAGGACAATGTGTAGAGGATAGGATTTCTCATAGGAAGTGAAATTGGTTACAAGTATGACATTTTAGCAGGCACCATGCAAAGGGAAGATGGGACAATGGCGATAGTAATGAAATTTCAGCAGCACCAAGCAAAGAAAGGTAGGACAATGGAAATTTAGCACTGAACCTAGACGAGATTTAGAACATCTTACTACAGACCAATAACCTAGATACCTAGATGCCAGATTATGTTTATACAGTACAAAAACAACAAAATACCAGTATAATCCCACAAGCGGATTTTGGGGATGGTAGGATGTACGCATACCTTACTCCTATCATGGAAAATTGTTCCAAAGACCCTCAGCTCAAAAGAAATGTTTTTAAAGCAGGATTGCAAGAAAAATATGACCTCAAAATAACAAGATACAAGGAAAATAATAATAACAAGATACAAAGCAAATATAGTAACAAATAGCAACACATTGAAGAATAAGAGCCTACACAACTACCAAATGTTTATGCAATATGAAACTGAAATAAACAAACACATCTGATCAGACATCTATGGTGACTAATCTTCACTATAACGTTGCCATATACACAACAGCACTCGTGCAGGATAAATAAAACATCAAAAAGATAAAAGGTTGCATGAAAAAAGTAAGAGAAAGACTACTTGCAATTTAAAGAAGACCATATTACACGATCAATAATCTAAATTAATTAAGAGTCTGTAAGTAGGAAATTTGCGAGCAACAAATGGCATATATTTTTGTTAAAGAAGAAACTTTTGCAACATCATGGTCAGTATTATGTCATTCTTCAACTAAGTGACCAGGACACAAGCAAAAGAAATTCCACATAAACAAAAACCAATATAGGTTTAAAATGTGGGAGAAAATTAGAAGCTTCTCATGGTACGTGAATACAAGGAATTAAACTCTGAGATCAAGAAACAAACCTAATGGATTCTGGGTCATTTTTTAAAGCCTCCAAAGGCGCGGAACTTGATAAGGGAGGCCCACCAGGAATTTCATTTTGACTCTTAGGAGGGCTACTCGCTTCATGTGGTTTTGACGCAACACTTTTTGCAAATGAACTATCTGAGGCTTCTGAAGACACTAGTGGTTCTTCTTCTGCTATTTCTTCAATAACCAATCCTCCTTTACCTGTCCGAGAAAGGAGAACTCAAGTTCAATTAACATGAAATTATTCCAAGTAAAATCCATGTACAGCTAAAATATGGATCTGCCTAACATACGTCTTGAAGCACCACCTTCCTTCATCAATCTTTCTTGGACACCCCTATATCAAAAAATGAAGATTCTTTAGCATCTAAAACATGACATGCACTAGAAGTTCAGCAAGGAGATCTAAAAAGAAAAGGGAGAAGGATACCCCCTTCAAATGTACATTTACCAGCAATCATAGAAGTGCAAACAAGAATACCTTAAGACATCAGCAATAGTTTCATCATCAGGCGAGACTTCAAGTGCTTTACTCAAGTCAGACACTGCATCCTGTTTATGGTCCAGACAAGAAATAAGAGGCTTGGCAAATATCTTATATTGTAAAGGAAGCACTGAAACAGAATACAAACAGTGAGAAAAATCACAAGAGTCAACAAATACTCACTTCTAACTGTCCCAGCTCCTTATAAGCTTGACCCCTACGATAAAGTGCTTTGATATTCTTGTCGTCATATGTCAAAACCTGCACCAGCCACATATTATATAACCACCATATTACTGCAATTGAGATTCATATTTAAGTACGGCTGAATCATAAAACTGAACTAACATAAGATTTGAATGTCAAGTTTTCATCTGGCGTAGGTCTTATATGGGAGTACAAAAAAGTTCAATATTTAACTTTAATGAGTTGAGACTTTCAGGCTTGACAATAAGTTTTTTTTTTAAGAAGCTGTCGAAGAACTGTAAAAAGTGAACTCTTAAATTATGTCTTTTTTTTTTTTTTTTTTGGGGGGGGGGGGGGGGGACAAAGGTAAACAGGTTTGTATATAAATCTTCAGCACAAACGGCTGGGAACCCAAATTTACATCAAGGAGCTACATTCAGTTGAGTAGAATAAATTATGTATTATGTAATCATATCTTTCTACATTCAGTTGAGTAGAATAAATTATGTATTATGTAATCATAGCTTTGTTTTAAGAAGGTAAATATTATTTTGAAATAGACCAGAAATAAAGTGGATATTCATCCTGGGTTAAGTGTAAACAACCCCTGCCCTTGGACAACTACATACAGAGCCACACATCTAAATACAAATATATAATAAGAAGGCACAATTGGAGACAGATACACATGTTTCCCATACAATATTAGTTGGAATTATTAGGCCTCAAATTTAGGTAAACTTAAAGCGCTATATATTACCCCATACCTCACTACCTTCCTTTACGCAGTCATCGTATTGTCCAGTTTTTAAGTAACACGACATCATGTTCAAGGAACAAGCCAATGAGATACTCCTGCCTTTCCCAGAGGGAATGCTTGACAGATTTTTCTTTGCCTGATAATATTTAGAAAAGAAATTATCAGAATGGTGACTTAAGTCTGGGTAGACACTAGAAACAAGCAAAATCAAAAAGGAAAAGGTGAGGCTTACAAGCGAATATTTCTGCAGGGCCTCCTTATATTTTCCTTGGCTGTGAAGATCATTTCCCTGCCATTTGTACATAGAGATCCTAAAATAAGCTTATTTCCAAATAAAACAATGCTTTCGTCGAGTACCACATGCTCATTGTTTAGCATCAAATCAAAGTGCATAAGAACTAATTTTATTACAGTGCCACAGAAACAATGCATAGAAGACCAAAATCATAACGACCAAAGGTAAGTATGTTGAAAAGAGCAACTGCTTAGTAACGGTATATACAATAACTGTTATAAATCAGGTCAGACCTTCAGCTTATGAGTCACAAGTTATTCATCTCATGTAGAGATAATAGAGATACTTCTGCAAGGTAATTAACGAGTTACATAACCATGCATGACAGGAAGTTGTATGCACTTCTACGAATTTTTAAAAGTTCAAGCTAGTTAGGTACTGCAGCTAATTAAAGATGTAAAAATCCAGCTCATATGGTCTATGAAAAATAACTCTCATCATATGGATCATAAGAATGAATTCACTAAGTTATCGATCTTATTTACAGGTAACAGTTCCCAGTAATTCTGTAGTCTACTATGTAATAGAATAACGCTTGTCTTACTTTTTAAATGGAAAATGGGACAGAAACTATCACTTCTTAACCAAGAATGTGTTAAATAGGAGACATTCACTAGAAAGCCCCAATTCAGAGATCCGCATCAGAGCGTCTAAGAGAACTAAGTGTGCAGCAAAAAACAACATACACAATTGAAACCAAATGAGTGCAAAAATGGAATTACTGAGCATCTGTCTGTGTATCACAAAATAAATTACCTGCTTCTTCAGAAACTCAGCTCCACTAATTTCATATTTAACCTGTGCATCCATTTGGGCATTCATCGCTGCTATTTCTTCAGGTGATGCATTAGCCATTTTCTTACCAATCTCAGCCATATCCTCTGGACGGGTATGCTTCAACTGTTCTGCAGCAATTTTTAAGTCATCCGGCCTCATGTGTTTCATGCCTTCAGAAGCCATCCTCATTAACTCAGGATTAGACATCATCTGTAGATCAGCAGCATGTCAGAACCAATAATGAACTAGTTAACCAAGTTCATTTTCAGATTGGAAACTGATCCAAAGGTTACAAAATCAAGAGAAAAATAAAAACAGAAGTCTGGCCGATGCCTGGTGAAACACACTAGAGGTTTTACCCACTAAAATCCTCTTAGCCCCACCTAATTTCTTTACTTAAAGTTTGCACCTGACTCCAACTAATTTCACTACTAAAAGTTTGCACCCATTCCTTTTTCAGTAATGGCAGTGTCCGGAGTACCAATCATGTAACAACATTCCTCTTTTCAGTAACCTCTCTATTGACCAACAGCTCCATTTCACATTCTTTTTCATTCGTAAATATCTATAGCTATAACATAAGCTGATTGGCTGTAAATTTGAAATGAAAAAAGACTAGATCTACAGTTATACCGTAATGATCCATCATCACAACCAAAAATATCAAAACAACCATAACTTGTTCAAGCAATCAATTAAAACTAAATTTCCACGAAGAATTACGCATTCAAATTTGAGAATCAGCTAAAAGGGTATTAAAAAATAGGAACCTGCTGCTGCATCCGGGCCAAATCATCCGGGGACATGCGACTCATCTGCTCTTGGGCCATCCTGATCAATTCAGGATCCATCATTCCGTTAAACATCCTCCAAAATACACAGTCGAATAATCTGATCTTCCCCTGAATTTCCAATTCAAAAATAGGCAAAATTGGATGAATCTGTAGACAAAAATTCGTCGATTTTTGAAACTAATTGAACGTAATTTTCAATCAGAAATATGCATATATGCGATCCTGTATGATAGCGATCTGTAGCAACGAAAAAGTACGAGAAAAATTGAAGAGGAATGGTCGTAATTGGTTGGATTTTGGACGCCTACCGGTAGAGTTAAAACGCAATTTCGTAACTAGGAAGGATCCTCCAGGTAATATTTTCCCTTAGTGGAGAAGTAAAATGAAAGCCCTCGAACTTTTTTATTTATGACAATTTACTCCTCTAATAATTCTGTAACCGTTGGTACTTATCCGTCTTTCAAAACAAATTGCTTTTTCTTTTTTTACCCTCAACTATAATTAAAATACATTATACTCCATGCATTGTTGATTTTCTGAATAAGCTTTAATTAACAAACAATTTGTAAGCAACTTATGTAAAAATCTTACATTTATTTTGAAAATTTTGCAATTACTTCTCAACTTATAAGTAGCTCGATAAATAATTTATAAGTAACTTTCTGAAAAGCTTTTCAATAGTTTTTCATGCTTACAAATAAATTAAACAAACAATTTATAAAAAGCTCAAGCAAATAAAATATTAATAAATTTTTGAAAAATCTCATATAAATTTATTTCTTATATAACTAGAAAGTTGAGTCAGTTCATTTATATATCAATTTTTGAAGTACAATAAAATATTTCTTTCTTTCTCAACATCAATTATTATTTCGTAAAAATTTCAATTATATACTTCAATGAGAGAATAATTAATTTTAAACTTTTGTATCGACTAAAAAAAAAGGAAACAGTTTCACCACTTCTATGAGGTAGCGGTAAGGTCTGCGTACAAGTTACCCTCTCCAGACCCCACTTGTGAGATTTCACTAAATATGTTATTGTTATTGTATCGACTAAAAAACAAAGTAAATACTCGATTTGATTAATTATTTTTTTAATAAGAATCTCACTTTTCGAGAGCTAGTATCCCTAAACATTTTCGAAAAAGAAATTAAGTATATTTGCTCAATAAGGATGCCAAAGGTCCACCGATAGAAGAAAATGACAATAATAAGGTGCAGTTGTGGATGAATTGAAAAAATATATATATATTTAACGAATTTATTTAACATCTCATTCATTTCATCAATTTTAACTGGAGTCAAAGATTCACTATTTTTTAATTTTTGGGTATGATAAAATAAAATAAAATAACTCTTTAAATTATCTGTGCTTCTTTCAATTGTGAAGTAGCAGTTAGTCAATGCAACTTTCGATATTTATTATAGATCATCCAAAAATAATCACACTATATTTTTAAATATAGTAATCAGGTTGCGTACATTCAATCCTCCCTTAAAACCTTTAAAAAATTTGAGTAACGTTGTTATATTTAATATCTCATTTATGGGATATTTGATAATTACCACGGTACAATATGATCGCATCATCCCCTTATCCAAAGAAATGATTGCCGACTCACATAATAAAATAGACTAATTTTAAATATATGTCATGAATAAATAATTAATTATAAAAAATATAATTATATTTTATTTATATAAAAATAATTTTAAATCATAAAAG